>OX335681.1:15857500-16337500 GCA_946894065.1 Acleris literana
TATAACAGGATGGGTGACCGCCTAAAACATCGTGTTGATAAAATCAGCTTTGTCACATATTTGTAGCAGTTTTAATTGAGATTGCTATGTAGTCGGAAACTATAAAAATTAGACTACAATTTAAGCTTAAAATAGCATCAAAATAAGAAGCCATTATAAAAATACTATCCGTATAAAAATGCTAAAAAAATGATTTATTTTCATGTTTCTTGTATGGGGACCCCTCTTGGGATTTGATTTATTGTTCATTGTACAATTTTAAACGATAGATTTTATAATAACACGTATTCTGTGAAAAATTCAACTGGCTACTTATAACGGTTAAAAAGTTATAGCCCTGTAAACTTACTTTTTCATATAAGGGCGCGTACCGCTGTTAAGCGATGACGTCATCATCCGTGAGCGCTAGCCGCCGGGTTTCGAGCGCCGAATACGAAGTTTAAAATTTAATATCTCGAAAACTATTTGACGTATCGAAATTATTTTTTTACAGCTTTTAATGAATAATACGGTAAGCCAAAAATTTAAACTTGCTGACATTCTCTATTCGGTAGATCTACATTAAGTATAGCGGAGATTTTGTAGCCACCGACTTCATCATCAGATCAGTTCCTAAATACCATAATATTGCTTTACCATCGGGTTTACATAAGTATTCCAGCTCCTTTTTTGTTGCACGATACATTACCTACTTTAAAATAGGTACAGTCACCAGCAATAATATAATGATGCGACATTGGACTCAAAAATATCTGACACGCTCTTATGCCTCGAGTAATAAGGACGCGTCAGATATTTTGGAGTCCAATGTAGGATCATATAGTATTGCTGGTGACTGTACCTACACATTTTAAAGTGCAGCTCATAGTTGAAATTTACGAATTCGGAATTTACCAATAGAACTATGCAAAAACAAAACTTTGCTCATATATTTTTGAAACTGCAATATTTTTAATTGAAACACGCAAAAAAGTAGTCAAATAAGTTTAGTTAATGTTTTAGATTCTCCCTTTGTTTATTATTAAAATATGAATAGACCGTTTACCGTTGCACGCAAGTTAATGACAATTAAGTAATTCCTTAGTTAGTGAATCTTTACATAGTATAAAACAAAGTCGCTTCCCGCCGTCTGTCCCTCTGCATGTACGCTGAGATCTGTCAAACTAAGCAACAGATTTTAATGCTGTTTTCATCAATAGATGGAATTATTCAAGTGGAAGGTTTTTATGTATAATAAAAAAACTGCTTTATTTACAGATGTTACAGTGAACTCACATAAAACAAAGCGAAGCGTTCGCTATTTTTCATACTATTTGTCTCTAAAATGTCTCTTGAGTCAAGTCTCCTTGAAGGAACCCAGTTAGTCAACCTGTAATAGTAGTTTATGCGGCTGGTGCATAATAAGAGGCATTAAAGTACGAGTGTGGTTTTATGAAACGAGCCGAAGGCGAGTTTCATAATAAGATCACACGAGTGTTTTAATGCCTAATTATGTATAGCCGCATACATAACTTTATCTTCATGCATATCATAAGTTTTCTATAATATGTTCAGATATGGCCTGTATTTTTATTAAGTTAGTGTTACTGTTAACTTGTTTGTAGTACCAAAGCTTAAAAAATAAAAAAAATAAAAAACTTATTTATAATGTACAGATATGGCTTGCATTTTCAAGTTAGTGGTATAGTATTACCGATACTTTAATGTTTAGGTACCGACACTTTAATGTAAACATTACGATGCACTATACTTTAAAGTAAACATTAAGATGCAACGACAGATACAGGTTTCTTAATATAGGTGATTTGCTTATCGCTTCTGAACATATTGTAGGGAAGTTATGATATGGATGTAGATAAATGAAATTAGATTGCGGTTTTCCCATACACAAGTTTGAAAATGGAACGATTAAATTGTGTTCCTACTCCTGTACTTTTATCTGTCATTTATATAGTCACGAACACTAATATAAGAATATAGATAATATGTCCGCAGAACATTCCGTAGAAAAGTCTATCTAGTCTATTCCCCTTAACAGCACTTGTGCTTTTTTGAGCCAAAACGATATGCCTAGCTGCCAAAGCTTACACCTAGGTTAATTTGACCAATCAAAATACTTCACCAAATTAAATTAATTCGTATTCTAACCTAGGTATATTAATAAAATTTTGTTAATTTAATTTTGCATTTTATTTGAAACCTAGCCGTAGAAAAAGTATTGTATGCAACGGTGTATAACTAAGTCAAAAAAAGTATTTTAAAGTAATTTAAAGTTCGCCTGCGGCTCACATCGTAACCACACCACTCGTCTTTTTTGACCTCTCTTATACAACTGTTGCATAAACTACTATTCGCGTTCAAGACGTGGTCTGTGTTTGCTAAATAATTTTGATTAATGAATAGTAATAACGTTTGGCACCTTCTCTGACGCATTTGCTTGGATCCCTCCTGAAGTTTGGAAATATACACTTTCTTTCTTCTTTTTCGCACAACAGGTACCCATTTCAGCGTTTTATTTATCGAACGCGACGGACGTTATACGTTATGGAGTATTTCTACAAACTGCCGCGTATAAAATGATGTCAGTGTGACCAGTTTTATACCAACGATCTTACTAAAAATATTTATAATTGCAGTACAATAGCATAGTAGTATTGCATAATGATTTTACTCACTTCGTTAGTGGAGAAACATATTAAGACTAAAACCACTAGATTGATAATAAAAACGAATAACGAAGATGCTTTGGCGTAGTATACTTTTTTAAAATTTTGATTTCTTATGGGACTGCGCGGTTATTATTTATTCATCGTATGGCATATTTAGAGATACTTTATGACTAAACAGATAGGATACACGATTCGAGGTGAAAAAAAAAACCAAAGGATTTATTCAGCAAATAGGCCACATGAGGGCTCTTTTACACGTCGGTAACATAGATGGAATCTACCAGTACCGGTATTCTAGATCTAGAGCATCACTCGAGAGGGACTTGAAGTCTTCGGGTAGCCCTTTGTATGCTGTAATCGGTCACTCATCATGGGTCGTACAGTCTGTTTTGGGACTGCGCGGTAAATCTACAGAGGGCTCTGCCAAGATGCATTATTCCAACTAGCGTTTCTATTCGATTCGATTTTAAACCAATCGCGTCGCTGGTAGATCACGTCACTTTTCGTATCACGTCATCTAACAGTGACGCAATTGGTTTAAAAACGAATCGAATAGAAACGCTAGTTAGCGTAGTGCATCTTGGCAGGGCCCTCAGGACTTGTTACGCTAAACGCGGACAGTGTAAATCATGCGCTAGGGACGGGGCACATCACGACAGTAAGTCGTAACGTGACAAATACCATCCTCATAACCAGTACTGACACGCGTACTGACACGGTCACGGAACCATGTTACGATGAAATGTCACAAAAGGGTCATTATTTGGGCGTTTGTTCCGGATCACTTACGTGGTCACATTTTTGTAGAAGTGGCTGCAGATTTCGATTTCGTTTCTTCGTAGGTATCTAAGTTTACCGGGCATCTAACAAATATTCAAAAACGGCATCAAAATAAACGCCCATGTCTTCAAAAATATTTCCACAAAGTGAGGCGGTTGAAACGCTCGAATAATGACCCAAATGTGGACCCACCTTAACAAATCAAAACGGAAACGCGGCAGACCACGTCCGTAATTGCGGTATGAATTAGATTCTGTTTTAGGGAACTAGGTACCTATAGGCAAAAACCAAGAGAAATTGGGGTGCTTTTTTTAGTAGTCGTTATTTTTAATAAAAAAAACGAATTACAATAAACTCATTAAACTTCCTACTTGGTGTAGTGTGCTTTGTGTTAAAATCTAACAAAACGGTAGAAACCTACTGAACTGGTCACACTGAGTGGGCAACAGTCCCGGTGGTGATTAGTCAGCATGCTTATCTAAAGTGTTTAGGGGAATCGACACGGCTCTTGGCAATTATGCCGTTCTTCGAATTACAGGAACGGAGTCATGTTGCTTATACAAATTTGAGCTTAAGTGCTTTGTATAACGCAATTCAGTGCCCAAGTTATTAATTTTTATTAAGACGCTTCTAGACTACTTGGTAGTGACTATGCCTACTAATCAACTCAACTCAACTGGTAGAGAATGCCATTAGGCATTAAGTTCAACTTTTGTACTCTGTATTTTTGTGCAATAAAGATTAAATAAATAAATAAATAATATAGCGGTCCCAGGTTCGATTCCCGGTATGGGCAAATATTTGTGTGATGAGCGCATGTATTTGTTCCTGATTCTTGGATGTATTCTATGTATTTCTGTATATAAGTATGTTTATCGTTGTCTAGTACAGTCAACAGCATAAATAAGTGATCATTTATGTACCTTGTCGCTTTCAATCATTTCATAATTTTGTATGACATTTCAAACACGACGTTAAAGTGACAAGGTACATAAATGATCACTTATTTATGCTGTTGACTGTACCCATAGTACAAGCCTTGAACTTAGTTTCGGAATAGGTTGAGGTTGTCCCCTAACAATAGTTCAAACCAAATCAAATTAATTTATTTCATTACATTTAGACATTTTCCATAGACAGGTTACATAGATTGCAGTAATAACTAGTCTGCGGACGGACGGATGGACCTGGCGAAACTATAAGGGTTCCTAGTTTGACTACGGAACCCTAAAAAGGGCGTGAGCACAGTTAAGCTGAATTTGAGCTCACCTGTTTTTACTATTTCCCGTCCCGCCCGTCAGCATTTATTTACTATAGAGTAATTTGGAGTGGAGTGGAGTGTGAGCTTGTTTATTCGAATTTAAAGTCATTTAAATTTATTTACTGTTTAAACGAAATATATAAGTAAGGCTGGTCGAGGTGCCTATCTACCAAATAGACCAGGACCAAAATCGAAAGGAAATAAAGGCTTTGAATCTGTCTATGGATGAAAGACTTCGAAATAGCATAATGTTTCAGATTTAAGCCTACTTCTCAATCATCTCATCACATTAAACTATAATGAACGAATAGTCATCACTGATGGCCGCCATTTGCGAGGAATAATTATGGTTGAAGACTACACCCTTAAATTTGTCAACGTATAGTCACGGAAAAAAATTCATCACTTTTCGATTCTATTTCAACGCTATTAAGGTCCAAAAGTGACGAACCTTTTCTTATCGTGACTAAAAATACCATAATATCCACTTTTATTATCTTTTAATTACCAATTTTTTATGCTGATTCACAATCAAAAGGGCCCTCAGTTTTTTATTACTTTTGCGAATTTAAGGGCTAGATAAAAGATAAAAAAGATAAAAGAAATTTATTCAGTAAGTAGGCCGCACGGGCACTTTTACACGTCAAGAATCTACCAGCGCTTCCCAAGAGAAGACCACTGCCGAGAAGAAACGCCGCAAGAAACTCAGCAGTCAGTCATTTATAGACTTGTGATATCAACAAAATGTACACTGGTCCTGCGGGAAATACCTTTTTTATACAAAAAAAAAAACACCCAAATGGCATAGATAAATGGGATAAACTTGCTTATTTTATAATCAAGTTCATTTCTTCATTTCATGTTTTTTAAATATCCTTGTTTGCACAGTCTACTTTGTCTACCGTCTAAGAAGTTCAAGTAATTGTCTTTCCTTGTTTATTTTTCTTTGCGTGGTGTTCAATAAAGCGTATTTGTATTGTATTGTATAGACCTAATAACAAATACCTGGTTCATTTCGTAAGGATTGCCTTCGTCATCAAAATAAGTCTTCCTGGAAACTCCGAACCTCTTGTTGCGCGGCGGGCGCAGTCGTGCTGCCCGCTTCTTATACACGAGCTGACCTTTCGGCATCCGATCGGGATCCAAATAGAAACCCATAGTTTCAAACGTGTCCTTTATCAATTCCGTCGTATCTTCAAATACATCATCAACTTCATGACTGAAATGATTAAAATCAAAAGAATTTAATAAAATAGAATACTGACGACGCGTTAGCCTAGTTGGTAGTGACTCTGGCTACGAAGCTATCGGTCTGGACTAGATTCCCGGTATGGCAAAGAATTGTGTGATGAGCACGAATATTTGTTTCTAAGTCTTTGGTGTTTTCTATTTATTTAAGTAGGTATGTATTTCTCTACTAGCTTTTAGCCGCGACTTCTTCCGCCTAGATTTCAATAATCGATGAATTTCCCGGGAGGAAAAGTAACCTATATATTCATCCAGGATATAGGCTATCTCCATTTCAAATTTCATCACAATCCGACCAACCGTTGCAGCATGAAGGAATAACAAACAAACACACAAACTCAACACAACACAAACAAAATCTCACCTCAGGATTAAGGGAACTGTTGCAACAGATAAATGCCAACATAATGGAAAAAGCATTAAGGTGTCCCATCAATAAATGGAATACCTCTCATAACAGTAAATTCTAAGCAACAGGAACTGCTTATGGTCATCTAAAGACCACTGTATAGAAAACAAATAAGAAAAACATATTTACCTTCTTTTTAAAGAAACAGGCCTTTCTTCAGGTGGGTCATTGTCACGGTCATCGGAATTATAAGTATTGTAAGTCTTATTCTGTTGCACATCAGGAGTTTCTTGAGCCCCATCTACCGTGTCAGTTTCAGGTAAATTAACAGGCTCTTTCTGATTATTTTCATTTCCTTCTGCAGCATCTACGACACCTGATTCAATCTTGTTCTGTTCTTCTTTGAGCAAATTCTGTAATAACACTCCAACAGACCCGATATACCTAGAACTAGTTTTCTTGTTCTTTTTTCTAGGTTTACTATCTTTGTCATCAAGCTTTATCTTATCTACTCGAGCTTGAACTTCTATAACAGACGGCAGATCCTGAGAATGGCCTTCACTGTTCTCACATTCAATATCAAGAAGTTTCTCCTCAACTTTTTTGGCAGGAGTCTCTTGTATGTTAATAATTGGTATATCATCATGATTCACATTCTGACTTTCTAAATAATTCGCATAATGCAGTGCGTATTGGTCACCAAAATGCTTTTTCCATAAGAATTGCCAATACTGTTCAGTATCTAATTCTTCTGAAAGTGGTTGATCCTGACTATCATCAATGTTTGCAATTCTTGTTTGATCATTAGACTGATCATCTGATGTTGATGAAGACACACTGTAGTCATCAGTAGGACTTGATTCTGACGTTACATGACTAGAAGTCACGTCATAACTAGACAGAGTAATTTTAGTGACATTAGTCATTGAGTCAGTGCCAGCTATAGTCCTAGGACTGAGCATCCTATCATGTTCTGAGCAAGATCTCCTTCTAGCAATAGGCATCCAAGTCTCATCCTTATTCAGATCACTACATTTATCAATCTTTTCCATTACCTGCTGATTTGATTTCTTCTTTTTATACGGATTCACTTTAGAATCATAAGAGAACTTTCTGTCTCTCATACTGTCATCTTCATTGATATTATTTATGAATTTATCGGTTTCCTTTTCGAATAAATAATCAGTAGAATGTTTCTGAGGTACATTGTGTTCATCCATAGACAATTCATTGTTTTCATTCAAATATGTTGGATTGATGTAATCGCTGTATTTTTTGATCCATGAAGCCCAAATCAGCCTTTCACCGTTTACTGCCCAGAATTTGTCCCAAGTGTTTTCCGAGAGATAGTTTTCTGCTACCTCTGTTTGTGGAAAATCTTGGTCCATTTTTTCAAGTTTGTAGTGATTTGTGGAGTCAGAATGGCAGTCAGGGTAAGTTAGGTCTGCCCCACTGTCGCTAGGTTGTAGGGCGTGTGACAGAGTACCATGGTGTGCATTGTCATGCTCATCAGTAGAACAATAATTGTCTGTATGTGAGGCACTGCAGTAACAACTCGCTCCTTCATCTTTCTGAAATTTTATAAAAGGTATGATTACGTATAATGATATTATTTTATTCAAGAAAGTAGTTGATGTTCCAGTTCATTAATATGACTATTTAGACTACTTCATACAGTTATACAAAAAAAAAATAGGTTAGCAAATAAATAAAACTTAAATAGGTTAGCAGGAAGCCTTATGTATTTCTGGTAACCAATTTTTTGAGCTGAAAATAAAGAATAGGTTTCCTTGGACCTTTTTTTGAGTAAAGGCAGGGCTTTTGCAAGTTCCTTCATGCCTCATGGTAAAACAGATAGTATCTTGGGAGATGTGCATCTTTCCTATTTTTTTTAGCTGCTACAAGTATCTCTGTACTTGACTAAAATAAAATAGTTAAAAAAAAACTCTTACCTCACACTTGACTTTGTATGAAGTGTCCAGAGAGAAATGTACATGGGATTCATCCTCCCACTCCTGTGACTGTGAGTCCTGAAGTACTTCTATGTCACTCTCACTGCCTTCTTCTTTCTCTGATAATTTTCTTATGTCATCCCTGCAAAAAAAATTACAAAATAAAAAATAAAAATAGCCTTTAATTTTCGAAAGCTTGTTACAGTTCCTGTAATTATTATTATAATCATATTTCCCTCATAGCTTAAGAGTGTCTGTTGACAAAGGCCTCCTCCAGGTGTTTCCATTGGATTCTATTGTTATCTACTCTTCTACAATATGGTATTATTTATTAAGATGTCACAAAATTGTACAACATATTTCGTCGTCCCCGGCGAATAAAACGGTAAAGCGATAGAACTTATATGGCATTACCGTTTTATTCACTGGGGACGAAGATTTATCATACAAAAAATTTTCCTGATCAAGTGCCTTTATCTTTAAACTGCTGAAAGAATTATGCAAATAAATTTATGTAGCCAAAGAATATAGGGTAAATAATTGAATTTTTCACTCGTACCTTATTAAAACCCTGCTGCACAAGCAGTAGACGTAGTTGTCTTCGTCGAACAGCTCGTCATCGTCGCTGTCGACATTAAAATGAAATTCGGCGAGAGGTTCCCACCGATGATGTTGATCATAATAACCGGACATCATCACAGAAATTTACACATATATCACTTCCTCACAGGATAAGAACACTCGTTTCTGTATTAACGTATTAATGAATGACTAAGGTTTAAAACCAGCACGAAATCGTAAATGTATTCACGAAACAAATTCAATCGAAGATTTCGCTCCTTGCATCAATCCATGCTCCGTGACAATACGTTTCGTTTTCCATAGAATTACAAAATAAATCAAGTTTAGAATCGATACAAAAAGTTGGAGTCTATATACTACCGGATATAAAAAAAATCATTTGACTTCGAAGAGCCTAGAATGGAACGTTTAATAATGTTGCGAAAAACCGTAAGTGTGCGCATGTAAAAAAATCGCGTAAAATAAAACTCCGCCTTCAAGCTTTATGGTCAAATGTCAAATTAACATGTGTTTTGATTATGACAGTTCTTATGAGACAAGAAATCACATTACCTACCGTAGTATTTGTGTATTTGTTTTAACTTTACAAATTATTATCGGATTAATTATTTGAATCAAGTAAATGTGAAGATGGGAAAGAAAGATAAAAACTCCCTAGGCCGCGCGCTTATCAAAGACAGATTTTCTAAAAATCGACACAAAAAACATGTCGAGGAAGCAATGGTAACTTGTTTATTTTATCTTATTTCCAATTCTATCAACCACTATTACCTAAAACTCAACTAATGCATCAGCATTACCGGGGTCACATTAGAAAGAAGCCGAATAATGCATGCTACATTTATAAAGCTCATGGTTCAATATTTCCCTGAATCTAACCTACCTTCATTCCATACAATATGTTTATAATATTCAAATTTAATAAATTAGTCGTAAATTGACATCAGTCACATTGTTTTTTTTTATTTGATAAATATACTTGTTAGAATGCTATTTACACTAGAAATTTTTGAACAGGCAGCTATCACATTAACTGTAGTAAATTTGCCAATAACTTTTTCATACAAAGGAATTGTAGTGTAGACGTTGGGTGTCAGATCACACTTACGTACCATCAGGTGGCCTGTGTATGCACATTTGCCTTCTCCATGCCGTAACATATTTACCATATTGCAGTCATTTACTTTAAATTATCAAATTTCACAATATTGTGCAATTATTTAACTTTCAGTTACACACAACAGAGATTAACGATGGCTATGAATGGGGCCGTCTCAATCTCCAATCGGTCACGGCAGAGTCCTCGCTCCAAGAGTTCCTATCAACAGCTGAGCTAGCACAGAGAGAGTTCACAGCGGAGAAGATGAACTTGAGATATGTTAAATCTACTCCGAGTGAGGTTGAAGTGGCTACATCTCAGCCAGATTTTGATGAACCACTTACAGTTCCTAGAAGGTGGGGCATCAATATTTTAAATAATCGACTGAGTTTACTTAACATGGGTTTTACATCAGACTTATCTCCCCACTGCACAGGTAGCACAAGTTGTATCTTCTCGCTCATCGCTCAGTGCATCTCTATCGTTACTGACTAGATAGAAAGGGAGATCCGAGCGGCGATCGCGGGGACCTTGTGCTAGCCGTGCTGGTCTCCCGCTAGTAGTCCGGTAGTTTTAATGCATCAAAATAAGCACTAAATTAAGTTTAGGCATTAATAGTTTATATGGGGTGATTTTTTGAAGAATAGCCAAACTTAAGTGGCAGTGGGCGGGGCACATTGCTCGCAGGACTGACGGCCGATGGGGTCAGAAGGTTCTTGAGTGGCTTCCGTGGACCGGGAGACGAGCTGTAGGTAGGCCTCCAACAAGATGGAGTGACGACCTTGTAAAGATCGCGGGAACGCTGTGGATGCGAAAAGCACAAGATCGGTCTGAGTGGAGAGCCTTGGGGGAGGCCTATGTCCAGCAGTGGACTTCTTTCGGCTGACATGATGATGATTATTAAAAAAAACTGCTCAAATCATGTCAATCAATGTTTGAAGCTACAGAAGCAGTCTAGATGACTCTAGTCCGTTGCTCTCATATAACAGAATGCTTTTGATGTAAGAATAAAATGATCTAAAACTATACCTTACAAGAATGGAGTTAGATATTTCTAAATTTAATATTTATCACTTGTTCAATTTTATCAAAGTATCTATAAATGTTCTACTTTTATTGTTAATTTCAGACCAAAATGGTCGCCAGGCATCACAGCTGAAGAGCAAATTACCCATGAGCGAGAAGCCTTCCTCAAATGGCGGAGACACCTCAACGAGTTGCAGGCTAAGCTGGGAGCTGCTGTGACGCCGTACGAGCGCAATCTGGAGCTGTGGAAACAGCTGTGGCGGACTCTGGAGAAATCTGATGTGGTGCTGATACTGTTGGATGCTAGGAATCCTCTACTGTTCAGGTATTGTAATTTTAATCCTCGAACTAGTCGATGAAGAGGTGCGAAGACGTGACATTTTCTGGATAAAAAGTAGTTACAGGGTTTTATTTTTTTATGACAGGCAGACAACCACACAGGCCCCATTATAGCGGGAAATTTTCAAATGGCAATTGACTGCCTCTCAACCTACCAGAACCCAACAATGTGGAGACTCTACAGAGAGTTTTGTTTTTTTTTACTAATTCGGTCTTATATTAATCATTAAACTGTAATGTTATAGGTGTGGTGATCTCGAAGAATATGCGAGAGAACAGAAATGCAAATTTATATTGTTACTTAACAAAGCAGATCTGACTACAGAATATGAACGAAAGACTTGGGCCGAATACTTTAGCAAGGAGGTAAGAAACAAAAACGATTTTCGCTTTAACTACATTTGTGATAATGGTTATGGTACTTTAATGGAATGTTACTTTTTTTGTGGATCTAAAGTTGAATTGCACTTAAAATGCCTAATGGGATTAGCAATGGTTAAAATAAAAAATATTCTGTATGTATGTATCTACTTTAATGTACAAAACTCAAAACAAACATCTTCAATGTAGGAACCACTTCCATTATTTCCAAATATTCTCTGCAATTGCATAATTCTAATTGGGTTACTTTTCGATTATTCTATCTATACCCGATTATGGTAGTCTACAGATGATAAATTAATAATTCAGTTCGAATTATTCCAAAAGTAATGTAAATGTAAGAAAAAATATTAATAACATAATTCAAATATTCTTTATTTCAGAATGTCTCTATAATATTTTTCTCAGCTGCTAAAGACACAAATAAAGAGAGAAAGATATCTGAAGAGAGTGAAACACCAGAACCTGAAGAGTTTGACTCTGACACAGAATCAGCTGATTCTGAGGACATTGATGAAAAAGAAGCTTTACAAAGTACAGAAGAAGACATCGAATTGTTTAAACGTCAGATTTCTGATCTTGATACTGTTGTGTCAAATTCTGCAGACAGATTGAGCAAAATCCAAGAATCATTAGACAAAGTTCTAGAGAATATAAGACTGGGTACGCCGATAGAACCTATGGAAAGTGAAACGGATGGAAATAAATCAGATGTTGATAAAGTAGAGAATTCTCATGAGATATTTGATAGGGTTCGTTTAATAGAAGTCTTGAAGAGACAAGAAGTTACAGAGTTGAAGAATCCTCCTAGAGTTACCGTTGGCATGATTGGTTACCCTAATGTTGGAAAATCTAGTACTGTTAATGTTCTAATGCAGACTAAAAAGGTACGTAATTAGCTAATTAGTTCTTTCGATAATTATGTTATATTGTCGTCACCTTACAATCTGACTGTGATTTAGTCGCATCTGTACAAGATAAATAAAATGCAATTTGATGAAAAAATGGGCTTAGCTATAAGGTCATGTTTGGTTGTTTGGTATAATTTTCGTGAAAAACAAACATGCTGATTGCTGAATTCATTCCTGGAATTCAGTTATACATTTTACAGTTTGAAAAAAAAAAACTGGAATCCCTTTTTTAAATAGTCCTTATAATTCTTTTAAACATCCTGTTTTTACTCGTGATTTACCGATATTACACACGAGTCCGAAAGCCCTTTAAAATTTCATATTGGTTACAATTTTGCAAGTGCCCTTATTTAAATTTAACCTTGTGAGGTCCCTTGTACATCATTCGGTTATTGCAATAAAGACCTAGGACCTAATGAAAAGGAATATATTAGCATATAATATAATAAACTCATATTCCATTGACAAATTTCTTTATACGGTGGGCCAAATAAGGTATTAAATTTTAATCCTTTTTAACCGACGATTCCAGGTCAGCGTGAGTTCTATGCCAGGGCACACACGACACATACAATCACTAGTCCTGGATGAGCATATCGAGCTACTGGACTGCCCCGGGCTGGTGTTGCCAGCGTACGCCGTCGCGCCGGATTTACTGCTCACTGCGGTGTTGCCAATCGATCAGGTAAAGTTTTTTAAAACAATGGATCTTCTAAAAAAAACACCTCAGTGCCTACTTACTTTTGTACCTTGGTTCTTTAACAATATGTCTGAACTGCCTTTATCATTTTCTAACGAGGAGTACTATAGTATTTCAAGGGGCAGCAACCACATTAAGCTTCAGTTTTTGGGTACAAATTGGATCAACTTGCTAACTCCAAACAGCGTTAATCCAAACTATTTTCTTACAAGCCGTACCTAAGTCCATCTCATATTCACGATTACAACAAGGACAAGATTAACAAAATATTAAGCAACTATACTTTTATTTAGCTTGTTAGATTATATTACTAAAATATTTCCTTTTCGAACGTTAATTTTCTATTCGCATTTTTCCAACCTTAAGGTTTTCAGATTCAGATTTCTCCCAGTATCTAGTTTTTCCACTTATAACTAGGACAAAACGATTAAGTTAGATTTCAGCGGGCTTATTATGGTCGTGTTTATTGGTGTGGCTAAACGTGGATAAAACGTCTATCACTTTCTGACCTGTATGTAAGGTCGAGGAAACGGATGCTTTATCCATCGCGTTAAAGGTGACCACAACTGAACTGAAAACTGAATTGGGGAAAAATGCGAATGAAAATTCCGCTGCTGGGAAATAACGATTTTAGTAAGTTGGTGTAACAAATGCCTAAGTAAATAAAGTACGATTGCAGTGTTTTACTTTATATTAACTGTCATCTAGATGAGAGCGCACGACGGTGCAATGGCGCGTCTATGCCAGCTGGTCGGAAAGCACGTGTTCGAAGAGAAGTACGGGTTGTTGCTGCCCCAGGACGACGGCAACAGAGAGCTGGACTACAAGCAGATACTTACTGCGCATGCTTGTGAGTAAAGGTTGAGCGGGGTACTCACATACCTGCCTCAGGGGCAATTATGTATAGGCAAGGAGGGGCAGACTCATCAAAATTAAAGAGGCAATTTTAAGCGTCAATTTCCGAGATTAACCAAGATTAGAGAGATAACGGAGATGTCAAGCTTTAAGCTTTAGGTGGTTCCTCACGATCAGTAACTGACAGTTTTTATTGTGTGTGTTGGAAAAAAACAGTGTTTCTACTACACACGCCCAGTTGTAACTGCACAGTGAAAACTGCCGGTTGAAATTGATTTCGTCCGCGTAGATTTCGATTAACATTATTATCTCGGGAACTTAATTTTTTTTCCGGGATGAAAAGTAGCCTGTGTGTTAATCCTGGGTAAAAGCTATCTAATTAAAATTCATTGCAGCATGAAGGAGTAAGAAACTAACACACACACACACACACGCACAAAAACACGCACAAACACACACACACACACACACACACACTCACACACACACACACGCACACATACACACGCACACACATACACACACATGCGCACAAAAACACGCGCGCACACACACACACACACACACACACACAAATACAAATGCGCACACACACACGCACAAAAACACACACACGCACGCACGCACGCACGCACGCACGCACGCATGCACGCACGCACGCACGCACGCACGCACGCACGCACGCACGCGCACACACACACACACACACACACACGCACACACACACATTTCGCATTTTTAATATTAGTAGGAGTATATTAATAAAAATGCATGTATTTATTATAATAAATTTGTCAGTCAACCGCGGGTTCATGACGGCGGCGGGCCAGCCGGACGCGTCGCGCTCGGCGCGCCTGCTGCTCAAGGACGCCGCCGCCGGCCGCCTGCGCTGGGCCGCCGCCCCGCCCGGCGCGGCGCCGCCGCCCGTCCACGAGCTGCTGCGCGAGACCAAGCGGAGACCCACGCCCCGGGAGACACGGGCTGTTGAGGTCACTACACATAGCTCATATTTTTTCACCAGTAATAGGCACCTTCATACCGCTCCAACGAAAAAAAAACAAGCTTTAAAAAAACATGCGTGTCTCGGGATGCCCGACAAAAGTGATAACTTAAACTAATCTAAGTTGAACTATTTAATATTGAAATTGTTTAACTGACTGCAAACATACGCACGCTAATGCAGAGTGACACACACTAACGGACCTAAAAATTGGTACACTATTGAAAGAAGTCATATATAGAAGTCTCTTTTTAACGAAGGGCGTTTGTAACAGGTGCGAAGAGTACTATTCTATTAGCTGTTTTTATACTCCCTCTATGCTTTCCTACCTCTATGCTGGCGCCGTAACGCGTTACGTAACGAAGCGGTTTACCCTCCCATAAGAAGTCATCACCATCACCAAAAAATCCAACTGCTATTTGGATAATGTCGTCAATATAATGTTAGTCATCATAGATGGGCCTTGATGACAACACCGATTGTAGAATATGCGACGAAGAGGTGGAAATAATGAAACAATTTATTGTGTGAAGTGATGCCCTCGCTAGAGTAAGATTGAAAATCCTCGGTTGTGGCTACCCAGAGCCGAACGATTTCAAAGTACTGCCATTGCACTCCACTATCCGCTATCTGGAAGGGGCGGAGGCTGCATTGGATTAAGTGCTAAAAGTGGGGTAACTACACAAAAGATCCCATAGGGTCGAAGTGTATTCGTAAGGACCCCGCCAATAAGATAAGATAACATAAGATGTACAGTTAGGAACAAAACTGAGTCGATATTAGCAGCTTATTAGAACGTTAACAAGTTGATGATGATGACAATCAAAGGTGCATGCTTAATACAGAATATCGTCTGTGATACTGCAATACCGCATAACTAACAATAGTACATTGTTGCAGAGGATAGAAAGTACGCGATTTTTGGACGAGTCATATAGAGGGCCGAAACGTAGTTGAGGCCCTCTAGTGTACGAGTCCATAAATTGCACTTTCTACCGAGGCAGACATAGTGCTTTTCACAACTGAGAGGAAATAAAATAAAAAATCATATTCAAAACTCAAATTTTAAATCATGTTAATGTGACATCACCGCCAATTTTACCATAGATAACTTTTTTGAATCTGGACCCCTATTCTCGTGGCACTCGAGATTAATAAACTAACATGCGAGATGAAGATGTCAACTCCATATAAAATTGTATTTGTTTCGCCATATCTATATATATCATGTAATTTCATCTCTAGTGGTTCGAGATTAGGGGCCAAGTTTGAATTACATTTAAAAAAAAAAGCAGTGACATCGTTTTTAGTCTGTGTATCTTTTAGCAAAAATACACCTAATATTTTACGACACAAAATGGTGTGTTCTGACTGGTCGATTTCAATTTTTCATTTTATGGAGCTATGACACAAAAATTTATTGATTGATTTTCATTGGTTCTTAAAGTTGGACAGCAATGTTCTCAACCAATCAGCAAACACGCCGACAAAAACATTCTTGGTCTGTCCTTATAAGTGACGTTTTGTGACCCCAAACAAGACCATCTATGGCCATATTTCCGAGCAGTGTTGTGAAAATTAAAAAAGATGCAAAATACACCTTGGCACGCAAGTCAACAAGGTACATTTTGCAACTTATAGAATCTGTTACTTACGAGGTATTGCAGTATCACTGACGATATTACTCCTTGAAATTCACTACAAAACTGCCTAACAAATGATTTACTTGTCATTTTTATTTTTAGTAATTTTGAACCAAACACTGCAAAATTTCACTTTATTTATTTTTCCAACAATTTTAGTTTTCTCTATGGCAACCCCAAATAAGGAAACTTCATGGTCGTTCAATGAGTCAGAATTGATTCCTTGTCTGCCAAGTAATCTTCAAATAATTGAGTATTTCTGATGTAATTTCAAATTCACAACCATGTTTTTTTTTCTTCAGGGCTGGGTGAGCAAGTCGGATGAGATAGACAAGGTGTTCTTCGCGAGAAACAAGAGCACCGCGCATGTCAAAGGAAAACCTATTATGGGGTGAGTAAGACAGTAAATAGATAGCTTATAATATTAAACATTAACGGTCACTTTGAGGGAAAGAGATGAACCTAGTTTTAGTCCTTCAGTTAAGTTTTGTTGTGTCAATATGTATCAAACTGTCAAATACAATATTTACAAAATGGGAATGTACAAAGGCCAACTTATCCCTTTTATACTCGAAAATCTAATTTAAGTACCAAAATCCTAGCCTCAACGGGTGCACATTTGCTGTGATTACTGCATTTTGGTTTAAGTGTAGGTATTTTTATCAATAAAACTTACCCTAATATTACTGGTTACACGAGTTCTCATTCATATTTTTATGAAATAATGTGAAAATAACGAAATAATCAAGATGGGAACTGTCAAATTTTGGTCTTTAATTAGATTTTCGAGTATAGTTAAATATATTTTTAGTAGCCCTATAAAAAAAAAATGTACTCATAAATATAGTGGCTTAATCAGAAACTATCAAAAATAAATTTTATTTGTGTGTGGCATTGGGAAGCAATCTGAAGTATCTATATTCTTTGCTAGACGAAGTGTAAGCTAGCCAGGATTTAAATATCCATGAGAATTTCGCAACAGCAATATTTAATTTTATTTAAAAGATATCTGAAAGGAATCCAAATTAATAAGTTTTCTTTCACAATTGTAGCCTGTGTTTTTTTTTTAATTTACAAAATATTTTACATAAGCTTATTAAATAATCGAGCTGTCGACATTTGTTAGTGGCTGGAGGGCCCTACTCTAAAAATCCAAGTTCGTAGTTAAGCTCCGTCTCGTTCCCTTGATTTAGATACGAATGACGAGAGAAAGGGACGGGTTATCCGAAATACTGGAGTCAAGCCAACTGTTGCAAAGTCTAACTTTACGAGGGCAATTTACGACCGTGGAAATTGGCCTAGAAGTAAATACGTAAGCGCTAATTTGCCCGAGGGATTCTCTGTATTTTATGCGAAAAAAAATATGTATACATGGTGACTACAAATGGATCAGTATTAAGAAATCTGAAACTAGAAGCGGTAGAAAAAAATGTTCTTAGGAATATTCGATTAGGGGACCGCTCGTCATGCGAAATAAGTTCCATTTGGTCACACCTTTGAAATAAATAAAATGTTAATAAATTATGTTTCTATTCGTTACGCTAATGTATGAAGGCCCGGAGGGCTAAACCACCCAGAAATAGAAGCTCCGCTAGCGGAGCTCGGTCGACAATGTCTTATTGATTTGAAATTAAAATGATTAATTAATTAACTAACACCATGTAGTGGTCGTGAGGAAATAAAATTAATCGTCTCTACAAATGAAGTGTGACCAAATAGAACTTATTTCGCGTGACGAGCGGTCCACTAATTCGGAATATTCACCCAATCGGATTGCTCACCCTGTATTTCGCAAAAATGTGTAGCAAAAAGTCTCCATTGAAATGATTTTCAGAGGTGGTACCTCTTAAACGGCCCAACCGATTTTCATGAAACCTAGCTAAACACTATCCCCATTAAACTAGCTTACTTTTATAAAAAACCGGCCAAGTGCGAGTTGAGCTCGCGTGGGTTCCGTACATACGTAATTTGTTTTTGATACAATTCTTTTAGGTTTTCCTGTAAGCAATGAAATAAATTTTGTATTTTTTTCAAAAAATTTGGCTCAGTAGTTTCGGAGATGAGGGGGGGGGGGGGGATTGTAAATTTTCGTCTTCTTTCATGAATAAAATGAAAACTATTTATTTTACAATAATAACAAAAATATATTCGAGATCCTCATAACGAGCCCTTTCATTTGATATGTGACAGTAAGGTTCGCAAAAGTTTTTTTTTTTAATTTCCTAACTTGTCCCGGAAAATGACCCTTATTTTAGATAATACTTTTTTACTTTACACATCTGTTTTTGGGTCATCAATATGTGTACCAAATTTAAACTCAATCGGTCCAGTAGCTTCGGAGCAAATTGGCTGTGACAGACGGACGGACAGACAGACGCACGAGTGATCCTATAAGGGTTCCGTTTTTGTTTCATTTTTTGTACGGAACCCTAAAAACCGTCTCTAAATCGGTCCAGGACAGTGGTAAGTACAGTGCCAAAGACAGTGGAGTTAAAAAATAGAAAGCTATTCTATTTGGATCCACTGGCAAGGCAACTTGACTCGCTACTGTCCAACCGGTTTACACTACTGTAATGTCCACTGTCCTTGACCAATGTAAATCGAGGTTTACGGCAGCTGTGTACTTACTTGTCTGCCTTCTCCAGCCATAAAAAATATGTGTTACAGAATCGTCGGAGCCCAGTCAGCTGAGCAGATGCTAAGCAAACCCTGGAAACTAGAGAAGAAACACGCCAACAAAAACAAGAGAGAGAAGCTGAGAAGAGTGTACTCGCATTTGGACGAGCACTAGTGCGAAAGGGACATACAGTGATCGCTTAGTGTTTATTATAAAAATACAACAAAATCGAGTTTTTTTATGGTGTGGAGTTAAATAATAGACCAAACTATTAAAATACGCTGATGCACCATAAAGGCAGTGATGTGAGTTACAGGTCACGTTTTTAACACATACCGTCTACACTAGAAATAGTACTCCCGATATGTCCCCAAAAAAATGTATCATTGTTCCGTTTTGTTATCAACATCCAATACATTTCTTGGTAACAAAACGGACATTTCCATACATATTTTTGGGGACATATCGGGAGTACTATTTTTTCTTGTTCATTATAATGATCCCAACCAACGTGCATTTTTTTTCTCAAATGCTAAAAAAAAACTCCCCAAAAAAATGTGACACATGTCACGTCACTGCGTTTACGCAGCGTCAGCGTATTTTGACCACTGGCCTTAACCTTTTCAACGCCACAGTCGACTAAAAGTCGTGCCACTGACGCCACGTCGGCTACAGCCGACAAGAGTTCAAGATTAAAAGAGACTTTGTTTGATAGCAATAAGGTGTAATTTGCATAGCATAGCAAACATGTTTGGCGTGTGGGAGGCACATTTTGCGTTCAAAAGGTTAAGACTACCGGGCAAATGATTAGTATAAAGCCATTCCATATCAACCGTTTAAATGCCGCAGCCGGCTCTGGACATCTCAAAGTCGTGCCACTGACGCCACCGTCGGCCACAGCCGTGACAAGTTCAAGATTGAAAGAGACTGTTTCGTATCAATTAAACATCAATGTCTAATGTCTAATGAGCAGGGCTCGGAATTTTCGTAGCACGGTAAGACTAATGAGAGCTGTGGACTCGACATTAACATTAAAATTCAACTCTTACTCATACTTAATTGTATATTTAATTCCAAAATGCTTTTATATTTGCCCTGAGCCCCTGAGTAAAGCTACTAAACTAAGGTCGGATTTTTATTCCCACAGAAAAAATGTAAACAAAGTTACGTCAATGTCAAAGTGACATTTCAGGGATCTCAAAGTTTGGGCCAGCAAGAAATATAATATCAAACATCTTCAACCCCTGTTTCGGACCCACTTTAATAACTGGTCAATCAACCCACACACCGTGCTGTTGTCAAAACTAGTCATTGGCAGCAATGGTTGCAACCAATAGCGACCGATTGCCATAAATCAAAAAAATTGAATTGAAATATAATATTAAGTTAATCATTTCGCTCGTACCGTGATATAAAAATAAATTTGAGAAATAATTGAAATTAAAATCACACAAATGAGTCTCTGGTAAGCTATTACGACGGAAGCACGAATTGTGAAGCGAAACGAGTGAAGTGACGTCTCACATCAATCAAGCAGCCCTCAACTTGTTGACACAGGTGTATCGAGTCAATGATACCAGTGCAATAAATAAATTATGCATACAAAAACAGTTTCCTCGTTTTAAATTAATACAACAAAGAATTTATATCAAAATAAAGTTTGCCATCAATAAATTAAATTCTTCAATCTCGATTACAGTACATAGTTTTTTTTATAGAAAGTCGATTTCTTATAAATGTGGAAAGTATAAATATTTTGAATACTGCAAATGTTTTTCGTTAACGGCAACACCTTTGTTTACATTTTTTCTGTGGGAATAAAAATCAGACCTTAAGTAATGAAAGATTACAATTATAAACACAATATTTTCACGTCCTTATTATTTAATATTAATCTCGTAATGTTATGAATATTAAAAGTGATAGTTATCATCCCTATTTATAATAAAATTAAATTTTCCCATATAATAATCGAGTAAGAGTTGAATTTTTATGGTTATGTCGGCTCCACAGCTGTCATTAGTCTTACCGTGCTACGAAAACTCCGAACCCTGCTCATAGGCCCAATTCTAGTATCAATTGAAACGTCAACTCGGTATATTTTTTTAGTACAATATCGTACGACATTTGATTTCGAATGACATGAGAATAGGGACTTTATTAGTTTGTCTATGATTTGAAAATAAAACATTCATATTCGTGTCACTGGCACAGCACAAGTTTGTTTGCCGCCATTTTTCAACGCAAGCATCGGCATCGGCAACGGTATCGGTATCGGATCCATCCCTACTTAAAATCTCCCACATGCAGCTATGTTCCTATTATGAAATACAACACGCGACCTATTTTCGTAACAACACAGAAACACAACAAACGCCGGTTGTGGTCGTACTTTGACGACCATTTTAATTAATTCACCTATAAAGTTTTATAGACGTAAGTTATGAACGTATCCTGTGTTAATGTATTAATAATGATTAGAATATTAAATGTTGTAAACATTTAACAATGTGTTGTCATTTCGCTTCTTATTTATAGTGTTTAACTACTAACTTCTAAGCGAAAACGCGGTGGCCAATACTTCCTGGGGCCTGTTTTTTAAAGCTACAAATTACAATTTACAGGTTAAGTTTCCATTTGACACAACCTCGACCAATGACGACCAGCCATTTGAGCAGTGTTGCCAGTTTAGACCTGTAAAATTGTTACTTGTAGCTTTATAAAACGTGCCCCAGTGTCCCGTTTCACGAAGCTACAAGTTACAAATTACAAGCAGAACTCTATTTCTAGCAAAAGGAGTTAGAAAGAGACTTCCGCTTGTAATTTGTAGCTTCGTGAAATGGGCCCCAGGTACGGTATGAAAAGATTCGTTTAATTTTCTATTTATACTGTGCCAGGGCCTGATAGAGTTTGCTACAGCCCGGCCCTGGCTTAATCTGGCACTAACAACTCCCCAAAAATTTATGCCATTCGGATAAATGGGGAGCCTACCGTTTAGCCGAAATATGTTTGCCAAATGTATCGTTTCCCAATCTTTTAAAAAAAGATAAAAAAAAGATAAAAGATGTTTATTCAGTAAGTAGGCCGCACGGGCACTTTTACACGTCAAAAATCTACCAGCGCTTCGCAAGAGACCACTGCTGAGAAGAAACGCCGCAAGAAACTCAACAGTCAGTCGTTTTTTTTTTAAATTACTTATACAATTATAGAACTTAACCTAGCATTATATAAAACAATGAATTTAACATTAAAATATATATATCATGCGTAGTTGAGCAGGAAAATGTGTCAAAACTCAGTATGTTCAGATGAACTCTTAAATAGTAATAATAATAATTATATATATATATACATATATACACACATACATACATACATATATATATATATATATATATATATATATAGGGCAGGGGCGTGTCCAAATCAACGTTAGTTTGCGACCGGTCGCCAGGTGATATGGGTCCGTCCCCATGTCAATCTACTTGTCCGGTAGTTGGCTGGGCTAATGGCCAAAGGTGGAGCTCATAGTTGCGCTGATACCCTAGGCAAGACTAGTTGTGTTCCTTCCCGAGGTTGCTGCCTGTCAACTACTCGGTTTCCCCGTAGTAAAACGAGTAGCACAGAAACAACAGTCGAACTCCTGATCGTCCTATATTCACCCATCCATGCTTCCCATATGTCCTATCCAATCAGCTGCAAGCGATGTCGTGGCATGTCGCTGCGGGCCTCCTATCCAACAGAATAGGATAGGTAGCGGTAAAATGCCACCCGCGTGTTTGTGCCGTGCGCGGGGACCCGTACGGGTGGAGAACGAGATCCTGGTAGGTTGAGCTTGATGAGAGTCGGAGTCGTTACCCTCTGATAGCAACACGCCACTTTGGCTCGGGATTCATCTCACACGGGAGGTTCTGGCCTAGCCAGTCAGAATCAATCGGCTGTCGCGTTTACAGTAGTCTGGCCGCGGGCGAGTGTTCTGGGGTGTTGAGGTCAGTAGCCGGCGGTGTACGGCCCCGAGTCGCTGTGGTAAGTGACGGAGGGCTTGACACCGTGCGGGCTCACTTGGCAGCTCACCTCGGAACGCTATATCCGGCTCGTATCCCTGATGCGTCAAAGCATCCCCAGTAGGAGGGCTCCAAGGAGGGTGGGGAACGAGTTGGACGAAATTTTTGATGTGATTTTATGGATACCAGCAAACCAAAATCGACGAAAGCCGAACCCTCCGCAAGGAGTGAGGCGACAGCGCTTAGCGCAAAAGACGACTGCGAGGTGAGACGCCGACCTGTTGCAGACAGGGACGCGGGATCCAGTAGCAGTGCAGCACGCGGGCCCGCAAGGGCGAATAGGGCGCTTAACGCCGGTAAGGGCAACAGCCAAGGCGTAACCGTACGCCCCAAAAGTATGAGCCGACCTATCCCCTCGGGGCTGAAGGAAGGACGCGCTGGCCTCCCCACCAAGGGTGAGACCAGCGTAGGTGCTGGCGGGGCGGACGGCGAAACCGAGGCGGGTTGCAGGAAAGAGGGCTTCCCTATTCCTCTAAATCTGACCTCCCCGAAACCACCCCCTGCAAGCTCTCAGCCGGAAGGGAGTGTGAAGAAAGGGAGCAGGAGGCAGAGGAAGAGGCAAGCCCAGGCTGTGGCATTCCAGCATCTTGCGGCCGGCCCGTCCAGGGACGACACCGCTGTAGCGAGCACGACCAGGACGCAGAAGAGGCCGTTGGTATCACCATCAGCCAGCGGCGACTCCAAGAGGACGAGGGTAGGGTCGTATGCGGAGGCGCTATCTACCATTAGGGTAGCGGTGATACCAACGACTTTCCCGGCCAAAAAGATCCTGTCCTGTCACATGGCGGCTATACAGGGAGTGGTGATAAAACGCCTCCTTGTCATCCCTAAGCCGTTTCCCGACATCAACTTCGGGAACATTGTGGGAGGCGCCCTGCACATCAGTTGCGGTGACAAGGCGTCGTCCACGTGGCTCACCTCCCTCATCAGCGAGGGAGAGATTGCAGGCATGAGCCTCAAGGTCGTGGATGCCAAGGATCTTCCAAAACCAGTGAAGATGGCCTGGAAGACGAGGATCATTGGCATCCCCGATGCGAAGGTAGTGTTTCAGCTGCTCCAACGCTTCAACGAGCGGCTGAACACTGACTAATGGAAGGTGGTCGACACCTCGGAGACGGAGGCTGGCACCCGGCGCATTATTCTAATGGACCGGGAGTCAGCAGACGTAATCCGGGAGGCCGGCTACGTTCTCAAAACGGGGATCGACGTCAGCACCTTTAAGCTCTTGGACGACGCCGAGAAGAGGGGTGCTGGCGTCGACCCTAAAGAGGCTCCCCGAGTGACCGAGGCTGCTGAGGTGGCAGCGACCGAGGCTACTGTGGTGACAGCGACCGAGGCTACTGAGGTGGCAGCGGCCGAGGAGTTGGAAGGGGTGGATGAGGTGGACGGGGTTGGAGTGGACGTAGGGCCGCGTGGGTGTCGGGAGCCGTCACCGGTATCGGTGACGTCATCCGAAAACCTGCGGGACCTGGCGGCCCTCTACCTCGGAAGCCCCTCTTCACCCATGTCCGAGGACTACATGCCGCCGGCGGAGGCTGCTGACCTCAGCATGCCCAAGTCCAAAGAAGAGTAACGAAGCCATGGGAGGCATAAGGTGCGTACAGATAAATCTGCAACATAATAAGGCGGCCACAGCCCTTCTGGCGAGGCAGCTAAAGAGTGATAAATTCGATGTCGCCCTGATTCAAGAACCATACCTGTACAAGGGCGAGATCAGGGGACTAAACGGCACGGGAGGAGTTATTCATTACCTCTGCCCCGAGAACAACATGAGGACTTGTGTGTATGTCAAAAACGGCATAAATGCCATGCCTTATAATGCTTACTGTTCCAGGGATCTTACCACTGTAAAGATCCAGGAGAGGAGGGTAGGCAAGACTCTCATCATCTCGTCTGCCTACCTCCCATACGAAGCGACGGACCCCATCACACCTCAACTCCGGAGTCTAGTCGCAACTGGAAGTCAGGCGAACACCGACCTGATCATCGGCTGCGACGCCAATGCACACCATGTCATCTGGGGAAGCTCAGATGTCAACAAGCGGGGAGAGAAGTTACTGGATTTTCTGGTGAGCTCTTCTTTACAACTACTTAATAAAGGGAACAGCCCGACCTTCGTCAATGCTAGGCGTGGAGAGGTAATTGACATAACGGTGGCGTCTAACCACATTTACGAAGATATTCACACATGGCATGTCTCCAATGAAATCTCACTCTCAGATCATAGGTACATATGCTTTAAGTACAGGACCGACATACCAGTTGAATCTGTGCGTAAAAGAAATCCTAGGAACACCGATTGGTCATCCTTTAAACGTGACCTAAAGGTAGAACTAGGGGATCCAAAAGGTAAGCTCAATTCTATTATTGACATTGAATTTGAAGCGGACAACATGGTACGCGCGATACACACTGCGTGGACCAATAACTGCCCGGAAAAAAGGGTGCTAGCCAAGAAGATACCCTGGTGGAACCCTGAGATAACTAAAATCAGAAGTGAAACTAGGGCGATCTTCAATGACGCGAAAGCGACGAATGACTTTAGCAATTACGCTCACAAGCTCACGGAGTATAATAAAGCTGTAAGAAAAGCAAAAAGGAGTGCGTGGCGGAACCACTGCAACCAAATAGGCTCGATACCTGAAGGTATGAGGCTCACAAAAGCTCTAGCAGTAGCAAGGTCAACTCCATTAACGTCAATAAAGGACGATAAGGGAAGGTTGACAGAAACGGGTTTAGATACCCTGAAAGTTATGTGTAGCACACACTTTCCCGGCTCCATCATACGTGAGAGCGAAATAGCCAGTGTACCAATTTGTGTGTCAGAGCAGACAGCACGGACGACAAGGTACAATTGGGACACCGCCAAAAAGGTAGTCGACGACGGCAAGATAAGGTGGGCATTGTCTACCTTTCAACCGTACAAAGCGCCGGGCCCGGATGAGATATATCCAACCCTACTACAAGAGGGCGCAAATGTAATTGTACCGCACCTAAGCAGGCTGTACAGAGCGTGCTTGGCATTCGGGCACGTTCCACATGTCTGGAGGCTTGTAAAAGTGATCTACCTGCCAAAACCAGGCAAGGCAGATCACAGTGATGCCAAAGCATACAGGCCTATAAGCCTATCATCATTCTTTTTGAAAACACTAGAGAAGCTGGTAGACAGGCACATAAGAGACGGACCTCTAAGGCGGCATCCACTTCATAAAATGCAATGCGCGTATCAACCGGGTAAATCCACAGATACTGCGATTCATCTTGTAGTGAACAAAGCTGAAAATGCACTTGAGAACAAAGAGATCTGTCTTGCGGCATTTCTCGATGTGGAGGGGGCATTTGATAGGACTACGTTCGAAGCCATTAGCACATCGGCTGCTAGGCACGGCATTGAACCAACCATATGTAAATGGATAGGCAACATGTTAAACAGTAGGCTAATAAAGTCAAGTCTTTTGGGCGACGTGCTATACGCCACAACGACAAAAGGATGTCCCCAGGGGGGAGTTCTCTCACCAACCCTGTGGTGTCTGGTGGTAAACTCTCTCCTCGAGGAACTCAACACTGGCCCACTACACACTGTTGGGTATGCAGATGATCTTGTGATACTTATCAACGGGAAGTTTCCGGGAACAGTATCGGAAATCATGGGGAAAGCTTTGGAAAAGGTGGAAAGCTGGTGCATTAGACATCAACTATCCATCAATCCGAGCAAAACTGTAGTAATTCCATTTACTAGGAAACGGGACCTCAAACAGATCAAGCAGCTTAAGCTGTTTGGCGAGGCACTAAAATTGTCAGGTGAGGTAAAATATCTAGGTATCACACTAGATAAAGAGCTCACCTGGAAAAAACACGTAGACAACGCGATAACAAAAGCGCTGAGAGTGTTTGGAATGTGCAGATCAGCGTATGGCAAGACATGGGGCCTTAACCCTAAAGTACTGAAGTGGATCTATACCATGATGGTAAGGCCCATCATTATGTACGGCTGCCTGGCCTGGTGGCCAAGAACAACACTAAGGACATGCAAGGACTCTCTAACTAAGGTGCAGAGGGTGGCCTGCATGGCTATGACAGGGGCGTTCAGAACGACACCGACTGCAGCAATGGAGGTCCTCCTAAACCTCCCACCGCTGCACATCGCATTCAGTCTGAGGCGTGCAAGTCACTACAGAGGCTGAAAGAGACTGGCCTGTGGAATGACGCCGCGCCTAGAACCAGACACACTAAAATGGCACATAATGTAGTTCTAGAAAGAATACTGACGATGGGCTGCGATAAAATGCAACCCAAGTATGTATTCCGGAGGAATTTCAATATCCACATCCCGACAAGGGATGAATGGAAGGATGGGTTGCACCTAGCGGAGGAAGACAACGCGATATGGTACACGGATGGTTCAAAAATGAGCTCCGGTACGGGGGCGGGTATTCATGCCAATGACTATAACAGTAGTATAAGTATGGGTAACTACGCAACGGTCTTCCAGGCGGAGATGTATGCGATAATTGCCTGCACGCAGGAGAATATTAGTAGGCCTCTACAGAAGAGAACTATATATATTCTAAGCGACAGCCAAGCGGCACTTAAGGCGCTGACAGCGCCAAAAGTAGACTCGAAACTGGTCTACAATGGAATCCAAGCCTTAAACAGACTTGGTAGGCACAACAAAGTGAAACTGATGTGGATTCCAGGACACGAGGGCTTTCCCGGTAATGAAGCCGCGGATGAACTGGCAAGGCAAGGGTCCAAGGGCGTATATGTTGGACCTGAACCATTTGTGGCACCCTCACTGGGCACCATAAAAACAGCCCTGAACAATAACACCCTAGAACACCACCAAAAAGAGTGGAAAACTACGGTAGGCTTAGGGCATGCAAAGCTCTTCATAGAAAGAGTGGACCAGTGCTGGACCAAGAAACTTTGGAAACTCAGCAGAAGACAACTCCGATATATTATCGGAGCGTTTACCGGGCACTTTGGGGTTAAAAATCTCCTAGCAAAGATGGGCCTCTACGACAACACAGATTGTAGATTATGCGGCGAAGAGGAGGAAACAATGAAACACTTACTGTGCGAATGTGATGCCCTCGCCGGAGTAAGAATGAAAATCCTCGGTTGTGGTTACCCAGAACCGAACGACTTCAAGGCACTGCCACTGCACTCCACTATCCGCTTTCTGGAAGGGATGGAGGCTGCATTGGTCTAATTGCTAAAAGAGGGGTAATTACACAAAAGATCCCATAGGGTCGAAGTGTATCCGTAAGGACCCCACCTACAAGATAAGATAAGATAAGATATATATATATATATATATATATATATACATATACTTACCCATGACGGTGCAAAACAACCACATAGTTTTGATACATTCTCCTACAGAAACCGTGTCCCCTAGACAATAATTATACCTACAATGTTTAGATATTTTCCTGACTAAGCTATTACTAAGTTATTTAGGTGTTTAATTTAGGCCAAGCATTTTTATCTGTTAGATAGTCCTCGACCCTATAATAAGCTTTCGACATCAACGACTTTTCATTTGCCAACCCAATTTTTTTCCTGTATCTAGTTATTTCAGGATTTATTTCACACCGTTGTGTAGAACCCTATAGGTTAGGTTAGGTTAGTTTTTATAAAATCCTGAAATATTTACGGTTTCAGAAACAAAGCGGGTTGGCAAAAGAAACGGTTGGGAAATGATACATTTAGCAAACATTAATTTATTTTCGCCGAAACATAGGTACCCCGGATTAATGGTACATTAACATATACGGGACAAACAAATAAGGAAACACTAAGTTTTATTTTAGTACTCGCATGTAGTACGTAAGTAAACTTGTCAAAATATCAGCCAAATCCGGAAAAACATCGTTAACTCGCCCCATTAACTGTGAATAATATTGTGGAGTCCCGTCCGTATTACTGAAGTGCGTGACCCAGATAAACCAGCCCATTTATACGTCGTGCGCACGAGCGCTTATAAGAAGCTTTCGCCTGTGACTTTGTCAGTGTAGAACTCGTTTATGGAAATCCTTTAAACATTTCTGCTTTAGGCTGATAATATTTTCCTGTCATTAGGTCAAACACTTTTTATTGCCGATTTATGTTTTACTTTAAACACTAACCTTCTTCTGTGGATTCAGCGAATTGCGTAAGAATTTTCGACCGTTACGACGTGGGCCCTTAAAGAGACTCCCTGCCTACCCTTACCTAAAAGGCCGGCAACGCATCTACAAATCTTCTCGTGTTGCTCGGGTCCATTGGCAACGACGGACTTTCCACCACGTGACCCGCCTAGTTAGTATCTGGCATAAAAATCGTTACTTCTATCGTAGAAGACAAGATTATTAAGATAGTGAAGTTCGTTGGCTCTTGAGACAAAATGCCAATCCACATCTGCGTTTCTTCCAGCCCGTCCTGTCCTAAAGACGGGCGTTCTAAATCTGAGTGCAAAGTCTTACCCACCCGCTCCCGGTAGTGTTCCAGATATATGATTTACTACATTATTGCTCGCTAATTTAGGACAAGTGGCTGTTTTACGATCGACAAAATAACCGACAGACAACACAAAAATTTACAGCCGGTACATACGACTGAAAACAGCTCTTTAATATTAACGTTTCATAAATTTGAAATATAGCTACATGACATTTTATAACCATTGTTGTTTAATAAATTATTGACCAGATTCAAAAGACAGAGAGGCGCTTTAATATTAGTTTATGTGACTGGTGAATAATAACTATAATGAGAGGCATTAATACACGAGTGTGGTTTTATGAAACGAGCCGAAAGGCGAGAGAGAGTGTTTTAATATTTATTATGTGCACAGTCGCATACATAATTTTATCTACATGCATATCACAAGTTTTTTACAACATGTGAGAAACCTGTATATACCTATCTGTGGTTGCCCTGTATCTTGCCTGTAGGTATCTTAATGTAGCTGTATCTTAATGTTAATGTTTATGTGTATCGGTCACCGATACTTTAATTTGAACATTAAGTCGCTTTACACACTGCGACTTTTAGTAGCGATGCAGTCGCGCGTTTCGTATCGCTGTCACTTTCACACATTAGAGAGCAAAACAAGTGCAAGACGGATTACTAGGGGTATTCAATATTCTCGGTATCGATATGTTACAACCTCTTTGAGTACATTACTACAGAGGCCGGGAAGTAGGGGGTTGCCGGCCGAGCTCATATAGACATGATCTCGCTCGGATAGTTACGAGGCTGGCAAACCCACTTCACGCCGAGGTTTGTATAGTGCTTTTCTCAAACATATAAATAATTCATTAAAAAAATTAAAACAGAAATTACAACGTCAAATACGTACTAGGAGTGCATAAACATTAAAAGTAACCTACAGTGCTCAGTCATCCGCGCTGTGTCGGGTGCGCCCCGCGGCGCGCCACTCCGTGCTAAGATCTAAGTTGCGCTACGCACCCCTAATAACTTCTGCCCTCCTGGTACCTGGTGCCTTTATGCAAAAGCTTTGGTTGGATGCACGGCTTAGTATATTAAAAAAAAAACAGCTATTTAGCCTGTTCATAAACACAGCCGCCATGTTTACATGAAAATTAAAAAAAAAAAACGATTTCCCGGCCTAGGCCTTCAATTTTGTATGAAATTCCTTTACAGTTCCCTCGAGGTGTTCCGCCCGCAACGTGATACTTTGAGGCCTAAAATAACTAACATAACGCCAACATTCCAGTGCATGTTTGAGAAATAGTACATTACTACAGAGGCCGGGAAGTAGGCCAGCCTCGTAACTATATGAACTCGGCTGGCAACCCCCCTTCACGCCAAGGTTTGTATAATGCTTTTCTCAAACATATAAATAATTCATTAAAAAAAAAAATTACAACGTCAAATACGTACTAGGAGTGCATTTAAACATTAAAAGTAACCTAAATTGCTCAGTCATCCGCGCTGTGTCGGGTGCGCCCGTGCTACATTGCCTGCGATCTAAGTTGCGCTACGCACCCCTAATAACTTCTGCCCTCCTGGTACTTGGTGCCTTTATGCAAACGCTTTGGTTGGATGCACGGCTTAGTTATATTAAAAAAAACAGCTATTACACAGCCGCCATGTTTACATGAAAATTAAAAAAAAACTACTTCCGGGCCTAGGCCTTCGATTTTGTATGAAATTCCTTTACAGTTCTCTCGAGGTGTTCCGCCCGCAACGTGATACTTTGAGGCCTAAAATAACTAACGTAACGCCAACATTCCATTGCATGTTTGAGAAAATTTATTATTACTGGCCACTAAGTGTCACCGGGAGACGAGGTATCGGCAGCCCTTCCACAAGGTGGACCGACGATCGGATAAAGGTCATGGGAAACCGCTGGATGACAGCAGCAGAGGACCGATCGTTGGGGAAAAGCTTGGGGAAGGCCTTTGTCCAGCAGTGGACGTCTTGCGGCTGATGATGATAATGATGATGAAGTGTCACTAACAGTCATTGAAGAAAAAAAGGTGGCATACTTAATTTCTTTTATTTTTTTTCCTGTAGCTGCCGAACAAACGTAGTCCTCATCACTGCTTATCACTACGAACGATTTTACGACAAAGATCACCTTGTTTTACGGTGTTAAAAAAGTTAAAGCACCGAGCCGTAATAAAATTCTTAACAAAACAAGGAAAAAGCCAACTAACTATAAAGGAAGAGATGGGTACAGTTTATTGCAAGTCTGTTCGACTTCGTTATCGATGATTCAAAAATGGTCTATTCATCTTTTGAGTTTAAACTAGGAAGGATGAGCATTGAAGGTGACCCTCGACCAGGCCACCAGGTCGTATCATAATGCCGAAATACCACACGTTACCTACTTAGTTTACCTTATTTACGCTAAGGGAGGCTCCTATGTAAAACAACGAAAAGAGGTTTTTCTCAAACATGCTCGGAAATGTATGCGTTAACGTATCACGAAATAAAACATGAAGGTTCTTGTTTATGGCACCCTACTCGTTTTACCCGTCTACCCCGAACTCGTCCTTAAACCCCTTACTTCACGGCCTCTGCAGTAATGTACTATAGTACCAACGCGTTCCCTAGATGGCGTTGTTAGCTGTAACCTTAGATCACGCATAGTCATTAGGGCGCTATGCTTTATTTTATTCTAATATGTTCTTCTACTAGGTATCAGACTTAGGAAATATTTACATATTTTTTGGAAAGGGTGTTGATCGGCTACTAGTCCGGTCAAACCCTTTTTTATGACTTTGGCAATAAAATGGAATAAAGCGCGTATTAATAAACTCGGCTGAGATGCCCGTCACAAGTACGTCACAAGACTGAGATTTAATTAATAGACATAATTATCTCTACCCGTGAAACGTAATTCTCGAATAGATGAGACGGTTAGTTGTATATTGTTCTAAGATCTAAGATCCTGATTACTTGACGTGACTTGAGACCATCTCGAGACCTAAAAAAATGGGAGACGCACTGCGACATAGTAGACCACATGGGTGATTTTAAACAGATAAATCTATTTAAAAGCGTTATTTTTAACAAGTTTGCTGCGGTAAAAGGGTCTACTATAGGCCCCGTGCATGTGCTCTCACTCCGTGTGGGGGCGAAATACCGGAGGAGGAGAAGGCTGTGGTTATAGTAGTAAACACGAGTGTGGGTTTCATAATAACATCACACAAGTGTTTTAATGCCTAATTATGTAGGTACAGTTACACACACTACTTGAATTACCCACATAATATCATAAGCCTCCATGATGCATTCAGGAGCCGCATATTAACCGGTAATGGCGGTAATGAAAAGATTGAAGAGTTTTCTGGCAGCTATCATAGTTTTATTTTAATTCAGAGACAAACTAGAGTCGGCTCCAACTATCATATCGTTCGATATCTTGCTTACGTGCGACATTTGTAAATTTGTATACAAACTGACAATTAATTTCGAACTAAACTATTTTCATCTCGATATGGTGGTCATAATGTGCGGTTCTTGAAGGCATCATGGAGGATTTATGATATTTGGATAGATAAAGAAGTTTAAAAGTTTCTGTTGTCAATAACATTTAGTTTATGGCCTTTATGGTGAGACGACCATCTGTAAAATAACATATTTGATCGTAATTAGAGACCATTACCATTTTAAAAGAAGTTATTTTTTGCTATTTTGAGGGTAATAATTAATTAATAATGAATTTTTAATGTCCGAAACGTATTAGGCATAACAAGTTTCGCATAATTTATTTGCGCCGAACCTTAGACTTTCCGAAATTTTATTTGGCATAAATCTATATTATCCCAATGGTTCTTTACCCGAATAGTATGTTAGCATAATATTGACATGACAGAATTTCATAATGTATAATTTTGCTTAGCATATCTGTAATTTAGCTGAATTTTGATCGCCCGAAATCCTGTCCGAATTTATGTCCGAAAATCAGAAACAAAAATATTAAATAAGTAAGTAAATTTGAAAAAAAAAACAGGGTTAGGTTAGAGTTGTGTCCAGGCGCGAAGCGACAAACTACGCGGAATAGGGGCTCCGCGAAGCGGGGCCCCGTCGACACTGCCGCAGGAAGCGGGACATAAGGCGACTCTTCTTGCTTAGGTCATTGTTAGGTTTATTACGTTAATTTATTAATTCGGCGAAATAAGCTTATGCGAGAAATAACTTTCTGCGAAACTAATTTATGCGTAAGTCATTTTCTGCCAAATTCCTATTCGGAATTCAGAAAATATGCGTAAAACCAGTTCGGCTACAATTAGATATGCGTGATAGAATTCGGCGACATCAAATTATGCGAGAACAGTTTCTGCACAAATACAATTCGGCTTAAACAAATTATGCGATATTGAAATATGACTACAAAAATTATGCGTAAATAGGGGAACCCTATTTTGAAGGTGGTTTATTGTTTTTTTTTTAAATATCTAAACAATCCGTTTCTTTGTCTGTCTCTTTCACTCATTCACCAACAATCAAATTGAAACATTATTTTCAATACAGTTACCTACCTATATAAATAGGTTGATTTTATAAAACAAATATAACGTTGCATGCAAATGCGAGTGCGATAGCAATAGTGAGCCAAAGACTTGGAAAGAAATGGTACAGAGCGGTAACTCAAAAGGTTGTAATGTATGTAGGTATGTATGTAAACTCAATATTGCACAAACAGAAAATAACAAACTAAAAAAAGAAACAGAAACACAAAAGGTATGTACAAAGGCGAACTTATCCCTTTAAGGGATCTCTTCCAGTTAACCTTCGAGCGATCACAGTCACAGTCTGTGAGCACTTTTTTTTTCACTTATACATCTATAGCTACAAAGGTGCTTAGGGTTTGTACTTGTTTCTCACTAGCTCATAATAACAAGTACAAACAAAAAGCACCTTCCAAGAACTATCACACTACAGAGCTCTTCAAGATTTTGAGTCCGATATGTCTTGATTCAGGGATGTGACGTCACGCGGCGAGTTCTCATAAAGGAGACCTTTTCACTTTGCTGTTGACATTCAATGACCAATCAGCAGCAAAGCGGAAAAAGACAAATCTATGCAGAACTTTTGACTTCTTTCTTCTCAAGCGTGGTTTTCTGTTAAAGATGGCGGCCCTTGTTCTTTTTTCTTATCTTCTGTGGATGAGTGTGTCCTGGAAAATATAAATATTTTTCACGTAAAGTACGTATAGGATTAAACATTCACTCGGTGTCGATATGGAAGTATATTGAGAGTATCGCGACAGTGTTGGTGTGTGTAAGAATAAGAACGTATTGCAAGGAAATCGTCTAATAAACGGCCACTAAACATTGGTTGATTTTGATGTGTTGGATTTTCATTAGTAGGTAACAGAAAATAATGACTGCCTACTACAGTTGTAGTGCATAATCACACGACATCGTATTTGGTCGGAAACGTTGATCGTATTAGTTAGTGTTGCTTTCTCAACTAGCTGATCAATGTGTACTAAAGCTGACTGAGAGAGCGAGATAAATACGAATTTTCCGATCGAAACCATGTTTACCCTCGTGAGACTCAATACCTACTTTTGCTACATTGTTATTGCAACCTTGTCTAACTAATTATAGGGTGCCTTTTATATTTGACATTATGTCCTCAAGTGCAAACCTGGGGATTCAGGAGGCCACTACATCTTTTTGCTTACTTTGTAAAACTAGTTACCTATTCTCATTTCCCTACCATTACAAATACTGTCATCATCATTATCATGTCAGCCGAAACTAGGGTTGCCATATGTAAAATGAAAGGTTCTGAAAATGACAAATTTCCTGATATTTCGAGCAACATCAGAGGTTCATTCTCAATTTGTGCTGATTAATCATTGTATTTTTGTTACATATTCAGTTTTTTTTTTAAACTACCTGTTACCTTTCATTATTATTCTTGTTAAGTGTTTATGTGCACTTTGTTGATTAGTGACTTCATTTAAGTGAATCGTAAAAATGTTGTTTTTTTTATAGAATACTTGTTTGAAAAATACCGACCTTTGTCGAGTCCGGCCGCAATCCTGACAAAAGTCCTACAGTCCTGACATGACAGGATTTGTCAAATCCCGATGTATGACAACCCTAGCCGAAACACATCCACTGCTGGGCTTCACCCAAAAATCTTCACTGTTTAATCCTGTGCTACTTGCATGCTTCCAGCAACTCTTACCAAAACTCTGTACAACCTAAATTAACAGAATTGTTTACATTTCTATGCAGTGATGTTACACAGCTATTTAAATAGAAACGACTGGCACTGCCAAAAGCTATTTTCTGAGTAATTTAGTAAACCATTAAGTATATGACTGCAATTTAATGTGGAGAGATGTGTGGCCCTTGTTAACAGTTTCGTCCAGACAGATGCATTTGTTTCGTCATGTGATTTATTTTTATCCCTCGACAAGAAGGGGTGTTGAAAGTTTAACGTCTGTATTCGTAGGTATCTGTGTGTCTGTCTGTGTCATCGCAGCTCCTAAATGGATGGACCGATATGGACGCGACTTTTTTTTAAAGAAAGCTAGTTTACTCGTATTGGTTATTAGGTAAGTTTCATGAAAATCGGTTGGGCCGTTTAAGAGATTCCAGCTCTGAAAGCAGGCCAAGTGAAAAAGGGTATAAATCGACTAAACTCGTAATAAAAAATGGTAGGTAGATAAACGGAGTGTACTAGACTAAAACCCTTCTTCACTTGATCTGAGACTTCTACCCTTTTTCAATAAGACCCCAGGGGGTCGCCATTATATGAGGGTTTTTTTAAATCTATTTAATAGTTAGTGATCATTAAAAAAAAACATAAAACAAAAAAGTTTTATTTATGAGAAGTCACGTTACGTAGTTAGGACTAAAATAAACCTCCTCGTAACGCCCAAGGGCCTTTTAAAAGACCTTATGTTAAACTTATTTTGTACTTTATATGACAAATACCTTTGTTCCAATTTCAATTATAACCCGACCGCACAAAAATGCAACGTTGCAATAATAGTTAACATGAATACTAATGACTTTTTCCAATTTATCCACACTAGCTACCACCTAGCTAGCACCTTTTTGTGGTTACTGATACCGACTACTACTGTTACCTACTAAAGGAAACCTGCACATATCGCTAAATAGCTGAATAGGTAAGAACCGAGAGCTCTAGTAGTGATCTGTGAATGTGAAACCTGGACCTTTATCTACCGACTTCGGTATGAAGAAGCTAAAAGTTGACCAAAGGGCAATGAAGAGAGCGATGCTCCAGATCTCCGAAATGAGGTACTTAAACCGCTAAGTAAGTCTCAAGTTGCAGTGGGCAGAGAATCTCTTGCGAAGGTCGGACGGCAGGTCGAGCCGGAATGTTACTGAGTGGAGGCCTAGAACAAGGCAGCCGAAGACCTGGTAGACCTAACGCTAGATGGTCCGATGACGTCGTGGCAATAGCCGGTAGGAAGTGGAGAAGAGAGACTTCATTTAGGAATTCATAGAGGAAATTTGGGAAGGCATATGTTCAATACTGGACAAATAGATGCTCGAGATGATAAAGAACCATGATGGAAGAACTCTATATTTTGGGACACATTTCGAAAAAAATATTAATAGTGGACCTCGTAGAACGGCGCGCGCGACTATAGACATGAGGGCCCTGCCAACATGCACTACGCTAACTAGCGTTTCCATTCGATTCGTTTTTAAACCAATCGCGTCACTGGTAGACCACGTGACTTTTCGTATCACGTCATCTCCCAGTCACGATATTGGTTTAAAAACGAATCGAACAGAAACTTTGGTTAGCGTAGTGCATCTTGGCAGGTCCCTATGTTCTTTCCGTGTAGGTGCCTACCCTTCGCCGGAGAGCGAAGTTGTTTCTCCGATTGACGTAGGCAAGCGCCAGGCCAAAGTACTCTACCGGATTGAAATAGCTACACGTTTTTTGACACGATTATAGCTTTGGCGACACACCTCTTTCTACCCACACGCATTTATACGTTCCTGGGGCCAATTTGACAAACCTTCCCATCCAAAAATAGTCTAATCTGACTTCCTACTAACCTACTAATATTATAAACGTGAATATCAAATGTGTGCCAGATTTCGTCTTAATTCGCTTGACCGATGTGGGATGGAAAGACAAATAAATATAATAATAATAAACAAACAAATAAATATTATATAACTAGAATTACTGGGAGCTGAACGAATTAATAGTAATAGTGGGAAATAGTAGCTTTGAATACTAGGAAATAGGATGAAAGGAAAATCCTGCACACATATTTTGTTTAGGCGTACTTATACTTCGCAGAATTTTTAACCAAACAAACTGAGAATCAGCCACACTTTGGCACAAGCTGCCTATTTAAGAATGCACTCCCTAAAATTTTGTTTCCATGCTCTGATGGGACAACATAGCAAGACAAGCTCGTGGGTTAATAATTCATCCGTCGTATTGAAGAGTGAGTTGCTTGAGAGACGAAGAACTAAATTCGAAACCTCGAAAGCCTTTCACACGTCATTCTTCACTTAATTGATAGAAGGAGATGGAGCCAACGTAACTTCGAACTTTGTTTTTCAAAGTTTGGCCCCAGCTCTGACTATAATAAGAAAAATCGTTACCCAACAAAAACACTGCGGCCGTATTTTCATGTTTGGTTTTCGACGCGTAAAAGAAATAAATGATTCGTCTTCCGAAAGACAGCTTTACGATGTCGTCTGAATTAATTCTTGAAAATCTTGTCGAGCAGCGGAAATCCAACGACATTACAAAGACTAACGTCGACTTTCACGACCTATTTTCACCAATTAATGTTACCATAGATCTCAAAAGAAATTAATTTTCTTTTTTCTTTTAAATACGTTCAAAAATGCTAATATAAATATTAAGATTCTCATAAATATTTAGTGATACTTCGATCATTTATAACGAGCTTAATATGCTTTTATTTTGAATGAAAACTTATCGCATAAAAATATGACACAATTTTCTAAAACATTCACATGAGTCTTGTTGAGTTGTTTTTTTTTTTTAAACCTTGGGCAGCATTAAGCTTTTTTGACGCTTGGCGACAATAAATATTTATTTCCCCCGCAGTAGATCAGATATGATTTTAGTTTCGGTTTAAAAACTTTATAATTTTGGAGCTTTCTTAGAATTATTGCAAACAGCTGTGGCCTGTTCTATAAAGCTACAAATTACAATTTACAAGTTACAAGTTTCAATTTGACACAATTTCGACCAATGATGAATGATGATGATTGTGTCGAATGGAAACTTGTAACCTGTAAATTGTAATTTGTAGCTTTATAAAACAGGCCCCTGGCGGGGACGCTTCGTTCGAGTTCGTATAGAATTCGGTATATTCAGGGCTGCCACTAAAATGAAATCATGCGAAACCGGGAACATGTGTATAGGTTTAATCAGGACCGTTTTTATTTTAAGTTAGTAATGTAACTTAACTAAAGATTTTAATAGCTTAACTAAAATTAAAACTGAAAGTAAAAACAGCTGAATCAAAAAATGGCCCCTGTGGCATTGCACTAAGATTCTGGCAGAATTTCCTCGCTGAATAGTTAAGCTAATGCGTTGAGCGAGGAACCTGCCAGCTCTTCGGTCTCCCGTGAAGTCAATGAGCCTCTTCATAGTTTTGAAGAGGCTTTTAGCACTAAGGACCTCACGGACCAAAGGTCTCGACGCCGAATATGGAATAAAAATATATCCTGGGCCGAGACCCGTATATTTGCCACTATAGTTTAAGTAAGTTTTTTGTTAAAAATTACATCGGAGACCCTTGTTTGCCAACGTACTTTTTTGCTCAGATAACGGTCGGTATACGGTGGACATCCTGTTGGCATCGTTCGACTCCATCTGCCGCAAGAATCAGTTAACGAAGATTAAATCGTTCGTTAAAGACGAAAAATCGTCGTCATACACAAGTTTGAAAAGGAATGAGTTGTCTCTGAGTGCGGTAGTTAGACACCATAACATTGCATTGTCATCGGATTTAATTATATTAATGCATAAGGTACACCATCATTTGCTAAACAATGTTTCTGATTCATTCCACAAACATATCATTTTGCAAAACACTTTTTTTCCAAAAAAAAAAACAGGATTTTTATAAAACTAACCTAACCCAGTCCAGAAATACATCCTGAAATATTAGCAGTTTATGAACCATTGCTCAAACGAACACTCTTGGCTGATTTGACATTGGTCTAGCAAAAGCATGCCAGTAGCCGTACATTGCGTCGTAACCATAGATCTTGCCTCAAACGTGAAAAAAAACTCGTCAATGTACTTCTACTGGCATACTTTTGTTGGACCCATGTAAATTAGTCATAATTTTCGTTTGAGCAATGGTTCATAAGTTTTCTTTTAAACATAGCAGGTTATAAATCTGTTTGTGCAGTCTTTGAAGTTTTGAAGTCGATGTCCCTGCGGTACCGCGTCCCCATTTCGGTATCAAGATTACCACGCGATATCACAGTAATAAATTTGACTTCTCGTAAGCCTAGGGTTATCAGATCCAAAAATAAGAGCTCAATCTTTGACTTTCATCATATTTTCTGAAATTTTGTGATAGAGTCAGTGAGTGGTAATACGAAAAAATGGCGGATTTTTTTAAATATCACTAGCTGGTAACACGAAATTTATAACGACTGGATAGGTACGCATAATGTGACAGCTTGTTTCATAGGTAAAATTGTTGCCATGTGAAGGATTAAAAAAAAAGGCTTTTGTCACGACTCGCTGGTCAGACTCTAATGTTTTATTTGCTGCAGTGCATCATGAATGTGGAGGGCTATTAATGAAAGGGGGAGACCTATAAGAAGAGATGGATGGAATGTGTTTAGAGTGATAGAGCGATCGGGATAAGCTAATAGGGATATTTGGAAGAGAAAAACGTGTTGCGCCGATCACATATGATTGGGATAATCATGTCATGCTTCGAAAAATGATCGCCCATTTAAGCCTCATGGCGGCCAAGCTTAAAAAACCAAGTGAGCTTTGGTCCAAAATTGAACACGTGCCTAAAGGTTGTTTTCATTTTTAGACAGGATAAGAAAATGTGATTTAAAAAAAAACAATTTAATGTTTCCCGTTTTCCTGACGTGTCGGAATTTCCAATCATGTGGTAACCCTAGCGGTGGCCTCTATAATTTCTAAAGAAAGTATTCGGGAGTAGATATAAATAATAGGGTCTTCAGTCTATGTCAAACGGCTGGCTGAGCAATTAACGATACCTCGTTAGAGTTGTCTTGGATATCAGTTTATCCACTTTTAGTCCAACCTCAAATGGGTGCAGGAGTGTTATTAGAAATTCTTTAACTTTGAACCTTACGAATATTGTCAATAAGACACTGTTGTCGTTTTACCAACCGCATTGCTTTAGTTACTATGGTATCCCTGAACTGTCAAAGTGTCAAGTGATTAAGAACTTTATTACGCCTCTCTATTTTTCCGGGATTAATGGCAGCTACAGTAGCGGCAACGAGTGATGGCACTTTTGAAGTTTGCTCGCTCATGAAGTATCCCTTAATCAATATTTAATGCATGCATTATGAAAGTACTAAATTACACGTGAAACTGTTGGTAAAACTAATGTCACGAAACCAATTTCATGACACTAATTTCGTAATGTAAATTCGGCTTACGTTATCCTCCCTTTTCAACTCCAGTTTAAATTGTCCCGTCAAAGCGTAGAAATAACATCAAAAGGCCTAAGAGTCTCAACTCCCAACGGCACCAGGTAGCCCTCGCCGAGTGCAGCATATTTGCATGTGAGCCGTTTCACTTGTTCGGCCGATGCAGCCGCAGCTTCCGGCTTGGAAGAGGAAGCTTGGACGTGGGACGGAGCCAGCGTATCGACGCAGTAGCGTCCCACACAAGCGTGCTCCCCATCTTCCACGGAACGACAGTCATGTCGTCGTCACTTACTATACCGTTCCGTTTTAAAATGGTAGGAACGTTGACTGAGACAAAAGCGGGATGACGTCGTTAATGGTGGCATGGCGGGAAATGCGGCCGGCACCACCACAAGAAAGTTCATGGTGGCCTAAGAGGGTCTATATTGACTGACATAATTATTTGTAGTCATAATGTGCTTTAGGTCATAATCATCGCAAGTCATAACGCGTTTTTTTAAAGAAACTGTTACTTTTTCAGGATTTTTATAAATCAAACCTAACCTAACCTAGCCTTGTCTACACGTTAGATATTTCAGAACTTCTGAAAAGTTTACAGTTTCAGCGATATAAAAAATATGACTGTCAAAAATTATGTCAACAATTACATTATGACCAATAAAATTATAGGAAACAAAGTACTCCCGGCCTAAGAGCCTGCGCAGACAGAGAGCGGTCGGCGAGTTCGGAGTTCCGCTTTCAGAGTTCGGCGTTCTAGTAACTGTCGACCGCTCAAGTTCTGTACTCTTTAGCGAGTCGAATGCTCTGTCCCTCGCCCTCTATAAGAACACTACGAGGTCTGTGAGGGACAGTGCATTCGACTCGCTAGCGAGTACGGTAATTGTAACTCATGGCAGGGGTTCTGATACACATAAAGACACCGTTAAAATTTTCGCGTTACATTTTCGTTCGTGTCATTGTATGTACGTGCAACATGTCGTTAGAAAGTTCATCTTCCAAAGAAGAATTGCTTTTGTGGACTCTAGCAGCTTCTGAAGCCAGTGCCTCACGTTTTTACTGGAGATGGCGGTTTCAAATTAGAAACATTTTTGGTGCGACCGTCCCTAAGACGCCGACGTTTGCATCGTAGCGACAGCGATGAAGGCTTCCGAACTTCGAAGTACGAGTACGTAGAACGTACGCGCGTCATCCATTGAATATTCAAGTTTATTCGAGTATCCCGCGCTCCGATGACATTGTGGGATTGGATCAGGGCGTAGATAAATCAAGTGTTATGTTATTTCAGTGGATTCCTGCGAGAATCCGTTCAGTTTAGATATCACGCTGGCAAGGGGCCAGCCGCTACAGGTGGAGTGGTATTGCCTGATGATGCGTTTAGGAGTTTAGTCTGAATCCATCCTTACTAATATAATACTGACATTATAAATGCGAAAGTATTCACAGTTCTTGATTGTTTTGCTGTAATGCTGTGTGATTATTTGAATAAATCAATACCTACTAATATTAAAACATTTGATAATGTTAGCTGTGATTGTTTGTTACGCTTTCACAGCTAATTAAACCGCTGAACCGATCTCGATGAAATTAGGTATGGATGGAGATAGCTTCAATTTAACCCCGAGAAAGGACATAGTGAAACTGTTTTTTGAAATAGGAGCGGTAGAATTGAAAACGAATGGTGTGGACCACTCGTCTTTAAATTTTCTATCGCTCGTAATTCCAAAAATACGGTTTTACCGATTTTGCTCATTTTCGAACAAAACTTTCGAGCGCTCGAAAGTCAACAATCGGCCCCATAAGCGATGAACGACATAAACGCTGACGGAGTCGCGGGCATTACCTAGTTAGTTACACAGCTAAACCGCGGAACTGAATTAAAAAAACATGTTACGGAGATAACTTGAGCCCTGTGGAAGGACATAAGGTACTTTTTATCCCGAAAAATTGGGCAGTACCAAAGGGAATAGCGATAAACAACTTTGCGGTCGCCTCGTGGGCAACCGCTAGTTTCTTTAATATTTGGGGGTCCACTGCGAAAGAGGAGTACAGGTATAATAGCTTTTGTGGTTTTTTAAGGCCCGAAAAAGAAGTACTTTTTAGAAATATAATATAGTGCCTATATGTAGGTACTTAGGATTTAAAAAGATTTATTTAGGTACTCCTCATTTTAATCTTTGTTGTTGATAATTTTGATCAACAAAAACGCGTGTTTATTTGATTTAAAAATGGCGAAAACATTCATCCGAAATCAAAGTAAAAATGTATTTTTGCCAGAGCCAATCGAAATCCGAAATAGCGCAAGGTCGATCTCCAAATAATCCACGTGCGGATGAAACTGAAAGATTAAACTTTGCAGACCGGTCAGTACATTTTAACGAATTAAAAAGTATTAAAAATATTAAAACAGACATACAAAGTTAATTACACATGCATAATATTAGTATAGATATCCAATGTTGTGAGCTTGCCTTGCCCACGCCGCATCTTTCGGTATACAAAGGGGTGATTAGTCGGATGGCTTTCTCGTTCAATGCTAATGCTCATGTGGGTTGGTTGACGTACTAAGTACTATCATCGAAAAACAATTTTCACCGGGAGTTTTTTTTAAAGCGTCTCTTAACTATATGTAACTCAACTCATTCGCGATAGAGACTGCGTCATCGCGAGCGTCATACGATTTTTATATCTAGATTTTTGTGTCTGCTAAATGTAGACTGCGGGTAGATTTAGCAATTTAGCATTTAGGTTAGGGTGATAAACTCTTTGGAATGTTGTCGCTATAAATAATATATTAATTCAACACTATTAATCTTTTATGAAAGCGCTATTCGTGTGAATCATTAGGATTACACGAGATGCTAGTAGTTATAACGATTCTGTTGGGCTAATATATCCAATATGAAACTTCAGGTGTTCCAAATAGAATAAGTATAATCGATTTTTACAAGGCCCATAATTACAAATAGGAACCCTGTCATAATGACAGCGTCAAACCACATGACAGAAATTACGCTTAAATGAATGATTAACGTTATGCGACAAGGTTCCATAGTGGCATAACAATTAAAGTCCTTGACTGTACCTTACAGACTAACATACGTAAAAACCTCAGCATACACCCAACTCGTGGTGGGGGTGCAGTGTTAGGCGGCTGGTCATTGCGCGTGAAACTATATTAGGTCCAACAGTCGGTAGTAAGTAGTTTAAAAAAAAAGTAAAAAGAGATTTTCTCTCAATTTGTCGACATATTTTTACAAATATAATTTCCTAGCATCGTTTGAGAAAAGCATTATAATACTATGCCTCAGCAGAAAAGGGGATTTACTGATTCGGATTTTAGCAGGCCTCGTCAAGGCTCGGCCGCCAATCACCTCGTTAGACAATCCCCTATTTTCCGGGCATAGGCAATATTGCACTATTGTCTGTTTGTTACGCTCTCACGGCTAAACTGCTGTAGTGATTACGATGAAATTTGGTAAGGAGACAGCTTGAACCCCGAAGAAGAACATACGATTTCTAGGCGGACAGAGTCGCGGGCTACAGCTAGCAACAAAATCAAACGTAAAAGTAACACCGACACATGTCAAAACAGCGCGGTCCTGTTTTTCCACAGATAAAAAAGGACGTGGGGTCTACTGGTAGACTGCCGAAAACGCCAAGACTGATCTAAGAATCGTGGTCGTCTCGATCTCCTGCGGGCCGATTATGGTCGTGTTTATCGACGTAGATAAGCCTAGATAAAACATCTGTCACTTTCTGACCAGTATGTAAGTGCGAGGGTGACGGAAGCTTTATCCACCGCGATAAAGACGATCATAATACGGGCCCTGGTTTATAAACTTGTCGACTTGCCGAATTCGAGTTGTCACCGGTAACCTATCGCTGCGAGGCAAGGGACTTAAGACTGTTTCTACCTCATGCCCAGAATGATCAAAAAAAAAATACAAATACATTTATTCATGTCTTAGAATGGTCATGAGTAATTTGTCCAACAAAATCCCCCGGGACCATCTACAGGCTGATCCTAGTCAATCACTGTTTATGTTTTTTTACTACGAGTAGAAATATATATTATAGCGTTCCTCAATATAATTACATGTGTCTGTCACCGCAACTATTGCCGACATCCGCTGTAAAAGTAAAAATGGAAACAAATAAAAATAAAAGAAATAAGTTCAATAACAAGAGCATTCTAAATTGAAACTTCTTCATTGTAGACGTTGGAAGTTGATTTAAAACGTGCCAAATTGTTCGTGCCACCCCCGTCCGTGGTGTTAATGGCCAATTTACCTACACGTGCCGGTTACAAAAACCTCTCTGAGTAACAACAATACTAATGATGTCAATAAAAATAAACATCAAGGCATGATGCGTCAAAACTAAGCATTTAAATACCACCACCAACCAACCAAACCAACCAGCCAAACCAACCAAAACCAGGGGAAAACTCACAAAAAATTACCTATTCCCAAACAAAGCTCTAGGCTTGTACTATCTATAAGAACAAGACAACGATAAACTTACTTAAGTATATAGACAAATACATACTTAAATACATAGAGAACAATATTTTGCGCTAAGATAATTAATTACATATATTGCCTCCAGATTTTGCGTAGAATCTGGTCTTCTTATGAAATTGATTGGTGCAACTCAGATATGTGTTAAGGACCTCAAAAATGCTTATTCTTCATTGGCAAACACGAGTTTGGACGTGATGACAGTTGGGCCAGAAATATTTGCATTTTTACTAGCTTTTACTTTTGCTAATTTGCAAATAAAAAATGACCCACCCTGTATGGCTTTACAAGTTGCAACCCAATAAATTAACCAGCAGCATCGAATAGGGTAAAAAGTTGGAAGTAACTATGTGTACTTAAGTGATATAAAATTCTGAACACAAGCGGATTTCCCGTAAAATGCAAGGCTTTTAACGTGACTATCATATTGCTTTACTATACGTCTTCTGTTTCACCGGTATCACCTATCGTAAAAAAATCCACGTCACTCAAGTTTGTATAATGTCACAGACATGTCGACAGGGTTCTACAGAATAGAATTTCTTTTATTGTGCAATATTCTGATTTGAGGTATTGTACTATGATCATAATCAATGACTAAGGAAACTTAGTTTATTATATAATGAATCCCAATTTTAACTTGAGGGAAGAAGCGAATGCAATGTATGCTGTCTAGCAAATCCAGTCCTTGGGTCCAAAGAAAAAAAGCGTCGCACTTCCAATAGGTGGTATAGTACGACATATAATATAGCCAATGATATTTTATATTTTATATAAAGATACGTCATCTGCGCGCAAAAACGTTTCGTAAAAAGGAAGGCAAATTGCCTTACTTTTTATCTATTTATCTCTTTCTAACAATAGCGTTCGCTATGGATTGCCGTGTTTGTCTCTGTCAGTAATTGGTCACGGGTTTTGCGTGTAGTATGAGCATAACGTATCTTTATACAAAATATCATTGCATATAGCTGAGTGGATACTATTTTCGCAGCACTACTTTTCACACACTGTAATAATTTATAATTAAGCGAAATAAATGTTTTATATTTCTATTTCCAGTTCTATTTTAGTCATTGATCATAATTCACTGGGTATTTTTCTGAAGTTAGCAGAGCCCGAGTGATATAGAAATCCATTGTGCCAGAATCGTTAAAACCTGGGGAAAAAAAAAACCATTTTTCAAAGTTCTGGTTGCGCCAGCTTTTAGACACTTTAATAAAACGGCTGTCACAGTAAAAAAAAGTGGAACACCTTTAACCAGAATCTAAATTGACGTAACCATTTCTCACCTCTAGAAAAAAAAATGGCGGCAACGTTATGGTTGACAACTAAAATGACATATGACGTCTTATTAATTATTTGAAACGAATCACCTAATTACGCCGGCTTCCGCCTGCTATTTTGGCAGCACTGCAACGGAAGTGTATGTGACGCAAACTTGAGCCCATGCAGGCTAAAAATAGAGTCTATTTGAGAGTACACGTGCAAAATGCTAGGCGTTTTGGACTTTGTTAACCTCTGTCTAAAATGGAAGCTACCTTTCGAGAGAGACAGGCAGGTTACTCATTAGCTTAAAATGCTAGGCTCTGTCTTTATCACTCTACACTTATTATATTACCTACATCGAAATTCGATTTTCAAAAACTATTTATTAACTTATATTTATAAAATGTCATCAGCGGTCTTCTTGTTGTTAATGGGACTTGAGGATGTTACCATATCCCGGTGTTTACCCGTTAGTAAAATGTGAGGAGGCGCCATGAGAAATGCGACTATGATAGGTCTTTGCTTTTTTTGCAGATCAGATACTGGATTTAAATATTAATTAGAAGTATGATTGATTATTATAATCCACATTCTGATGAATACCTATGAATAGAAGATATTCGCTTGTTGTAGTTGCTTTATATTTTTTAGGCGCAATCAATATGTGTACCTTACTAGTCAAAAAAACAAATGCAACATCATTTTCAATTATCTAATTCTTATTTGACGTTTACTTTGCATTGTTGAATGGATGATGAGAAAGATAAAATAATTACGTATTTAAGTAAATGGTAATCTTCTTTCGAAAGTGCAAACGCATTGCCCCTCTACGATCTCATTTCGACCCCCAAGGGAAATGAAATGAAATGTCTAATTGAGTGTGTCACGTTGGCGCCACTGAAAACCAGCGTCGCGGTTTATGCTGTGACATAGTGCAGAGTGGTGTCAATTTCGACGTCACAGAATCACCCATGGCAACATTATTCTTTCCTTCTATATTGTTTTTGTTTTTATTTTTGTGTTGCCATCCTTTCTTTTTTAATGATGTTTTTCTCTGTTCAGTTTTTTTTTTCTCTGTGTTCGTCGAATAAATGTTTCTATTTCTATTTCTATAAATGAATAATTTATTTGTGAAAAGTGGGTACACATATTGATGGTAATTTAAAATAAAAAACTTTACTATACTAATGTCATCAATTAAATCATTGAATAAAATTAAATAACAGTTCTATGAGCAAACAGGGAGGCGCGCCCCTTCGGGTTAAGTACAGTCAAGGACTTTAATTGTTATGCCACTATGGAACCCTGTCGCATAACGTTAATCATTCATTTAAGCGTAATTTCTGTCATGTTATTTGACGCTGTCATTATGACAGGGTTCCATAGTGGCATAACAGTTAAAGTCCTTGACTGTACCTCGTCCTAGTTTACAGGGGGCTCTTTTTTATATGGTTTAGGTGGTATCTAGATGGGATCGTATCATAATATATAAAGTTCCAAATACATAATGGGGCATAATACAATGGTCATAATGTATACGTTTAGTAGTTTTATTTCTGAAACCATAAACTTTTCAGTATTTTTGAAAAGGTTTTTAAAAGGTTGTAATAAATTAGGTTAGTTTAGGTTTGTTTTATAACAATCCTGAAAAGTTATGTTTATTATACAGGGTAATTTTTCATCAGTGCACAAATTTTAGGGACTAACTTTGTAGGTCACACTCATCAATTTTTATTAAACGACCAACATCCAAATCACGAAAAAAAATCAGTTGTTCCGTACAAAAGAGAGCTAAACAGCCGAAATGTATGGCACAGCAGGTTTTTTTTTCGCGATCTGTATGTTGGTTCCATAAAAATTGATCAGTATGACCTACAGAGTTAGTCCCTAAATTTTGTGCACTGATAAAAAATTACCCTGTATATTATGAGCATGTATATTCTGAAATTCTGAACTTATATTAAGATAGTACCCATCTATATTGATATTATCTAGACTTACATATTAACATAAAACTTTAATTAATTATATCTTCCTCGATATCTTACTGACCAATTAGTATAACACGAAATAGAAATTAGATCGCGAGCCGCCAGAGCGGTGACATTGGTGTTATTTTCTAACACGACTTCTGCCTGGGCGGTGTCTTCTAAATATCTCGGCGACGAACTAATCTGCGAGTTATTATCTAGTCTAGTGACTTGCGGTCTATTCAATCTTACTGTCTTGGATTTTGAGTAACAGCTAGGTCTAACGTAACTTCGAACTTACACTTTGAATCGCAACGTGAACGAATTGGTAAGTAAGTAGGTACCTAATAATATATAAGTAAATATGAGAAGTTTATAAAATGTTCGGAAGGTATCAAAACTTAGGAACGGTATACCCTTTATATGTAATAACCGTTTATATAATTATACGAATTTGACGACTAAACTGGGTGATTAAAAAGTAAGTAATTATAAAGTGGAACTTGAAATAAAATTATTCTATTCTATAATATTCTATGTTAACCGTATCCAATACCCGTATGTTTAGATAAGCATTGAATAATAGTAGATATAAAAACGATAGTCATTAAGATTAGGCTATGTTAAAGTGTTTGCCATATCATTAAATCCTAGTTCAAACAGATCCGAGCCTGAGTCGAATAGTTCTTGAATTCGACTCCAACACTGTTCCGTAACAGAATATCACCACCCCTCTGGCAATATTATGAATGAACGCATGTGCAATCTAGAAATACATCTAATGAGCTGCGCGGGCGCGGTAAATCGTCGCTAATAGTAGTAGGCGCAGCTTGCGCCGCTTTCGCTTCATTGATATTCGGGAGTTAGAAATGTTAATTATTACTAGGAAGGTGGGATGGGAGTTAAGAATGAGTAGATGAGAATTTTCGATCATCCTGTAGATGCGACTTTTTCGAGGAAATGGATCGGATTTTTTCTAGCTTTTTATTAACTTACAATGCAATGTTTGTATGTCAGTTTAGGTTAAATCTTGTAAGTCAATTTTAACCAGTTCCCGTTATGGAATAGGCCGAATCTGTTATCCCAATGAACTTATCTATACTAATAATATTATAAAGCTGAAGAGTTTGTTTGCTTAAACGCGCTAATCTCAGGAACTGCTGGTCCGATTTGAAAAAAACTTTTAATGTTAGATAGCCCATTTATCGAAGAAGGCTATAAGCTATATCAAGATCAAAAGGAGCGGAGCACCAATGAAGAATGTTTCAACCTTCTACGTTAACAAAGTCGCGGGTTAAAGTTAGCGTTAGCCCAAAGTAACTATTCCACGGGGACGAAGTCGCGGGCAGAAGTATATTATAAATTACATATTATAACCTCGTAAGTCCCAGTGTGCAACAGGATGTACATAATCAAGGCAATCTAATTTGAACTGTGTTGCAATAAGAATAAGGTTTATTTTCCTATGTTCATAAACTGAAAACGGCATTATCGAACAAATGCAATTGAATTTTATTGCCTTGATGGTAGATTCAAAGTCCCACTTACGAAAAACTCCCTGTTTGCAGTATGGTGGGTCTTACGAGGATAAAACAAAGTCGCTTTCCGCCGTCTGTACGCATCGATCTTTCAAACTACGTACTCCACGGATTTTCATGCGTTTTTCATTAATGGATAGAGTGATTCAAAGGGAAGGTTTTTATTGATTTTATGTGTTACAGAAAACAGAAGCCAAGCAAGGGCGGGTCGCTAGTATATTATAATTATAAATGCAAAAGTTGTGTTTGTTAGTTCGTTTACACAATTTATTTTTAAAGATAATTTATACCCAGAAGACAGTAGGTAACTAGGTACTTCCTATTACATTTTTGTTTTAATATTCTTGAGTAAACTGACTTCTACGCGGACGAAATCCTATAGTACATTGTTGCAGAGGATAGAAAGTACGCGATTTTTGGACGAGTCATATCCATAAATTGCACTTTCTACCGAGGCAGACATAGTGCTTTTCACAACTACTGAGAGGAAATAAAATAAAAATTCATATTCAAAACTCAAATTTAATCATGTTAATGTGACATCACCGCCAATTTTACCATAGATAACTTTTTTTAAATCTGGAATTCTGGACCCCTATTCTCGTGGCACTCAACATGCAAGATGAAGATGTCAACGCCATATAAAATTGTATTTGTTTCGCCATATCTGCCATGTAATTTCATCTCTAGTGGTTCGAAATTAGCGGCGAAGTTTGAATTACATTTAAAAAAAAGCAGTGACACAGTTTTTAGTCTGTGTATCTTAGCAAAAATACACCTAATATTTTACGACACAAAATGGTGTGTTCTGATTGGTCGATTTCAATTTTTCATTTTAAGCAGCTATGACACAAAAATTGACTGATTGATTCTCATTGGTTCTTAAAGTTGGACAACAATGTTCTCGACCAATCAGCAAACACGACGACAAAAACATTCTTGGTCCGTCCTTATAAGTGACGTTTTGTGACCCCAAACAAGACCATCTATGGCCATATTTCCGAGCAGTGTTGTGAAAAAGTAATAAGCTTAAAAAAAACAAGATGATATTTCACAAACTCTACAGTTCCGCAAGTTAGTTTGAAAAATACTTATTTATAGGATGTTCTAAATTTAATAGCCATCTACCGCAAGATTTAAATGATTCGTCATTTGGAAGTTCAGTGAACCTTGTCTTATAAATGGAATATATGTGACTGTCATTGCTAAGAAGTTCCAGTTTAGACTGTAGTAATAAAGTCAACTTTGTAACCTCTGTAGAAATCTCCTCAGTTAATCATGCAGTCTGTTATTTAAAAATCAATAAAAATTAAAACAAAGTTTCACCAATCCTGTTACAAAAACATACTTTATTTATGCCTAGGTATATTAATATACTTCAGCAATAACAATAGCGCGATATATAATATATTAATGTGTATCATAGCATAATCTGTGACGCACTTCAGCAAGAAAATATTTCCTCAGGCAAGCTTTTCTCTTGTTTTTTTGTACCCTAGCTAAGGTCTGTTCATCCTTACTTATCTTATATAGTAAACAACTTTCTAACCTCAAAATGAACCTTTTTTGGCTAAAACAGCTCTTTTATCGTAAATAAAGTAAACCGAGTTAACATTTTGGACATCACTTGGCCAATGTATCGTCGGTGATTGCTTTATTTTGTTTAAAATAGCTGTTTTAGCCAAAAAAGGTTCATTTTGAGGTTAGAAAGTTGTTTACTATTATAGGACAAGTAAGGATGAACCGACCTTAGTTACGTTACATTTGAAATACTTACCCGAAACTTTCTCGGGTATAAACCTTTTAGGAAAATATTATGTATGTATGCCCACGTCTACGTCTGCGTAGAAGTAATTTATCGCTATATTCTCGGGAATTGATCATTTTTCCGGGGTAAAGGGTAGGGTTTAAGGTTCAAGTTAACTCCATAGTTCCATACCAAATTTAATTAAAACCATTGCAGCGGTTTATCAAGAGTGGCTTTCGCATAAAAAACACAAGTAAGAGGAGTAGAGATGGATATCTGAAAAAACAAATGCTAACTGCCACTTAGAACTATGTACGGCTGGCTTTATAAGTAGCTGCATAGGTTTAGATTTAAACTTACAAGTTGCAGACTAAATATTAGTCCTTTGTCACTTTAGCATTATTTTTGAACTGCTGCACTAATCTGTCAAAGGCCTTAAAGCGACATATTTTGTGCCCTCACTAAAGCGGGGCTTTACCCCACTCTATGAAAAGTCAGCAAGTTAAACACGTACCATCAAGGAGTTTAAATGTTGATCCACCATAGAACCTTGTCATAATGACAGCGTCAAGTGACGAGATAGAAATTAGATAGGAATTAATCGTCGGTTTTATGCCACAAGGTAGTGGTTCATCATTTCATCAATTAAAGTCCGTGATCGTACCTACCTACGTACGTCAGTAATATAAAATAACTATCGATATGCGATGTTTAATTCAAAAGTATATCTCCAATAATAAATATGTGAACGGAAGAGGAAGCTCATAATGCGCATGAGTATATAAACTTCGGTTTATTTCGGAAGACGGGCTATCGCCCTTCCAAATACATTCCAGGAATGGGATCGGATGGCGTGTTTTTCACTCGTGTCAACAGATGAAAGTGCCACATACCGATTTAGACTATGTTGATTGACTTTGTAAACCAAGAGCGCTTTTTTCTGCCGAGAATTGACTGCTTTTATAGGTACACTTAAATCATTTTAGTGGCGGAATTTATGTGAAGCAATACAGGGTGTAGCGGTATTATGGTTGAATTGTTTGAATACGATTTCGACAGATATAAATTAATTTAAATACTTAATATTGAATTGATATTTTTATTCGAAAAAGTTGCTTAGTTAAGAGGATTGTGAACCTAAAAATTTCTCGAATCTCCTCCTAAATATAGTCCGATCTTTACGATTTTTGAATATGTTGTAGATAGTATGGAGAACTAGTTCTATAAGTTTTCCTTTTCAAGAAAATATTTCTTGGAAAGAAATAATAAAAAAAAAAAAACATACTTACAATCCTAGTTTATCATAATTACTATAACATTCAAAAATTGTGGAAATTGGACCTGATTTCTGCCCTGCTAATACAATTCGCAGATAAAACTCCTGCAGCAATATCAACCGTATTGCTAACAGAAGAGAGTTAAAACTGCTTTGATTATTAAATTTGGGATACTGCTTATTACCTTAGTAGGGCAGATTTAGGGGATGAGAAAAGTCATCGCCCAGAGCTAAATTGGGATGAGAAGTCATCGTCCAGAGCTAAATTGGGATGAGAAAAGTCATCGTCCAGAGCTAAATTGGTATGGAAAAAAGATAACATGCTACGCGATTAAAGCGTCGGTTAACAATCCACTCCGATCGAATCCAACTAAAATTGAATGCTAATACATCAATAGCTACGACGCGAAACAATAACAAGATATAGGAGTGGAGGAAGACCCTTCTTTTATTTCAATCCATTAAAAAATAAACAACTCGGTTGTCATCATATTACAAAACAACATCGAGAAAATGTCTTTCCTGTCTAGACGACCGATGTTTTGTGCGTCCTCGATTTCAGTGTTTGGCTGGTATAAAACCTGCACTGTTTCATTTTTGTGTTGACATTTATAGACTGTAACGTGTTGATAACGAGTTCATTCGTTTTGTTGTGGACAGCGGGATTACGAAAACATCTCAGACGCGCGGACACTGGCTTTAAATCAGATCAAATTTGTTTCTATTTAGAAGTTGACATACCTACCTAATGATGACGGATGCTGTACATTGTCAACGTCATCTGGGGTTCTCTTATTTATCGCAGAAAATTTAATTGCCGATTATCACTTCCCAACCAATTATTCGCATAATTTCATTTCGCCGAATGATCATGTGTCTTACTTATCAAAAGATTTCGTTTTATTTCCCTACCTCACGAAGTCACGATTAGCAACTGTATGTTTTTTTTATTTTATAAAGCCACTTTTTAAAATGCCACCTTTCGAGTAGTAGAATGGTTTACTTAGAGTAATACAGGGGTCGGACAAAACGTGCGGATGACGTCAAACCACTTATAGGATGATTTCAAATAGTGTTTTTGATTTTCATAATCAATCATGGATTTGCAACCTGTCACTAATACTCGTACACCGGTAAACATCTTAACCTGATTATGCAAAACGTGGTTACAGAATTATCAACAACTTATTTAAGGGTGCTTGGTAATTCTGTAGCTCTGCCTACCCCACTCTGAAGAATGAAGGCGTGAGTTTATGTATGTATGTATAAACAATTATCACTTATCAATCTTATCATTTATCAACCTCCTTATTAAACGATATCGCCACTTGAAATGAGTAAGTACGTTTTTGACTGACATTGTCAATCAGATGAACAATAAATTGACTTCGTTATTGTTTAGCTATTGTATATTCACAATTATATTTAGCTAAAATCTATATTTACTAATGTATAAAAAAACGCTGTAAAATGTCATCTTTACTCGAATACTGTGGCAATTTTCCGTTTTAGTTTTTTTTATATTGCAGGAAAATGTGTAAATATGGAAAGCCAATCGATCTTACGTGCGTGTGAATATGAATACACGTCCGACGATGAAATCGATATGCCCTGTACTCAAGAGTATTTTATAAAGCTACCGGAGGGTCAAAGTGAACTCAGGAGTAGCGATAGTACACCTGATATTTTAATATCCGTAGGAACGCAGACTACAGGACAAGGCAAAGATATCTCTACACAAACTGAGCAATCAAGTACTGCAATTGTTATGGATACCGCAAAATTGTTGGCTAAATTTTTTTTCCCCGATCAATCGACTGAGGAAAAAAAATTCATTCAGGCATACTTTAAGTCTGTAACAACTATTATAGACTTGTTAGAAAAATAGTAATAATTTAATTAAATAGCTAATATCAACCTTTCTTTTTTATTTTTACTAATCTTACCTACTGTATTACCTACCTACTTATCTTTGAGTATTAAATCTAATTATCTGAGGTTCCCACAGATTAGTTCTAATTAATTTTAAATAATCGTACCTTATGGTAACAAGTTTCGTGAAATTTATTTTATTCACTACATCACCCTACCACCTGTATTATTAATACTATGGATTTATTTTGTTACTTCATTACTACTTCTTCGTTACTACATGTCACACGGAAGTTAAAATACAAACATCATCCTGTGTGCAAGATTAGGTACGTCATTTTTACGTCATCCGCACGTTTTGTCCGACCCCTGGACTAATATACATTTCGTATTTTTTTTATAAAGCCATTTTTAAAATACCATATTTCGAGTAGTAGAATGGTTTACAAGGACGCCTTGATGATGATTCGGACAAATCATATACAGTTACTTAATAGAATAATTTTTTCACTTGGCTTGTGTTTTGGAATGTCTTTTACAAATATTAAAAAAGTCGATTCTGGCACTCGCCGGCCGCTGCCATGGCACGCTCGCTGCGCTCGCTCGGCTTCGTGCGCTGTTTGGTCACTGTTAACCTAACACGCTCCTCCTCGCTTCGCTCGTCGTCGCACCTAAACTGTCTTACTTACATTTGGCATACCGCTTTTTTCCCCCAAACAGTAAATATTTCAGGGTTTTTATAAAAGATAAAAAAAAGATAAAAAAAGATAAAAGATGTTTATTCAGTAAGTAGGCCGCACGGGTACTTAACCTAGCATTATATGAAACAATGAATTTAACATTAAAATATATATATCATGCGTAGTTGAGCAGGAAAATGTGTCAAAACTCAGTATGTTCAGATGAACTCTTAAATAGTAATAATAATAATTATATATATATATATATATATATATATATATATACATATACTTACCCATGACGGTGCAAAACAACCACATAGTTTTGATACATTGTCCTACAGAAACCGTGTCCCCTAGACAATAATTATACCTACAATGTTTAGATATTTTCCTGACTAAGCTATTACTAAGTTATTTAGGTGTTTAATTTAGGCCAAGCATTTTTATCTGTTAGATAGTCCTCGACCCTATAATAAGCTTTCGACATCAACGACTTTTTCAAGTAATTTTTAAGTGCTGGAAATGATAACTTTAAAACTTCGTCAGGTAATTTATTATAGAAATGAATGCATTGACCAACAAATGATTTATATACCTTACGGACACGAAATTTTTTTAATAGCAATTTTATTTTTATTTCTTGTATTCAAATTATGTATATCACAATTCTTAACAAAAGAGTCTTGATTTTTAATGACATAAATAATATTCTCATAAATAAATTGTGACGCTACTGTCAAAATACTAATTTCTTTAAATAGTAATCTTAAGGAATCACGGGAGTTTAGGTTATATATGGAACGAATGGCTCTTTTTTGTAACACGAATATAGTCTGTATGTCAGCAGCTTTTCCCCAAACCAGAATACCGTACGACATAACACTATGAAAATAACTATAATAAACTAAGCGAGCTGTCTCAACATTGGTAAGTTGCCTGATTTTCCAAACAGCATAAGCTGCCGAACTTAATTTACCTGCTAGTACTGCTATATGGGGACTCCATTGCAAGTTTTTGTCTATAGTTATCCCTAAGAAAAGCGCCTTGTCCACCATCTCCAAACACTCATCATTTAGAAATATACTAGATTCTACCGGTCTAACATTAGGCAAAACGAACCTAACACATTTAGTTTTCTTAGCGTTAAGTAGCAAATTGTTAATAGTAAACCAATTAAGTACTTTAACCAACGTGGCGTTTATCCTACTGTAATCGACGGATTTTCGGTCCACCTTGAAAATTAATGAAGTATCATCAGCAAATAGCACAATATCACAAAGGTTATCTACCGTGGGTGGTAAGTCATTTATATAGACCAGAAATAAGAAAGGACCTAATATAGAGCCCTGAGGCACACCTAATTTAACAGTTGCTCCAATTGACTGTGTTTGGTTTACAACAACCGTTTGTGTTCTATCACTAAGATATGAAGACATAAGATTTAGAGAATTATTTGACAGACCATAATGTTCTAATTTTAATATAAGAGTCGCATGATCTACGCAATCGAAAGCTTTGGAAAGGTCACAAAAAATTCCTATTGCATCACAGGATTTCTTCCAAATATTGTATATATATTTAATGAGTACAGATGCTGCATCACTTGTGGATCGTCCTCTGGTGAAGCCGAACTGATTACTGTTAAGCAGTTTATTTCTATTGAAGTGACCTAACATATCTTTTAACATTAACTTCTCAAAAACTTTACTTAAAACCGGTAGAATAGAAATGGGACGGAAATTCGTTAAATCACTCATGTCGCCCGATTTAAAAAGTGGTATGACTTTACTATATTTCATAAGATTTGGAAAAACCCCCTCTGAAATGCAATTATTGTAGATGAAAGCTAAGTGACGTGAAATTATATCTATGACATGATGGATCACTTTAACTGACGCTCCCCATAGGTAAATCCTCAGTTTTTTTTAAACTGAGCGATTTAAATACCTTAACAATAGAAATTGAATCTACATGGCTAAAATCAAAGGTTACATTACATTTAGTAACATTAGCACAAAGTAGTTTTTGAGCTACAATCGCAGATGATTGAAGACATTTCGTTGTATTAATAGCTATAGTGGAGAAATAATCTTCGAACGCTAAGGCCACGTCTTTGTTTGACGTGATTTGTTTGTCACCCTTGTTTAGGGTGACTTGATTATCACGAGTTTTAGATTTACCCGTTTCTCTATTTATAATTTTCCACACCGTTTTTACCTTGTTATCAGAAGCTTTGAGTTTAAGACTTAAAAAGTTTGACTTAGCAGTTAAGCAAACTCGCTTGAAGGTCCTCGAATAATTCTTAACGTAAACTAAGAAGTCAGCATTCTTGTTCTCCTCCCTCTCTCTATATAGTTCATAAAGCCTATTTCTACTTCTATGGATGCCTACAGTAGCCCATTCACTAAACTTAGTTTTTGACCCAGAAACAGTTTTCATCTTAAAATTGTTGTTAAATTGATGAAGAATTACATCAAACAAATCTTTATAAATACTATTAGAATCATTATTTGAAAAGGATAACCGACAGAGATTGTTCTCAACTTTATTTTTGAATAATTCTAAACGATTGCTAGTTATGGGTCTGTATGTTATTGCCTGCGGTTCTTGATGAAAATCATTTAAAAAAGAAGCCTTCTGGCCACTATGATCAGAATTAAAGCAATTAAATATTTCCTTATCCAAACACTCGCAATTACAATAAATGTTTCTAAACAGGTAGCACTTGAAATTCCTATCCGTGTAGGTTCAAAGAACAAATTACCTAAGTTAAAAGATTTAAATAAACTTAAGATCTTAATAGTATTATTTGAAGATTCCAGTAAATTAACATTGTAAACACAGATAATTATGTAATTTTCTAATTCTATGCATGAGGTTTCTACAAGCCTCTCTATGGATAGCCTTACAATATCTTTCCTTTCTTTGGATTTAACGGTACTTTTAACAATTATTAACGAACCACCATGAATGGCGGATTTTCTGGCAAAAAAACTAACTAATTTAAAATTAACGAAATCAAAAATTAATTGATCTGGTTTAAGCCAATGTTCAGTAATACACATAATGTGTACATTCTCAGTATCTAAAAATAATCCTACTTCTAATTCTTTGCTGGAAAACCCTTGAATATTTTGATGAACTATATTTATACTCAAAGGTGTTTCCGCTGTCCTATACTTTAGTTTAAATGATTAGGAATGGAATTTGTACCACTGTTATATCTATTTGGTTCTATATTAAAAGCCAAAAGTTCTATCAAAGTCAAAATATATTTCTTTGGCAAATGAATTTTTTCAGATGTTAGCGTGAGGTGCTTGTATAAAACGAACCTAACCAAAACTGACCTATAGGGTTCTATAAGATGGTTGGGAAATAAATCAGTTCGGCGAAGTGATATTCAGAGAAAAGGCTGGAAGAGAACTGTTGCACTGACGAAATATTATTCGTTTAATCGTTTTTTGGCCTAGTGAAAGATTTGGCAAATAATAGATATTCCAAAAGTTTTAAGTCATTATAATGATCGACTTTAAAATAATTCGACCAAATGAAACGTTGTAACACAAAACGTTGCCAATAGTTAGGTGTCAGAGTGAATCATCGGCGAAAAGTTGGTTGGCAAGTGAAATTCGGGCAAAAAAAATTCGGCGGAAAGGCTTGACACCGTCATATGGACTTCCGAATTTCGTTTCCATATTGATTTAATTCTAGTCACTTTTTGACAGATATCGTGGTCGTAGCAGAGTCAGGTCGTGGCAGCACGTACAGAATTTGGGTCTGCCTCTGCAGCGCAACACCATCTTGCGAGGTAATAATTATGCACGCACGCCTGGATTTCTGCACCAACAAAGACTACAGGAGAGCACCCTCTGTATAGCTGAAACCCTCATCTTCTCATTCTCAGGCGCGACAGTTTGCCAGCTACATCCGGTGTAGTGATTCTCTCAAAAACGGCGGTCGCTCGGACGAACGAGCGAAAACTCAGCGGCGAGTTTAAGGAGTCCCGTCGTTTAGCGCGTGCATTTTCAATTTGGCAGCACGGCTTATCGAACGTATAAGGCTGCCTAATTGAGAATGTACGCGCTAAAATGTGTTTTGTTCGCTCGGATGGGAGTACTTTAACTCGCCGCTGCGATTTCGCTCGTCCGTCCGACCTAACGCCGTTTTTAAGAGAAAACACATCTTAAGCTTGGAGCTTACAGAGCCGTTTCGGATAGCAACGAAATGGCAACTAAAGTCGTCTATATTGATAGACAAGCTCACATAGAGTTTCAAGATTTTTAGCGTTACGAATGCATTGCTGTCATGACGTCGTCGTAAATATGATAGGTAATAGAAAAAACTAAAATGACTGTTTTAATTTGAAGGTCAAGTGACCTATACTATACAGCCACTAAATGACCGACAGCAGTCAGTATTAATCACTTAGATGTGTTTAGGAGTCTCTGAATCGTTGTTGAAAACAGGGATCACGTTAAAATTCCTTTTTTTTCCGAATGCTGTTACGCTGGAGCTATTTCTATAGTATTTCTATCATAAAATTGCGTTCGGAATTTTGATCAATGCTGAAATGACTCTTCGGAATTATGTAGCGTACCCGTTGAAAACAACGCGACAGTTTTTTTTAAGAAATCCTGTAATCTACAGATTAATGTAACTGCTATCACAATATTGCTAATAATTTTCTTCTTGTTAGATATGCGAGACGTGATTGACTAGCCGCATCTATTGCCTGCTTACGAGGTTCCTGCTTGGAATTAGACGGTGAAATAATCCTCACTATTAATAGAGCGTGTTTTAGTTTCGGGACATAACAAAATAAAGTCATAGGTGTATTGAGTTTGAATAGGTTTCCGTATCCTGGTGTAAGTATACCTATGTAAGTTTATATTGTTGGTTGGAACCAACTATACAATCGTTCGGCGGACTACACAAATCTTCTGAGGCCTGAATACAAAATAAACACCCGTTTTACACTCATGACAGTAATCTTCGCGAAGCTGCATATTATAATCAAATAGAACTGCCTGACTGTAGTAAAACAGGATCCAGGAATGAACTTCAAAGGCATAACTCTACCGAGTTGAACGTTAATGCAAATGTAAAGGGGTTAATTGTTCTGAAACTCCATAAGGAAAAGGTTTAATAGCCCTAAAATCATAGTTTTGTTCAAAAACAACGTGAGCGATCGTTTGAAAGTTATAAATAAATAACATATGGTATTTTCACCACGTCTATTTAAAAAGTTTTAAAAATAAATTAGAGTATTGACAGGGCATTACGAAAAGTATTTTGCTGCCAATTTAAGAACACCTGTTTGTAATTGCGAGCGAAAGTTTACATTATCCTGTGAGGTTTATAATCTAATATCTTTTTAGGTTAATTCGACTTGTAAAATAAATCCTCTGGAATGTATTCCAGAGATTCTACACTGCAAATAAACATGGAAAAAGATTACTTTCAGAAATAGATACAAACTTTGAAGAGTTTCTAGGGCATATAGTGTAATAAGTACGGAAGCCTCGAGCAGATTTTCTTAATCCATACAAACATCCGATGGCTGCGGCGCGAGTTTCGTCAGCTCATTTTTCAGAAGACTTTCAAGACGTATTTTCGTAAGTGGAGCGTGCGGTATAAACATCTCCGGCAACGTCTACATTTGTGCATAAATCCGTAAACACAATGCCGAAGGCGCCGTGGCCGAATGCTTCTCTGGAAAATTTTGATTTAAAATTAGCCCGAGTGATTTCTCGCCTCTTACGCGGCATAAATTTTCTCGAAGCTCGCGGTATAAATTTCAAGATTTTCGATATAGTTAACTGACGCGTTGTTTATGATTTTTCTTGAAAAAGCTTTCGCATTATTGGCTTACGCATCTACTTATACTAAACTATCGATCAGAACGAGTGTATATCATAGTTTCGACTACGTACTCTCGGAATATCATGCTATCGAATGTTCGTTGGCTCGACTGTTACTGGATCGAATATTCGCTGGGTCGAAAAGTGTAGAAACAATAAATTGTCAAATCGAAATTGAGATTTCGATTGTCACCCCATAGAAAATCTCAGACACGAATGTTCATTGGCTCGACTGTTACTGGATCGAATATTCGTTGGGTCGAAAAGCGTAGAAACAATAAATCGTCAAATCGGAATTGAGGTTTCGATTGTCATCCCATAGAAAATCTCAGACACGAATGTTCATTGGCTCGACTGTTACTGGATCAAAAACTAGTCATAGGATTTTATTGCCCTCCAAGTATTTTTATATATTGATCAAGCCACGCAACATATATTTTTTTAATCAAAATTCACCGAAGTTTTTTTTTCTATACTTTCCGTGCGGTGTCCTTTCAACTCGATACCTCCACGCGTTCCTGAGATAAAGGGTCTTGACAGACAGATAGACGGACAACAAAGTGATCCTATAAGGGTTCCGTTTTTTCCTTTTGAGGTACGGAACCCTAAAAAGACTCGACGAATGTCGATCCTGCAGGTGATCGACCCAGTTTTGATGTGATTACTGAAAATTCGATACACCACTGATCGAAACCATATAATTCTAGATTACGTTTTGTCGATTGTACATATTTCGGCCACAAGTATTTCGATCCAGCGAATATTCATTACAATAACAGTCGAGCCAATGAATTTTCGATACACCACTGATCGAAACTATACAATTCTAGATTACGTTTTGGCGATTGTACCTACATGTTTCGGCCACAAGTATTTCGATCTAGCGACTATTCATTACAAAAACAGTCGAGCCAACGAACATTCGATAGCATGATATTCCGAGAGTACGTAGTCGAAACTATGATATACACTCGATCAGAACTCTGCATTTTTCGATTACGTAATCAATTCTGATGGATTTAAGATTCTGCTTGACTTTATAATAATATTAGCTTTTTCGTGTGAATGCATCCGCGTAAAAGTCGTTAATCGTTATTCCCTCGAGAACTCTCAAATTTTCCGGGATAAAAAGTCAGGTATGTGCTATTCCAGAGTGTAATCTATCTCTGTGCCAAATTTCACCCAGATCCGTTTAGTCAATCTGGTTTGATTGAGTAGGAAAGATCCAAACTTTAGCATTTATAATTTACTAGGGTTAATATAAGTTAAAATAACCCAAGTTCATCTGGAATAATATATTTTTCAAATGGTGAAAGAATTTATAGATAGGTGCATTTGCATAGAGGTTTTTATTTTACGATGATTTTCAGACACCCTCCTATCTGACACTTTTTGCGAAATTTAGTTTTTCAAGCTGTTCGATTTAAAATTCAATTTAAATTATTACTGCCATTTATGATTTATTATTAAGACAATATTAGTAAGATAGTCGATAAGATAAAATAACAGCCTGTATACGTATAGGTAGGTACGTCCCTTCCCGCAGCTGAGCAAGGATGGTCACTATGAAAAAGCGCTAATTCTACGAAACATCAGACGCCCCATCGTCATTCGAGGCTTAATCGAGACTAAGTGATGAAGATAGCGCAACTTGCACAATTAAAATTAGTAATTTATAAGTATTCATTAATACTTTTGTCATTTTCTAATTGGTCAAGGTAAAAAAGGGGGGATGTTTGCAGATGCTCATTTACTTATATGGCTTTTCTGCTGCTATACCTACTTACTGCGCAAAAGAGTCACATCCCTGATGCACAGATTGCATGGCAGCGCGAACACCATGCTGAGTTATTGTAGAGAAGTGCTAAGGCTCTTTCGAGAATCATTGGAGTGAAGTCCACAGAGCTCCTCGTCGGTTTAGAGGAAAAACTCACTAAGTACATTATAATTTACTAATAAGTTGATGAGTTTTTCCCCTAAACCGACGTGTTGTCAAATAAAACTATTTTTGTTTGTAAGTATTTTACATGTTTTTTCGTGCCATGTTATATATTTGTGTCTTGTTAAGTGAACCTAATATGGAAAGCTATTTTCTGGAATAATAATATTTTTTTATTTACATACCGAACAGACGGAAGACGTTTTAACGTGGCATTAAATTTAATGAAAGTTTGTGCAACTAGGCAAAAGTACCTATAGAGCCCTAAAGCCTCCTTACATATTTAAATCATCTTAACACCATTGACGGATGTATTCGCTTCAGCTAACTAATAATAAATGTGCCCGTAAGGTGTAGGTAAGGTTGCTTATAGCCAAGCTTAACATTCGAATATCGAGTCGACTTTTAAATTTGTCATGGTCGTGGTGTTCAAGAGGTTAAAATTTATCAGGGGAAAATCTCAAACAAATTAACCTACCTAATCCCAAACTAAGCCAGGCTTGTGGGTACCACGAGGGTTGATCAATCAGTTTTTAGAATCGGTATAAAAAATGGGAGATATGTAAATCGTTATATTTTAATTGGAATATGCATACTTTCTATATTTAGGAACATTTATTAACGTCATTTAAATGTTTTATTTTACCCCTATAAAAATATTTTTACTTTTGGAGGTCAAATTTTGTACCTTAACTAAGTCATCATTAGCTTTTGATTTTTATGTAAGTAGTTGTTTTTGAACATTGGTGAATGAGAAGTACGAGGGCTGCTACTTATGTATCCGGAATCTGGGATTTCAACATTTATAAACGTTATATCTGACCTCCATGGTAAAATTTGAACTTTTTTTTAATACTGGCCGCTATAATTTTTTTTCTTATGTACGCTAGTCTTTTGTTTTTGGCGGGATCAAAATGTCATCTCGCTGCAAGAATGGAACTCACTCGTGAAAATATTCGTGCTATGATTTATTATGATTTTCGGCGTGGTTTAACGCAACAACAGTACATAGATCAATTAACTTCGACTTTTGGTGATGAAGCTCCATCGAAAAGCACTGTGTACCACTGGTTTAGTGAGTTCAATCGTGGACGTAGTATGCTCACGGACGAAGTTAAGGAAGGTCGCCCGAAATCGGTCGTTGTACCACAAAATATTGAAGCTGTGCGAAAACTTATAATGCATGACCGTCATGATACATATCGCGAGATAGAGGCGACTCTGGGCATATGTATGACGAGCATTAATAAGATATTACATGATCATTTAGCTGTAAAAAAAAATGTTCCCGTTGGATCCCTCACAATTTAACTAAGGATCAAAAAGAGGCTCGCGTCGAATGGTGCAAGAAAATGTTAAAAAAATATATCCGTGGTGACTCAAAAGCTGTTTATAATATCTACACAGTTGACGAATCCTGGATCTATGCGTATGATCCGGAAACTAAACAACAATCAACAGTGTGGGTGTTTCAAAATGAGCCGAACCCTACGAAAGTAACTCGTGCAAAAAGCACCTTGAAGCAAATGGTCGCCTGCTTTTTCGGTATTAATGGCCATGTGGCTACAGTGCCACTAGAGAATCGTAAAACGGTTAATTCGGAATGGTACACGACCATTTGTTTGCCGGAGGTATTTGAAGAAATACGTAAAAACAACCAGCGACGCAGAAACCATGACAATGCCAGCTGTCATACATCACGCGAAACGACTCGATTTTTGGAAGGATATAGAATTAACGGGTCATCCGCCGTACAGCCCTGATTTGGCACCCAATGATTTCTATTTATTCCCAAATGTAAAGAATAAATTACGTGGTCAACGATTTTCGACCCGTGAAGATGCAGTCGACGCGTTCAAACAGCACGTTTTGGAGATACCTCAGTCAGAGTGGAAAAAATGTTTTAAAAATTGGTTTCAACGTATGCAAAAGTGCATCGATCATAAGGGAGAATATTTTGAAAAACAATAAAACCATATTTAGTCGTATACGTTTGTTATTTTTTTCTATTCCGGTTACATAAGTAGCAGCCCTCGTAGTAGTCAAAAGTTAGGGCTAAATAACAGGGGGAGCTGTTATCAGTTCTGAACTTAGGTCGGAGAGCAGCATCCTTGTGAATTAGATGGCTCTGAAGAATAATTCCTGCCGAAAATACGTAATTTTTTTTCAGCTCTTGTTTTTATTTTATTTTTCCTTTACTATACGGCAGAATAATGTTATATAACTCTCCTAGGCTATTTGATAATTGCTAAAAGCTAACATCACAGTATTTATTTGTAGGTTGTTTATACTTAAAATCATATTTATAAACCAAGGTTTCATTTTCAATAAAAAAAAAAATTAGGGCATCAGGACTTTCTCCACACCGCTCCAAATAATTACAAAACTAACTCTTATTTTTGCCATCTTGCAAAATTATTCATACAGATGTTTTTTGTTTAGCTATCACAGAAAAACAAATGAATAATGTTATATTTTTTTTCTCTAATTTAACGTTGATTAGTGCCATGGTATCGTAGGGTACTAGACGTCGATAAACATACTTATACAGGGCGTCCCACGGCTATGCCACTTGGAAGGAAAGTACCTTAAATATTGTAGATGGAACATTTTACTGAAAGAAGACATTATTACAATTTAAAAAACAATTTAAACTGCATTCATAGATATTTAAATAATTACATGGTTGAACCGGGAATCGAACCCGTTACACTAGAAAAATAATTACCCTGTAGCTTTACCATACCGATCGAAAGGCTTCATCATAAGGATTATTTTTTGCTAAATGACATAGTGTCAAAAATAAAAGGAAGACCATGAATTTTAACATTTGATGTGAAATTTTGAACAGAAAAATGAAAAGCTGACATTGCCGTAAGGACATACAACTGACATTATCATAAGTACCTATTAGTAATTACCAGTATGAAAGTGTCCACGAGCTACAAACAGAACTTAGACGTATTATTCTAAATATCCACCACAACAAGATCAAAAAATCGACAGGGAGCGAAATAATCAAAAGAGTGCGACTTTATATTCAACAGGAAGGGACTCATTTTGAGCATTTGATGAATTGATTAATTTTGTATTAAAAAATGTTAAAATTCATGGTCTTCCTTTTATTTTTGACACTATGTCATTTAGCAAAAAATAATCCTTATGATGAAGCCTTTCGATCGGTATGGTAAGGCTACAGGGTAATTATTTTTCTCGTGTAACGGGTTCGATTCCCGGTTCAACCATGTAATTATATAATGCAGTTTAAATTGTTTTTTAAATTCAAATAATGTCTTCTTTCAGTAAAATGTTCCATCTACAATATTTAAGGTACTTTCCTTCCATGTGGCATAGCCGTGGGACGCCCTGTATAGAGAAACACATACTAAAATACATAGAAAACATCTTAGAATCAAGGAACAAATATTCGCGCTCATCACAGAACTTGCCCGTACTGGGTATCGAACCCAGGACCGCTGGCTTCGTAGGCAGGGTCAATATCAACTGGGCTAAACGTGTTGTAAAAATACATTAGGTACAGGAACGCAGCAGGCAACGATTTGCATTGAGTGTTCTTCGGTAGATAACCCCTATATTTTGATTACTAAGTACTACCTATCCCAGAGAGCAAACGTCATGTTTTGAGTGTGATTGTCAGCTGTTTCTGGTATAGCTTAGTGTTGCCGATGCAACTTAAACGTCACTGGTTTTTTGATTAATATATATGTAAATGTGGACTGTAAATTTTTGGTGAGGAGCAGCACAAACCCTTGCCAAATACGAGTGTATGAAAGTCTCCACTCACCTTCCGGCTCCAGCACCAGCTCAGCAAATGGGTCACAGCGCGAGTAGCGCGGCGTATAAATCCAGGGGTTTGCTCCTGTTTGAAGGTTTGGAGCTACGAGCTCGACAACACAGTACAGCACGGCTGTTCTTTGAGAATACGGAGACCAGTACGAGGGTCTAGTCCTTCGGAAACTCACACAAAGCACACACCAGAAACGGAACGTCGGCACGGTAGCCTCTCCAGCGCAAGATTACCCGCAGAAGCGAGTGACAGGCGCCGTCAAATTAGTGGGGAATAAATTCATCTACCCTCATTTGGCAAAGATCGAACACTTAGAATAATAGATTGTTCAACAAGGGACTAAAACAAGCCATAATGACAAGAGATATTTAGCCACGCGAGCGAGCGAGCGAGCGAGGGTGGCTATAGTTCGAGTGTCATTATGGTTGTTAAGTCTCGCGTTAAACACTCTACTTTTCACTTTGAATGCGAGGAAAAAAAACGACGTTCAGCGTCAGATTAGCCACGTAGCAAGAGTAGCAAATGCTACGGGCCCCGCGCATTGGGTGCCCCGCGCACCCACGTCTAACCTCTAAAAAAGCGGTCTGTACACGTAGAGTTCGGACCGCGGGAAACACTACGCGCCATTCCAATCTTCTTCCCGAACCGTACGTGTAAATGCAACTGTAATAGTAAAATAGTAAAAATGTACGGTTCGGAGCGAAGATTAGAATGGCGCGTGGCGTTTCCCGCGGTCCGATCTTTACGTGTAAAGGCCGCTATTCTCCTGTTTTGGTACTTAGATCAGTATGCGTGTACTCATATCCATCAGAGGGCCCTGCAAAGATGCATTGCGCTAACTAACGTTTCTATTCGTTTCGTTTTTAAACCAATCGCGTCACTGGTAGATGACGTGATACGAAAAGTCACGTGATCTACCAGTGACGCGATTGGTTTAAAAACGAAAAGAATAGAAACGTTAGTTAGCGTAGTGCATCTTTGCAGGGCCCTCAGGGTTGACGATAGGATGAATAATCCAGTCGATATTCTCCAGCAGAATAACCTAAAACAAACCCCCACACAATATAGCCGCATATCTAAGTCGCCCAGTTGCAGAAAAGAGCCCGCCACAACCTGTAACCTAAAGCGAACCGGGGTCTCTTTATAGAATTTACTACGGACCCCGTGCTTGCTCAATCCAGTACTGACGACGTTCTATACAAAACTACAATATTGATTATAAGAAAGTTGCTTACTAATTCGTTACGCGGATGTTCCGCGGTTTTTTTTTATATATATACAGTGCCGCTTTAAATGCTTGCATATTTAGCCAATAGGTTCAAACTTGAAAACTATTTTAATAGTAATTGCACCACGCATAATAAAATGAATTCATCCTTAATATAATGAAATAGATTCATATTCGTAATTATTATTCGTGTTTCACGAAATTAAATCTTTTTTTTTAATATTTTTGCACAGTTGTAATTTTGAGGTTATTGGCCTAAAAATTGTCCATATACAATCACTGAAAATGGCAATAAAGGCAATAAACCTCCATTCACAAACACTGTGATTGACTGTTTACGGGTTTCCAAAGTAAATTAAAAAAAAAAACTTTAATCCCTAGAGATTAATAAGGAGCTTTAGTCCCGATGTGCAGAGACTAAAGTAATATTTTAAGAGCATGAGAAGTGATAAAATATATATTACGTGGTGACAATTCCGATGACAATACAATAATAAAGGTAATAGTTATGGTTTCATAATGGCGACGGAAGGAGGCCATAGGAACTCCTCAATGGCGCATAGTAAATCCGCCGAGTCAAAGGGTAGGTACTACATGATCTTCTTTCCTGCAAGTGAGGTCTACTACATATCTACATGCCCCCCAATCATCCTACTGGCCTATTGCCTAACGCACTCGCAATCGCAACCGACTTCAAAGTGGAACAATTGCTTTCATTTTGTATGCAGATTCGCCTTCGGACTGTCAAAACGAAAACGATTGCGATTGCCTTAGATAATAAGCCTGCTGTATAGCTTAAGTTTTTTTAGGAATAGTTACTTATTGTGACTGAATTACAGCGAAGCGTGGCCGGGTTTAAATAGTTAGTAACATATAAATAAGGTACTAATTTTCAAAAGATCGTGACGTGATAATATTCTTATTCCATTTAGATGTCCTAGAATGAGACCTAGTCATGTCACGACACAACAATAAATAATTATTACGGGCACATCAAATACTGCCTCACGAAGACTTTTACGGTTCAATCGTTAAATAAGGCTGGGGTTTATTTTCGTAAGTTTCTACTACAGTAGGTACAGGATGTCCAGTGTTCTAAAGAACACTTTCATTTATTTTTCATTTCTCATGCTCTTAAAATGTTACTTAGTCTCTGCACATCGGGACTAAAGCTCCATATTAATCTCTAGGGATTAAAGTATTTCTTTTTCATTTAGGTACTTTGGTAACCCCTAAACAGCCAATCACGGTGTTTGTGAATGGAGGATTATCGCCATTTTCAGTGATTGTGTATAGAGAATTTTTAGGGCGTGGAAATAATCTCAATTAATATTAAAACAAACGATTTAATTTCGTGAAACACGATTAATAATTACGAATATGAATGTATTTAATTCTGTAAGAGATGAATTTATTTTATTATGCAATTCCAATTAGTATTAAAATAGTTTTCAAGTTTGAACCTGTTGGCTAAATATACAAGCATTTAAAACGTCACTTTACAAAAAATAAACCGTGTACCAAATTTGTAGGGAACTTTGTTATAATCAATATTGTAATTGAAAATAGAACGTCCTTTTTTTTCTCGCATTCAAATTCGCATTGAAAACTAGTGTTTAACGCGAGACTAAACAACCATAATCACATTAATGACACTCGACCTATAGCCACCCTCGCTCCGCTTGGGTGGCTAAACATCTCGTGTCATTATGGCTTGTTTTAGTCCCTTGTTGAACAATCTAATATTATATGTTACTTAATAGTTTAACCCGGCCACGCTCCCCGTGGTTCACTCACAAGTATTCTCAAAAAAACCTAAGTTATACAGGATGATTGGTTTTTCAGTAGGTAGGTTCTTTTATCCTTTTAGGGTAGGTAGTAGAGCTCGCTTGACTTCTTTTTAGGGTTCCGTACCAAAATGGTAAAAAAGGAACCCTTATGATGAGACTTCGGTGTCTGTCTGTATGTCACAGCAGTTTTTCTCTGAAACTATAGAAGCTATCAACTCGAAATTTGGTATAGCTGTATAACTTGCTTGCCCGCATCTGTTTCTAGTAAAAGCAATATGAAATGATTTTTCTAAATATTTGAAAGGGCTCAAAAGGGGTTGAAAAATGAAAATGATTTAATGATTATAGCAAACGGGATGTTATAATTTGAAAGGGCTCAATCTGCACATTTGAAAACTATTTTTTTAATAAATTTTCCGTGACGTAACTACTTTATGATTTAAGCGAAAAATTACTATTCCCTTATGTCCGAAGTCCCAAATCCCAAAAATCTGAAAATATCTTGATTTAAAGATAATTATTTATATTTTACGCGAAAAATAAAATGAAGTTGTCAAATTATACAGTTTTGGCAAAAATATCAAAAAACTTTAAAATCTGTATTAATATTTAGGCTAGTCAAAATGGACCTCATTGCATAGAAAATAAAGTTCGTAACTAATGAGTACTTTCTTTTGCATTTTCCAATCACATTATCTTAAATACGGGACCCTCGGTGTGCGAGTCAAACTCGCACTTGACCGTTTTTTTACATGAAACGTAGTACTTTACGCCGACAAAGATGTAAAATATTTTTTTTGTTTTTTCGTGTAAATTTTACATTCAAAAAAATTCAAAGGTTTTTTTACTTAAAAAGATCGAGTGAAGTATCATTGAATAGCTCTTGAACAATCATTATGTACATGTAATTATTAATTTATAGATTTGAGCGATAGTTTAGGAATAGGTCCCTCGGAATCCCTAATAACGTTTGTCCTAACGCATCGTTTGTCCGAATTATCATTTGTCCTAAATTGGGTTTCAGCTGAGTGAGACAACTTTTTAAGTTCTCCAAAATACCTGCGGTTAGGTTAGGGATGTATTATAAACAACACTAAAATGTTTTAAAATTCAGCCGGAACTGGCTTTAGGATAAATATGCAAATTCGGACAAACGATGCATATGACATGTGACGATTAGAGATTCCATAAGGGAAGCATTTTTGCAAGCCTCGCCCAATGTTTTTTTTTTCAAATTTTGTTTTGCTATTATAAAAGGTCATTTTTCAAGATGACAAGAGTCCTATAAGCATCAAAGGAAAACATATAGTTAATATGTAAATAACTACATATACTTGGGGAAACAGATATCATTCACAAAAAACAACAACGAAGAAGAAGTAACAAGAAGAGCCAACATCACCTGGAAAAAGTTCTGGTCTCTTAAGGAAATTGTAAACTACAGCCTTAATTTGAAAAAAGTTGTAAGCAATACCTACCTGTCTTCTACCATGCTTGGTTTATGGCTCTCAAACCTGGGTATATACTAACAAAAAAAAAAATGGAAAAAAAACATAATTTTCAAGATGTTTGAGGTAATATTTTTGACGTGCTTACTTATCCAGCTACACGTGTCTGAACCTACCCTTATAATAATAAATTTATATGCTTACACTTGAAAGTAAATCATGAAATGTACGCAGACGTGAAGTTTGATTTCCGTTTATATATTCGTTATAATTCAAACTCCAGACGAGACATTGAAGCAATTATTAAAACCAATAGAAATATATCTAATTCATAACCACTATATTTTCGTTAACACCTCATAGTCATCGTTTGGAAACATTGAACATCAAGCTTGGAGCTTCCATTGCTACGAATCCGTTCTAAAAAATGAGGGATCAGTACCTACTGGATCTAATTTTATGTCTACCTACATACTGTATTTAAAGATCATAGTCCGTCATAAAAGTTTACTGCCTGGCATACCAAGTTTGACGCTAACTATATTAAAAATAACTGCGTAACTTTCTGGGAATAGATAGATATATTCACACTAAAGTCATATTAATAAGTATAATTTAAATTTAAAAATCATGCTTTTTAAATTGTTTAACTAAATAAAACAAAACTAAATAAGGTAAGTTTGAAATATAAAATAATATCATAAACTAAACAATTATAAATCTTACCTGCAGCAACCATAAACACGAAAAAAAAAACAATAAAAAAAAAACTTACAAAAATTACCCGCGCAAAATCCTTCACACGCGTTCACGTCACGAACTCATAATATTTTAAAATAAGAACATCGCATCGAATCATAAAAATCGGTATCGATTATTCTCGTCGGGCGCGCGCGCGCGGCGCGGCGCGTCTAGTCATTGACGCATTCGTACTAATTCCGTTGCAGCGACTATTCCGCGATTCTGTAAACACCGCCGCGGTAACACACGTCCAGTCAACGCTGGTCTTCGAACCTCGGCGAGCTCTTACGATTATCGTCTCGGATATCACTGAACGTGGGAGGTGTGATGGCTCTGCATACACTGGTGGCTTTAACCATCCTAACGCGTTAAACGAAAAATCGCTATAGACTTTGTGAAGCAGGATCTAAGGGCGGGAACGCTTTGGCGGTTATTTGTTTGAAACTGGTACGCCATAAGTTCTGTTTTGGGAGCGCCGTGACTCAGCGCGATGAGGAAATGCGTGCAAGTTATAATTTCGGACCGGCCGACATTGTTGAATGCTTAATAAATCTGGTAAAAATCTTTATGGGCTAAAATTCTTGAGCTCTCGCGAAATTTATAGCGTTTCGCCGCTTTTCATCATTCAATCAATCCTCGTAAACATTTTTAACAATCATCGCGAAGTCAAAGTAGATTTAGAGACTGTAAAACACTGGTAGACTGGAATTTTGAATAGACCACGGATTTTTCAATATTGTTTTATTCTCAGGGTTGGCAACGAATAACGCTTACCTATGCAATCTGTGGGATTGCACACATACGAGGGCTGCTACTTATGTATCCGGAATCTGGGATTCCAACATTTATAAACGTTATATCTGACCTCCATGGTAAAATTTGAACTTTTTTTAATACTGGCCGCTATAAATTTTTTTCTTATGTACGCTAGTCTTTTGTTTTTGGCGGGATCAAAATGTCATCTCGCTGCAAGAATGGAACTGACTCGTGAAAATATTCGTGCTATGATTTATTATGATTTTCGGCGTGGTTTAACGCAACAACAGTGCATAGATCAATTAACTTCGACTTTTGGTGATGAAGCTCCATCGAAAAGCACTGTCACTGGTTTAGTGAGTTCAATCGTGGACGTAGTATGCTCACGGACGAAGTTAAGGAGGGTCGCCCGAAATCGGTCGTTGTACCACAAAATATTGAAGCTGTGCGAAAACTTATAATGCATGACCGTCATGTTACATATCGCGAGATAGAGGCGACTCTGGGCATATGTATGACGAGCATTAATAAGATATTACATGATCATTTAGCTGTAAAAAAAAATTGTTCCCGTTGGATCCCTCACAATTTAACTAAGGATCAAAAGAGAGGCTCGCGTCGAATGGTGCAAGAAAATGTTAAAAAAATATATCCGTGGTGACTCAAAAGCTGTTTATAATATTTACACAGGTGACGAATCCTGGATCTATGCGTATGATCCGGAAACTAAACAACAATCAACAGTGTGGGTGTTTCAAAATGAGGCGAACCCTACGAAAGTAACTCGTGCAAAAAGCACCTTGAAGCAAATGGTCGCCTGCTTTTTCGGTATTAATGGCCATGTGGCTACAGTGCCACTAGAGAATCGTAAAACGGTTAATTCGGAATGGTACACGACCATTTGTTTGCAGGAGGTATTTGAAGAAATACGTAAAAACAACCAGCGACGCAGAATCGTTCTTCACCATGACAATGCCAACTGTCATACATCACGCGAAACGACTCGATTTTTGGAAGGTCAAAATATAGAATTAACGGGTCATCCGCCGTACAGCCCTGATTTGGCACCCAATAATTTCTATTTATTCCCAAATGTAAAGAATAAATTACGTGGTCAACGATTTTCGACCCGTGAAGATGCAGTCGACGCGTTCAAACAGCACGTTTTGGAGATACCTCAGACAGAGTGGAAAAAATGTTTAAAAAATTGGTTTCAACGTATGCAAAAGTGCATCGATCATAAGGGAGAATATTTTGATAAGTAGCAGCCCTCGTATGTCCATGGGTCATAGACACAGCCTTCTTAACTTATCAGGTGGCCTAAGTGCACGTTGGCTGCTTAAATCCATTAAAAAAAACCGGATCCAGATGTTTCCCGAGTGTAATCATATTTAGAACTGGACACTGTCCAGAACGTTAGTGCACTATGAACTGAAAAAGTTTGGGAACACTTGTAATAAGGTATTATCAACACGTTTCAAAAAAAAAAAATGAAATCTCTGTGGTAAAAGGATGTAAAGCAGAGGTTCCCAATCTTTTTAATACCGCGACTCCTTTACTTACATGTTCCTTAAAATAGGATCCACATAAGAGGAACTGAAACACGTACCTTTTACGCTCTTGTCACAATGTGAATAAGACATGTGGCCTGTTTCACGAAGCTACAAGTTACAAATTACAAGCGGAACTCTCTGTCAAGAAAAAGGAGTTAGGAAGAGACTTCCGCTTGTAGCTTCGTGAAACAGGCCTATGGTAATTAAGTCGTTCCTTAGTGATGACTTTTCAAGAAAAGTTTACCTAGTTACAGTTTGGTCGTTCTAAGAGGCCCGATTTGACAGCTGTCAACTCATTACAAAATATGTGTTTGAGGTTATATTTTATAGGTACTGAGTTGACAGCTGTCAAATCGGGCCTCTTAGAACGACCAAACTATAAGGACCAAAATTAAGAAACGGTAACTTAAGTCATGTGAGTAACGAAACTTAACTATACTGGCACAAGAGAAATGGTGGTATCTCAGACAAAATTCCTTTATAGCAAGTGCGACCATATTACTAACGGGTGAGGATTGAATCTGCATCGTATATTGAATTTGAGACACCGCCGGTTGGCGTATGAGGGCACTATAAAAATGTATGATTAATTTTTATGACTCACCTGACTAAAGTTACCGTTTCTTAATTTTAGTCCTAACTAAAGTCGGGGTCAATAGAAATAATAAAAGATGTAAACAAAACCAAACGGACCTATTTACCATTATTACACCATAATCACGTACTTTTGGACATCGCGTGAGGTATTTTTCGTGATGAACACGCTTGATTGTTACTTTTACATTCTGTTTAACATTAAATAACTATTAACTATACGTTTTTATAATCAAAACTCGTTTGCAGAAGTATTGAGGTTATTTGTCAAACAGTACTGATTTGTTTACATCTTTTGACACTATTGACCCCGACTTTAGGTACACCTTTTTGAAAACCACCCACACATGTTAGCAAAAGGAACGAGTTTATCGTCTCTAAAATGGGTCCGAGTACGGCGGTAAGTGTTAGTTACTGGTATAAGTCAACATCTGGGCATTTTACGCTCGATTTTTCTTTTACATTTTCAAGTATAATAATGCTAATGCAATGACCCAAAGTAGGTCTTGGCTTTCGACAGGCAATCATCAATATAGAATACTTGAACCAGGAGCACGTTTTATAAAGCTACAAGTTACAATTTCACAGGTCTAAACCGGCAACACTGCTCAAATCGCTGGTCGTCATTGGTCAAGATTGTGTCAAATGGAAACTTGTAATCTGTAAATTGTAATTTGTAGCTTTATAAAACAGGCCCCAGAACCTATAATTTTACTGCTTATGTGTTGCCATATGCGGGAAATTTTATTGTGATGAGACCGATGAGTAAATGTCTATATTTCAATATTCTACAATGCATTTTGAGTTGTTAATCTACCATACATTCACAGTTGTTAAACAGGTCCGTCTAATTAAATGGTCGCTCGACCGATTTGTGTCCATTCGGTCATCCCAAACTAGTCGAATTCAAAAGTAGCTATACATTTTAGTACCTTGTCGCAATAACGTAATATAGACGCCTCAAAATTCTAAACTGTATAGCTACTTCGATAGTATGCTGTATTAGCCGCTTCCATCATTAGCATTACACTTACCTCAATCGCGACCAAAAAAAGGCGGATGTTAAAAGTTTAACGGTGTGTCTGTAAATAGTTAATCAAAATCAAACCCGAAATTCCGTACAAATACTTTATTAACAAAAACTCACTTATTCTTAAGCGCTTCGCAAGCTTCTGTCATCTCGAGCCCCTCCATGATATACAGGAGGTTCTCAACTGACGCGTCCTCGTCGTCATCAAACCACAACTGCAGCATATTCTTGGATCTTAAAACATCTGTAGCGTTCTCAGATTCAAAGTATTGTATTTCGTCGGGTTTATAGCCGAGTTTGACGGCGAGTTTCTTCCAATTGGTCAGTTTTGCGGAGACCGCGTCGAGTTGCCCCGGAGATATCATGGTGACGCGGGAGCGAGTTGACTTCTCGTATTCTTCATCCAAGTTTGTTGAATCGGGGACCTGAATAAATGGGGTCTATATTGTATCTGTCATAATTATACTTTGTTATAACTATCGCAAGTTATAATCTAGTTTTTTAAAGAAACTGTTACTTTTTAAGGGTTTTTAAGGCTGGACTGACTTGTAATATTTCGACGACTGACTTGTAATATTACACCGAAACGTTACACGTTAGTCGCCACCTTTATAAATCAAACCTAGCCTAACCTAACCTTATCTAACCGTAAGATCTTTAAGAAATTCTAAAAAGTTTACGGTCCCACCGATATAAAAAATTATGACTGCAAGGCATTATTATTAGTAGGGAAACAACGAGCTCTCGAATACTATCTGACAGTAAAGGAATCGCTTTCCTTATATTCGTATAGTGAAAGAGAACAGAGCTAAAATTTATCTGGCCGTTAATTACATCTGCCATAAATAGGAAGTTTGATAAAAAACAGTCTTAATTCAATGTGGAACTAAGTGTGGTAAAAGAGTTATGGTATATCGTTATTACATCGTTATAGTCAATATTGTTATTATAATATCGATATGAAGTTTATATCGTTATGATGAATACCGCCATGTATCAGAGTTTTGTAACGTTATAACGTTATAGCGCGAGAATATCGATATAACCATAACGTAACGTTATCGTACAAATTGCTCACCTGTTCCATATCATTATTATCTTCTTCTTTAATGAGGTCAGCTTCCATTTGCTCTTCTGTTATTTCTTCTTCTGCGGCCTCCTAATAAAGTGAAACAAAGAAAACAACAAAATAATTTCATGTTTAGTTTTTAGGTTGTATTTCACTTATAAAGAGTATTCTGTTACCTGTTTAATATTTTTTTCGGTATTATGTGAGGCAGTGTCTCCGTTAGTGTTGTTCGATTCTGCTAAAGCGGCTACTTCGCGAGTGACGCGTTTGACCTAAAACAAATATATTTATTACTGAGCATGCAAAACTTTAGCTCGGGAAAACTATGTATATTAAGAAAAAAAAACCATGGACAGCTTCAAAAAAGAACTTAGTACATTTACTATACAGACCGGGAAAGAGGCTGTTGCGGGACGAGTATAAGTTAGCGCAGCCGAGACGCAGTCAAAGCCGCGCTATTATAAGAGTCAAGTGCCTGCCCTTCCCGGCCAGGGCTCGTATAGTGCATCCCCATAGAGAGTGAAAATTCAAAAATTCCTTTGTGCGCCCCTAGGATATTCAAGCAATATTCCCATGAAATCGCTGAAATCTGACACCACGCAAACCCTTCGGCCACAGGATCCCCAACCTTCCCCCCGTACCCAGTTTCCCCAACCCAAACATTGTTCTCCCACATACAAACCGCCCCAACGCACCCGTAATCTTGTAGGATGATGCAATAAACAGTATAAAATCTTCCAATCCACTTAACCCCATCTCTAATAACCTCTGTTAAAAAAAAACTCTTTCTTTGTTATAATGACTTCTATAGGTATATGTTAAACCCAGAGCTAGCTTTAACCTTCAGTGTTTAACATACACTTTAGGTTAGAGTTAGCTATATTATAAGCAGCCTCCTGACGCACGCACCTCCCGACTACCTAACGGGTGTCGTTAGGACGGGGGATGGGGAATCCTGCGGCCTCCTAAACGGGGGAATGATTTTCTCTCCCGACCCTACAGCACAGGCTGAGGTAAGGCTCCGCGCGCGATTCACTGGTCCCTCGTCAAATTGACACCTGCCCCCCCCATTAAATTATAGCAGATGTATAGGCTAAGTTGCAATGGAAGAGGTCACAAAAGAGGGCAGCGCTAGGAGACACGCGCAAAAAATAGTATCTCCAGGCGAAAGAGAAAGCCTCAAAAAGGGTAGCCCCACCCATAAAGATGGTATCTACAGCCACACAAGTGGTCCGAAAAGATCTCCGACCCAACCCTTCCATTGTCGGGCAAAAGAAAGGAAGCCCGTAGTCTGTAAGCATGCATGCGTCAGGATTCCCACTCCGCGACTCACATAGCTATAAGTCTCCCCCCCATCCCAACCCCCATTCCTATCCCCCCTTTTTGGAAAAACCCCGCGGATATGTAAACGGAGGAAGAACTTTCTCCTCCGGCCTTTCAGCACAGGCTGGGGAGCCCGCGATCCGCGGGAGTCTAAATTCTAGTTGGTAATAGGGGCATTGGTGTTTTTAGCCGGTGCGAGCCCGGCAGTACCTGGGCCCTCCATTCCCAGGTCTCCGGAAGGGATTTTCACCTCTGCCCTTTTTTCTTAAAGTAATTAAAGCGAAAAGCAAACAAAAGCAAGGACTTTTGTCTTTGGCCCTTCAGGCGATTACCACAAAAAAAAAATTTTTTTTTAATTTATAATTATTACCCTAATAAAAGTCATGAAAGCCGTTTGTTAAACCTTCTCAAAAATCTAGGCAGTTATATTGAGTGGAATTTCACAACTGCCCTGTTACCATGGTAGTAATATCGTATGAAAATCGATTATTATAGATGACGTTGTCAATCAACCAGCAATGACACTTCCAACTATAGCTACCCTCGCTCAGCTCGGGTGGCTAAACATCTCGTGTCATTATGGCTTGTTTTAGTCCCTTGTTGAACAATCTACTATTAAATAATTTGCCCACCAGATGTATTAGGTTTTTTTTTGAACAAACCATTTCTTTGGAACTAATTGGACCTAATAAAATACCTCGAATGATAACGTTTTTTTCTCTTATTCTTAAACTTGTACAGGTAATTCCAGTTTTAATGCTGGTAATAAAAAATGTTTTAAAAAACAAAAAACCGCCTTCAAAAACGCAAAAAATAACTTCTTTAAAATTGTAGGCACCTAATAGGTTTGGCCAACTGATGTCGGCTTTTTGTTGAAAATGTTGTGGTCGCCGACTTCAGTCGGACTAACCTATTAGGTGCCTACAATTTTAAAGAAGTTATTTTTTGCGTTTTTGAAGGCGGTTTTTTGTTTTTTAAAACATTTATTTTATTTTATACTTTTTAGTGATCATAATACGCTGTTACGTAGTCCCACTTCTTAGTTGAAATGAAACTTTAACTTATATCAAGCGCGCCGCAAGCAACACCGCGGGAAAGTCATAGTCATATTTCAACAAGTAAATATTATTCGTTGTAGGTAGTCGCTGAACTATCTTAATCGAGATATCTTATCGCCACCCTTGAAATCGGTACCATTGAGGAGTTCTGGTGGCCATCTGTGGTCTTCATCATCAGTTCCACTACACCAAATTATACTTCCTGAATGCAAATGCTGGACTTGTTACTAAATATACTAAAATCGCTATATGTTTGCCTACAATATTTGAGGAGTTCCCTCAATTCCTCACTGATCCCCTCATCAGATACAGATTTGGTGACAATGGGACCACCTCGGAAGTATACTCTATCAAACCAAAAAAAAATTTTTGAAATCGGTCGACAATTGACGGAGTAATCGGTGAACATACATAAAAAAAAAAAAATACATACAGTGGAACGTATAACCTCCTCCTTTTTTGAAGTCGGTTAATAACTGTTTTGTCGTGTAAATAAAACAAAAGAAAAAAATGACTTAATGAATAACTTTCTTTTAAATATTTTTTTTAAGTTGCTAATCTGACTTTTTTCGAAATAAACTTAAAAGAAAGTTATTAAAATTATCTCGAAAATGGTCCACTTTTGCATAATGCTTCATAGCGTCAAAATGATTGCAAATGACCTCCACTATAACCGCTTAATGGAAACGGATGCAATAAACAATAACCGTGTATAGATAGGTGACGTACTATGTCCTCGAGGTAGTCGGGCAGGCGGCCGATGGGCGTGTTGGTGTGTATGAAGAAGTGCGGCGTGACGTACCATGTCCTCGAGGTAGTCGGGCAGGCGGCCGATGGGCGTGTTGGTGTGTATGAAGAAGTGCGGCGTGACGTACCATGTCCTCGAGGTAGTCGGGCAGGCGGCCGATGGGCGTGTTGGTGTGTATGAAGAAGTGCGGCGTGACGTACCATGTCCTCGAGGTAGTCGGGCAGGCGGCCGATGGGCGTGTTGGTGTGTATGAAGAAGTGCGGCGTGACGTACCATGTCCTCGAGGTAGTCGGGCAGGCGGCCGATGGGCGTGTTGGTGTGTATGAAGAAGTGCGGCGTGACGTACCATGTCCTCGAGGTAGTCGGGCAGGCGGCCGATGGGCGTGTTGGTGTGTATGAAGAAGTGCGGCGTGACGTACCATGTCCTCGAGGTAGTCGGGCAGGCGGCCGATGGGCGTGTTGGTGTGTATGAAGAAGTGCGGCGTGACGTACCATGTCCTCGAGGTAGTCGGGCAGGCGGCCGATGGGCGTGTTGGTGTGTATGCAGAAGTGCGGCGTGACGTACCATGTCCTCGAGGTAGTCGGGCAGGCGGCCGATGGGCGTGTTGGTGTGTATGCAGAAGTGCGGCGTGACGTACCATGTCCTCGAGGTAGTCGGGCAGGCGGCCGATGGGCGTGTTGGTGTGTATGAAGAAGTGCGGCGTGACGTACCATGTCCTCGAGGTAGTCGGGCAGGCGGCCGATGGGCGTGTTGGTGTGTATGAAGAAGTGCGGCGTGACGTACCATGTCCTCGAGGTAGTCGGGCAGGCGGCCGATGGGCGTGTTGGTGTGTATGCAGAAGTGCGGCGTGACGTACCATGTCCTCGAGGTAGTCGGGCAGGCGGCCGATGGGCGTGTTGGTGTGTATGCAGAAGTGCGGCGTGACGTACCATGTCCTCGAGGTAGTCGGGCAGGCGGCCGATGGGCGTGTTGGTGTGTATGCAGAAGTGCGGCGTGACGTACCATGTCCTCGAGGTAGTCGGGCAGGCGGCCGATGGGCGTGTTGGTGTGTATGCAGAAGTGCGGCGTGACGTACCATGTCCTCGAGGTAGTCGGGCAGGCGGCCGATGGGCGTGTTGGTGTGTATGCAGAAGTGCGGCGTGACGTACCATGTCCTCGAGGTAGTCGGGCAGGCGGCCGATGGGCGTGTTGGTGTGTATGCAGAAGTGCGGCGTGACGTACCATGTCCTCGAGGTAGTCGGGCAGGCGGCCGATGGGCGTGTTGGTGTGTATGCAGAAGTGCGGCGTGACGTACCATGTCCTCGAGGTAGTCGGGCAGGCGGCCGATGGGCGTGTTGGTGTGTATGCAGAAGTGCGGCGTGACGTACCATGTCCTCGAGGTAGTCGGGCAGGCGGCCGATGGGCGTGTTGGTGTGTATGCAGAAGTGCGGCGTGACGTACCATGTCCTCGAGGTAGTCGGGCAGGCGGCCGATGGGCGTGTTGGTGTGTATGCAGAAGTGCGGCGTGACGTACCATGTCCTCGAGGTAGTCGGGCAGGCGGCCGATGGGCGTGTTGGTGTGTATGCAGAAGTGCGGCGTGACGTACCATGTCCTCGAGGTAGTCGGGCAGGCGGCCGATGGGCGTGTTGGTGTGTATGCAGAAGTGCGGCGTGACGTACCATGTCCTCGAGGTAGTCGGGCAGGCGGCCGATGGGCGTGTTGGTGTGTATGCAGAAGTGCGGCGTGACGTACCATGTCCTCGAGGTAGTCGGGCAGGCGGCCGATGGGCGTGTTGGTGTGTATGCAGAAGTGCGGCGTGACGTACCATGTCCTCGAGGTAGTCGGGCAGGCGGCCGATGGGCGTGTTGGTGTGTATGCAGAAGTGCGGCGTGACGTACCATGTCCTCGAGGTAGTCGGGCAGGCGGCCGATGGGCGTGTTGGTGTGTATGCAGAAGTGCGGCGTGACGTACCATGTCCTCGAGGTAGTCGGGCAGGCGGCCGATGGGCGTGTTGGTGTGTATGCAGAAGTGCGGCGTGACGTACCATGTCCTCGAGGTAGTCGGGCAGGCGGCCGATGGGCGTGTTGGTGTGTATGCAGAAGTGCGGCGTGACGTACCATGTCCTCGAGGTAGTCGGGCAGGCGGCCGATGGGCGTGTTGGTGTGTATGCAGAAGTGCGGCGTGACGTACCATGTCCTCGAGGTAGTCGGGCAGGCGGCCGATGGGCGTGTTGGTGTGTATGCAGAAGTGCGGCGTGACGTACCATGTCCTCGAGGTAGTCGGGCAGGCGGCCGATGGGCGTGTTGGTGTGTATGCAGAAGTGCGGCGTGACGTACCATGTCCTCGAGGTAGTCGGGCAGGCGGCCGATGGGCGTGTTGGTGTGTATGCAGAAGTGCGGCGTGACGTACCATGTCCTCGAGGTAGTCGGGCAGGCGGCCGATGGGCGTGTTGGTGTGTATGCAGAAGTGCGGCGTGACGTACCATGTCCTCGAGGTAGTCGGGCAGGCGGCCGATGGGCGTGTTGGTGTGTATGCAGAAGTGCGGCGTGACGTACCATGTCCTCGAGGTAGTCGGGCAGGCGGCCGATGGGCGTGTTGGTGTGTATGCAGAAGTGCGGCGTGACGTACCATGTCCTCGAGGTAGTCGGGCAGGCGGCCGATGGGCGTGTTGGTGTGTATGCAGAAGTGCGGCGTGACGTACCATGTCCTCGAGGTAGTCGGGCAGGCGGCCGATGGGCGTGTTGGTGTGTATGCAGAAGTGCGGCGTGACGTACCATGTCCTCGAGGTAGTCGGGCAGGCGGCCGATGGGCGTGTTGGTGTGTATGAAGAAGTGCGGCGAGCGGCGCGCCAGCAGCCGCAGCGCGCGCCAGCCCCAGCCGCCGCACGCCGTGCGTCGCGCCGCGCCCGGCTTGCCGTCCAGGGCGGTTAGCATGTACGAGTCTGGGGAGAGGCAGAAGCGTTCAAGCATACATCATAATAGTACATTACTGCATACACCGGGAAAAAGGCCGTTGCGGGAAGAGTACAGTTAGCGTGGCCGCGCTATATACGAGTCCAGCAATCGCCCTTCCCGGTCGAGGCTTGTATAGTGCTTTTCTCCAACAATGTGAGGAAATTTAACACAATTGTTAATAATATTAAACACAGTCCTAAAATTTCCTTGAAAAAAAAGATTAGAAACGTACGATTTAATAACACTGAAATAAAGCATTAAATAAAATATAAACGTAATAAATTCAATTTGAATAAAATATAGTTTAAACTAACATTTAATACGCGTTTATGTTATTTCGGCAATTTATTTTGTTTATGAACGCAATTTCTATTTAAAAAAAAGTCAAACTATTTGATACACTTTTAAATCTTGTAAACGCTGTTTGAAAAGGCTTAACTTTTTAGTCTATGACATTTAAAAAGTGAAATATACAAGGAAGAATTTTGAATGCACGAGTGTTTGGCTGTTTGGAGATAGTTATCCTAGTCCAAACATGGTTTTAAAAAGTAAAACACCAGGTACTTAATGAAATTTCATACATTTTCGCGGCCGCTGCCGTTAGTAAATAATAACTTAATTTTTTTTTTTAATTTTGCCTGTACCTGGGGCTCAGAATTTCGCGGGCTGATTTTACAACAGTAAGGTTAACATTTCCGAGCATGTGGCAGAAAAATAGGATTTTTAATTCAATTAATAATAACAGGGTTACCTATTACAAAGTCGAATAGGGAATATGCAAGGATTTTTTAAATCGCAATCGCTATCACAAACAAAAGATTCCCTGCTGGCCCTTGTAACGGTGGTGGGACCCAGAGCAGGATCCGTGGATTGTTGTTACCGTCTTGGCCTTTGGCCTGCTGGTAAACGGCACGCAAACAGCATTGTTGTATCCTGGTGTGGGCACCAAACAGGAGACATTCGATCCTAATAGAGGGTTGGCAACACATTTGTAACATTGAGATTGCGAAGTTAAAAAAATAAATAGGGTGTAAGTTCTTGATTGTGAGTTAAATTAAAATTTAGACCCTCTATAATTATGTATTTTGCCTTTATAGACCGACTTAGTCCACTTAACACATGTGGTTGTTTCATGGATTGAACCCTTTTCCATAAACTTAGTGGGCATGGAACCCACATACCACATACACATTAGTAGAGTTGGCCTCTCACTTTTGTACCTTGTCGCTTGCACCTGTGACACATTAGTTCAAACATAACATTAAATCGAAAAAGCACTAAAGAGCTGGCTGCTTATAAGGCCAGCCGACCATATCTAATCAAAAGAAACTTACGTAATGACGGCATGAAGTCTCTTTCCTTAGTGCGGCACGCGGTGAGATTATCTGGGCACAAATTCCACAGCTTAGTGAGCTCATTGCTGGAAATAAATTAAGTAGATTTCATAACATGATTTTCTTTCTAGATTTTCCTACACAATAAAATTTAAACTGATAATTAGTGTTAAAATGAATAATTATTCTATGGCGGCCAGGTTGCAAGGGTAATATCTAAGTAAGTACCTTAAATGTTCATTCACAAGAGCTGCCAGTAATAGATGTAATGGGCGATACCAGATCAGCACCGCTTTAGCTTAAAGTGAAATATTGTAAAGCGAGCTTTGATTTGTGTTTGTATGATCAATTGTTAAAATGAAAGTGAAAACAATAGCCAGGCGCGGGCCTTACGTCGTCTACTGAAGAATGTATCGTACTAACACAGTTCAAAGCTCACTTTTCAATGTTTCAATTTGAGCTGAGGCGGTGGTGATCTGATGCTGAAGCGTTGTAATGTGCGATAACATTTAAAGCACAGCACTCGCACTATGCAGACTATGCAGAGCAGGATTTTGGCTGCTCTAGTAAAGCAAACTATATTACAGTACTATGCGGATAAGAAGTCAATTGTGACACAATGCACAACCACGAAGTTTCAGAATATTGATAATGCTATTATTACTATTCCTTCACAGGCAGCAATGTCAATATTGGACTTCATGGTTGAGCAATGTTTTATCATTGACTTTTTTTCTGCTTCCTACTAAAGCTTAAGCTAGTAACTAATTTTAAAGCTAATCTTGGTTCAAATACTAAGATTAGTCAGCACTCGTTGATACATACTTGCCCATGTAGCACTTCTGCTGCCCCTCATATTCCTTAATGATATCACCAACAGGTCTGCGACGCATCTTATGTTTCCTCACTTCTTCTGGTGATTCAGTCTGCACGGGTGGTTTGGGCTTTTGAAACTCTACAAAAATAGAGGAACAAAAATTAATTGGTGTTTGCCTTGAAAATGGGTAGGCATATTTGGCAATATTTATCTGTATGACATTTTTAGGTGAAAATAATTTAAAAGGTGCATGCGAAAAAAATTGAAGAAGTCTTACAGGTCACATATGAAGTGAATCTTGACACAAACATGAAGTTTCTGATAATTTAGAAACTAATTACTGGAAATTAAAGGTGCACTTGCACAGACATACAATGGCTGTCTTACTCTAATTTGGGGCAATGAATGAGATGTCAATACTGTTGCAGGCCTCAGCTAGTAACTTGTATTTTTAGTACCAATATAGCCATAGTTTATTACTTACTCATAGGCTAGCATTACGGTTATTTAAAAAAGACTAACATCTGAGGCCCGTTTCACGAAGCTACAAGTTACAAATTACAAGCAGAAGTCTTTTTCTAACACCTTTTGCTAGAAAAGGAGTTCCGCTTGTAATTTGTAACTTGTAGCTTCGTGAAACGGGCCTCAGATGTTAGTCTTTTTTAAATGACTGTAATGCTAGCCTATGAGTAAGTAATAAACTATTCGTGAAACGGGCCACTGATATACCTTCAATTAAACACAGTAGTTCCAGTCTTAAGATGGTAGTCTTGAGCATGAAAATGTCTATGGGTCTGAGATCCCACTTACCATCAGTGCTTGTTTGCCTTCTCTATGCTAAAAAAAAGTAGTAAACATACCAGGGCAGCCATCATTCTTCCACATGTTCCAATGCTCCTCCCTCTTTAATATATGCTTTGTGCACTCCGCAAACCGCTTGCCATTAGGGGGTGTCTCACCGAGTAGTCGGTATATCAGGGTAGTGGTTTCTTTTACCCACTCGGACTGGTCATTCTTCAATTCTTGAGTTTCCCTGGTGAAACAACACTTAAAAGCTTAGAAAAATATTGTTTACTACCTCATATCCTTGTTTACAAAAAAGAGCCATTAAATAAGAAAAAAAAACTAACAACCTACATTTTAAACTTAACAGTAGAAGTCAGGTACTGGAACAGTATCAAGAACTGGATAAGCACACATCTTCTAAAGTTTGAGTCGGACAGTTGAAGTTCTAGAAGCTTCTGGTTTGTGAGGAACTTAGCGAAGTAGTGCTGCTCCTTGCTGGAGCCCTGCATGTTCTCATCCGTGTGTACTGCCTTGAGAAGGTTGAGCTTCGATTTCTGCAGCTCAACAGCTTCTAGCTTGTATGATGAGAAAGCAGACAGAACACTGCCTGAATGCTGAAAATTGTTAATATTCATTGTGATGCATAAGAAAATATCAAGTTTGGTACTGATTGCATGACCATTTTATTTATTTTATTTTGAAGTATGAAATCTTGTAAGAAAAATACGATTCATGCATTTAATTGATAAGACTTACAGCAACAAATGTTTTCCACTGTATTTTATTGTAACAAGTGTTTGGACTTCGAAAGAAGTCTTGTAAACTCCAAAACCTGCAATACAGGTTGTAGTCTATGTTTAGCTTAGTTTTCTCCTCTTCAATTGACATTTCCTCATCTAAGGAGTCTTTGAGATTACTAGCATTGTCTCCTCCAAACTCAGTGATGTTTTCAAGATTAAATTCTGATACTATGTTTAACCCAGATCGTTCTGAGAATGGGAAGAACTTGGCTAGAAATAAAAGGATTCTTCCACAAAATACAGTGTTCTGAGATCGAGATAATCGCCGCAGTAAGTCGTTGCACATCCTCAGCAGGTTGTTCTTGCAGGCGACAAAGAATAACTCTTCCTTCCAAATGTTTACGCCGTTTTCTACGTAAGTGAACATTTCCTCGCATTTGTTTAATGTGAGAGCATCGAATATGTCACCGAGCAGAACTACAGGCATGGTAGGAGTCACCATTTGCCGTCTGCACGACTCAATGCAGAAACAGACGTAGGTCTCAAGAGTTTCTGCATCCTCAGTTAGCAGATCCAACAGTTTGTCGCGAAACGCCTGATCCATCGCAGCTTTTCTATCAGAGTCGTTTATATTCTTTGAGAACGAGTCCAACAGATCAATATTGTTTGTTCCAAAAGCTTTTGAAAGAACATCCTAAAATAAAACAGAAAGCATAGGTAAAAACGCATAATAAACAGATCGACGCGAAGGCAAGAGGTTACCAAATTACAAACTTTATATTTTGCCCGCAGAGCCTCGAATCCCATTTTGTCTGACATTGTGTAGTTAATGCAATATTTAGTACTCCTAAAACTACATTAAATTCGAGTAATTAATGCCTTTTACTTTAAAATAATGTAAAGCCAAGCAAGCCGACTAACAAATGATCTAAAGATAAAGATCACAGACACTCTATGGATGCATAGAGGTAGAGGTTAGAACAGGTACCTAATAAAATTGGTCATACTGTTCTGCCTGCGTGTAAAACCAGCATTACAGATGACAGGTTGACTTGACAATTCCCGATTGCCGGTCACATCAATGCATTTACGAGTTTTAAACATTGAAACGAGAAAACATGTATATTTCTATGTTGTATTATTCATAAACGAATAATTTTGTCCTTTATATTGGGCTAATAAGGGCTTTTAATGTGTCAACTAAAAAAGGTTGTAGTTTATGGTTATAGGTGACAACATGATGGCAACATTATAACTAGCTGTCGTCCATTCACAGTCGTAGTCATGTCGTAGTCATCTAATCTATATTATATTGTCTATGGCTGTTGTCGGTCGAAATTGTTGTGAGTCAGGCCGCTCGTCGGCTTTTATAACGATTTATTGAAGATCTGCTGTTTACAGCTCTCCATTCGTTCATACAAAGAATGTACAATGGCTATAAACCTAAATAAACACAGAGACGCGATAATCGCTGCGTGGAAAGACGTATTAGACGAAAAAAGTGATACTAACTGGTAAGTAATAACAAGTTATAGTTTTACACAATAGCGACCTACTTGCTGCTTGCTTTAATAAACATGGGCTTGACCGCTTTAATTAACCCAATGAATTAATGTCGTGTCCACAATCCACCCATGGTTGTTGAAACAATGGACGCATAGTGCGTGCTTAATTAAATTCTGCGAGGAGTTGCGACGCCGACTGCATTCCTTTCACTTAATGTACATAAACTTATGGTTCGGATAAATGCATTAGAGAAAATGGACAGATTTCTAAAATTGAACCAACATTGGTAAATAATAATAATTCATCAAATATATCCAAAGTCTAACAACCAAACCATGCTGAAAATTTTGCTCTACTTAATATAGGTACTAAAGAGACGTTGTTATGCATATTAGTAGTAATTTTCTTCGGAACACGGGGCTTAGAAGTATACATTAATACAGAAATCACGATAGCATAAGCAAGTAAAAGTATCTTAGTACTTAAAATAGAAGCAAGAAGTTTTAAAATAAATTTCAGGTGCAGGTAAAATCAGACTTGCATAAGAGTATGAGTCAGCAAGAAAGAAGTATAAACTTGACTTTTTATCAAGTTGCATTGTCTCAGTGTGATACCAACTTGTTTTGTTGGCTCTAGATTTTTGATAAATAAATATAAACCTAAAATACCTATACAAATATATACATGTTGCTCATAAATATTGTATTCTGGTTTTTTTTTTTATTTAAATGTCATTAAGTAGGTATTTTATTATGTCTTAGACATTTGCATTCTAAAGACCTGAAGACTGCAATCCTAAGTCTGCAAATGCGTTGCTAACCCTGAGGACTAAGATGGAATGCCTAAGCTTGTAATTTCACGTTGTTTTATCCCCACACAAATAAAACAATGCAAACATTGCTGCTTGGAAGTAGGTTAAATGAGATGGTGGTATCAATTCACATAGATCTTGCACGAAGTCCTACTACCATTATTGTGCAAATGCTATTATTAAACTACATTATCCTGTTATTGATAATTTACATGGTACAAAACACTAATAATCATAATATAATTTTCCTTGTGTGCCAAGCGGCAGTTTTTACATTGCTGTGTTTGGTTTGAGCATAAGACACTCGGTGAAATGACTTCCATAGAGGCATTTCATCTTAGTTGTCAGGGTTGTAAACGGATTTTCAGTTTTTAGAATGCAAGGTGTCTATAGATCTCAGATCCAAATTACTATCAGCTGGCCGGTGTGCTTGTTTGCCTTCTTGATACCTTTTTTTTCAATTGAACACATATTTTTTTTACAATATAGTAATCTTTGTTTCAGGGCATTGTTCGGTTATGACGGGTTATCCAATGACTTAAAATTCGTATGCAAAGGAGACGGAGGGTTGATAGAGCTGATTGATGACTTCAACAGTGGTAAAATACAATATGCATTCCTTAAACTAGATGTTCCGGACAATAGCATATCTAAATATGTCCTTATCAACTGGCAGGTATGTATGAGATAAGATATAATGTGTTTTTGTAGTAAATGTTGTCTTAATGATTAATGTGGTTATAAGGAAAAGTTCATTTTAACAAATTTTAAACTAGGTGGAGGTCTTTGGCATTTGAATTTGTCTATTTTATTTATTTTTTAATAATTCACATGAAAGTTTACAGCACTTTCCAAATCACTTACACAGTAATATCATATGCAAACTCTAAAATAATTGAAATAACTTAAAATAAATTAAATAATAATGAATATTATTTTAATGACACAGTAAAAACTAATAGATGTTTTATCAAAATGTTAAAACTTATAGCAGGTGTCATAACACAATTAAAGTAACATGCAACATCCTAATTATTATTAAGTCTGAGTCAATGTTTTCCAAATGTCATTACTTAAAAGTTATTTTATATGAAAGCTTACAATTAATTATTAGATTTAAAGTTATGTGTAAAGTTAAAATTTGCATGAAATTGAGTAGTGTTCATTTAATTAAAATTGACTGCATATTGTTTTTGTAACAAGTTAATTTTGTATTTAAATCGAGTTTCGAGATCTCGTTTATTTAAGAAAAATCCAATCACATAATCAATTTCATGCATTATTAATTTAATTTGGGAACTTTTTTCCGTGACTAGCGATAAACGATTTTACGCTGACGGATTATATATTATTGTATTACATTATTTTCATAACAACACTTATACTATACCTAACAGGTACTTACACTTATATAATACCTACCAATATCAACCCTATTGTTAAATAAGATTTTTGGGCTGCTCGTTACCAGAGAATGAAAGCCCGGGATTGGTATGTAAAATACCTGAACTGGTACCGCTATTACATTCAAACGAATCATGGGTTTACATGCTCTAATGGTGATCACATAATGAAATTAATACTTCCCATATTAACGTTTTAAGGGCCGTTTTACCATTAGTTTATGAAAATTCAGTATTCACGATCAATGCTGTCTGCATAGGGATGAGGAACAGTTGTATCAAAACTGAAATAGGTAATTTTTATTTTTATAGAGATATCAATAACAAAAGAGAGTATGGTACAGATGTAGTGAATGAACAAATGACCTCGGTAATGGTCGGAAAAGTTCGTCAACTTTATTACCCATCAATATCTATAAAATGGGGTTCTCCTATGGAAACCCTAATCGTCATTTGTCCTAATGCATCGTTTGTCCGAATTTTCATTTATCCTAACGCCATTTCCGCTTAAATTTTCAAAACTTTTTAGTGTCCCTCACAATCCCTAACAACGTTTGTCCTAACACATCGTTTGCCCGAATTTTCATTTGCCCTAACCTGGTTTTCAGATGAGTTAGGCAACTTTTTAAGTTTTCCAATTATATCTGCGGTTCGGTTAGGTTAGGGTTGTATTATAACAACACTAAAAAGTTTTAAAACTTAAGCGCAAATGGCGTTAGGATAAATTAAAATTTGGACAAACGATGCATTAGGACAAATGACGATTAGGGCTTCCATAGGGGAACCCTATAAAATAGGTCAAGTGCAAGTCGGACTCGCGCACCGAGGGTTGCGTACCGCCGCACTGTAGGCATTATATAGGGTTCCATTATTTCACTTTCTTTAAAAAAAAACACACTCTTCACACATTCCATCCATTTTATCAGGTCTCCCCCTTCCACTATAGCCCTCGACATTCATCTCGTCACAAGACTTTCATTCCTGCTCATAACATGCCCATACCACGACAATTCCCTTCATTTCTAGGGTTCCATACCCAAAGGGTAAAAACGGGACCCTATTACTAAGACTCCACTGTCCGTCTGTCTGTCTTTCACCTTACTGTATCTCATGAACCGTGATAATGGTACGGAACCCTTCGTGCGCGAATCCGACTCGCACATGGCCGGTTTTTTCTCTCACTGGCGCCACATGCTGTCTTACTCTAATTTAGTATTATTTAATTAGCTGTCCTTACTGTTGAAAGGCAATTATTTCTCTAAAAATTGCCCTTGTAAATGCCCCTAACATTTCCGTGTTGTGATTGTACTTATAAGTTATAACACCATTAAACCCTTTTCTCAATCAAAACCCGGCAATGCCTCTGCGATTTCTGGTGTTTAAGAGACCCTGGCTCTTTTGCTCCTTATCATAAAAAGAACTTACGCCTTACAGGGTGAGGGCGCTCCCACCGTCCGCAAGGGAACCTGCGCAAATCACATCAAGCATGTAGCCCAGTTACTCACTGGGTTCCACTTGACCATGCATGCCAGGACTGAAGACGACCTGGAAGAGACTGTCATCCTGGATAAGCTGGCTAAGGCCGGGTCAGCATTCAACTTCAAATCCAGGACAGAGGAGCTGCCACCAAGTGGACCCGTTGGGACTGTTTATCACAAAGTTAACCCAGGTATGTTAAGATCCTGTGCATGAAGAAAGTATGAGGACATACTGCCGCACTCAGAGACGTCAATTAAATTTATTTAATGGTTGATAAAGTTGCTGCTGTCAGTTTCTTTGCTATAGCAATAGAATAACACAACACGTCGACTTGACAGAAGCGCGTGGAGCTAACCCCATGTGCTTCTGTTTAGTCCATTTGAGATAATTCTCTTTTACCGAACAATTGTCTTCGCGTGTGATATCCATGGACTTATTTCTCTAATAAGTCCATGGGTGTGTCTATAAATAACTCGACTTTGGCGAAATACACCTTAACAAGAGTGAAAGCCATTAATTAAGAATAAAAAAAAAACACAACACGTCACTGAGCAAGCATTAAATTTAAATGACGTCTCTGAGTGCAGCAGTTAGGTTTTTATTGTGAAATATGATAAACAATTGAAAATGCCGGTACTATCTTGGTAGGAACATAAACACATACCACGCTTGCACGAGCATGGTGTGTTTCTGGCAAGAAGTAGTTGTCTCGCATAATTTCCGAAATACATTTTTTTTTGGTTTCATTTGTTCCTTCCACTTATCTTACCAGTGGAAATTTTTGTTGGGTTTTTTTATAAAAACTAATTTAGCAAAATTATCATTTGCATTTAGTGCCCATCTTAATTTTTTTCACTCGCATACTTTTTAGGGGGGGTGTATGTAGATGTGTCTACCTATAAATAAATAAAATAAATAAACATCAGAGGACAATCTCATATAAATTTACCTGCCACCTATTTCACCATCTTGACAATGATAGGTGGCAGGTGACAATTCGTTATAATATATTGCAAAGTAAGCAAACTTTCACATCGGTGTGATGTGTGATTCATATCAGCTGCGCCGTGTACACTGAAATGTCTCCTGACACCTGTCATTGTCAGGATGGTGAAATAGGGGGCTGGTCCCAAATAAGCTCTAGGCTGGTGCTATGGGTACTAAACAAGATTGATTCCTTTTTCATCGTATTCCTGATTGGACATATTCTTGTTTCGGCACGCTTGCGTATTAACTTTTATTTTATTTTATAAAATGGTATTTTTGATATTTACCATTGGAAAATATTATTTTGTGTTTTGTTCTTGCTTGCTATTTATTGTATAACTACTATGTCTTGAAAATAAAAAATAACGAAACCTAGGATTGATTTCATTTGTTATACCTATATAATGATTTATGCCGAAAACGGAATGTGCCGAAACTAGAATATGTCCAATCAGGAATACGACGAAAAAGGAATCAATCCTAAACAACCGGGACTCGAACCTGGGACCGCTAGCTTCGTAGACAGGCTAAACGCGTCGTCTGTACTGTATAGGTAGTTTGTATGTATTTCAAAAGACGAAGCTCTTGAAACGTCCATTACCACCTATCTATTGTTCAATTGTTTAACAATGATTGTCATCTGCAAAAGGGTAGTAATATAATTACGTGTGAGCCGTGCTAATGGACCTAAAGTATAGTGTGAAGTATAATAGTCTTGGTATTTTTGCTGTTGTTTGTCATTTAAAAAAAGCTGTAAAACTCTGTGTAAAGTGCATTTAATTATGACATGTGTTCTATTGAAAATTGATATGAACTATCAATTACAAGACTGTCTATGTCCAAACAAGAAAACTATATTGCCTTTGGCTTGTTATCGTATTATCAACGTTACGATAGCTCTTATTATTTGACAGTAATGGCGACCGAGTTAAAAACAATATCATTACACGTCAAAAGCAATATTTTTGATAGGATAGAGGCCCAGTGATAGCTTCGAAATGAGACGCTCTTATTTAAGACACCCATCTTTGCAAAAGCGTAGATTGCAGAATTATCGGCATTATGCAAAATATCATCCGTTTTTTTAATTCGCCAGATACCCTTAATCAAATCCTTATCAGAGATACACACAGACACACACGTATACCGTCACGCCTTCATCCCAGTGTGGGGTAGGCAGCGCTATAGAATTACCAACAACTCTAACAAGTTGTTGTCAATTCTATAACCACATTTTGCATAAAAAGGTTAACAAGGAAAGGTACCCAACTATGACGAGATATTCCATTGATTAAATAATTTATAACCAATTCGGGCAAGTTCTCTCCGCTAAATTGGTTCATAATTACCAGAGGTCGGAATAGGTAGTGCTTATTAACCTAAACTTGACTCATGTTCATTCATGCGCGAGTGAGATGGGAATACGTTATTGAATGAAGATGCAACAAGTTTAGGTTAATAAGCACTACCTATTCCGACCTCTGATAATTACCTACAACTCGTGGCAATCAAGTGCAAATTATATCGACATCTTCGGTAACTCGTTGAAAATACAGAATCCTAAAAACTGGACTAAGCTTAACTGAAAACTACTTCTTATCGTTTAAAGGTGATCCAGGTTCCTATACTATTTTTACCCGACTGCCGAAGGAGTAGGGTAATGTGTTTATCAGACTATATATGTATGTTTGTTTCTTTGTGGCGCTCTAGAAACTAAACGCGTGGAGTGGACCGATTTTGATGATTCTTATGGCAATGGATTGGTCTTAATCCTGTGAGTGTCAGTAATTAAAATTCAATATGGCGGCAACTAGATGCCATAATGTAAAAAAGAAAAAAAAAGTTAACGAACTATGACAATTGGGGTATCATTGAATAGGTATTTAAAAAACATCTTTAGGTTTCTTAAATCATTTTTAATTTGGAACGGTCATTTACGATTTATAACGATTTAAAGTTGGTTGGCAACAACAGTCGGGTATTTTATAAAGCTTGTTTTTTTTCCCAATTTTTTGCCACTAATACTCTGCGGGGTGTAGCTCTTAAAAGGATTGTAGGATTGTGGACTAAGAAAGATTCATGTTGTAAGTAGCAATATCATCAACGTACAACATAAATTAATTTAATCAATTTCTTAGTAAATAATTCCTTAAGTTAAGGTGACAGAGTTCAAATTAAATTAACTATGGAATTGTTTTTTAAATAATAAAAATCTCGGAAATTATGCGATATTGGACTACATGTTATACTACATTATATACTCCAAATAGGGTCTAGAATCGATGGTTAAAATCCTTCGGGTACGTCCCGGGCACGGTGTATAATAAAATCTGAATATCGGAAACAATCGATCTGTCAAGTTGTCATCTTCGGGAAATTTCGTTTTCAGCACGAGCGACGCTCGGTCTTCCAAGTACTAGTAGTTGTAACAAATGCATTGCTAGTGTGATTTGTTAGTTTGGGACTAGGTGAGATTGCCTCCTCATTTGTTGTGACTCGCGGAACGAACGCCCACTCTATACACCCTTCTCCATCGTTTATGCTATGCTCTGACTATTTAAGAAAATATGACATTGTTTAGTGTCATATTTATTGACAAACTAAACTCAATATTTGTCAACAACAAGCGGTCTTCGCGATGCAATGTAAACAAGTGACATCCCGAGACGTCGCGACATTGTAGTTGTTCACGTTGGGAATGGTGTCGTTTAGTCGTGTTCTGTTGAAATGTCTGTCGCTCTGTTTGAAAAATCGCGGGTTTGTAATACACGTGATGGGAGGTCCGTCGCTCCCCAAAAAGTGACCGAGGAAATCATTATAAGAAGGAAGTCCCTTCGCAGAGGTTTGTTTCTAATAAGTAATAACTATTGAATAGATTACATAACTTTCTTTAAATAAACCGGCCAAGTGCGAGTCGGACTTGCGCACGAACGGTTCCGTACCATTCTTTGGTAGGAGCCACCTTTGTTTTTTTTTTAAAGTGAACATACATCTAAGTATTCTGTGAATATCTCAAGCGTCTACCTGTTGCCGTTATTAATATCGAGCAAAAAACGGCAAAAAAAATCACGTTCGGTGTATGGTACTCCGCTTAAATATTTATTTTATTCTGTTTTTAGTATTTGTTGTTATAGTGGTTACAGAAATACATAATTTGTGAAAATTTCAATTGGCTAGCTATCACGGTTCATGAGATGCAGCCTGATGACAGACAGACGGACAGTGGAATCTTAGTAATAGCGTCCCGTTTTTACCCTTTGGAGCCCTAAAAATACCGTGTTGGAATCGATCCATTCGTTTGGGAGCTACGATCACAGACAGACACACAGATACACAGAGTCAGACACATATACACAAGTTGAATTTAGAACATCTCTCTTGTCTTCGTCGTTCTTAAAAATAACGCGATAAATGGGTGGTAGTGCTGCTCCCTAACGCGCTAAATCCCTTTAATGTGCAGCATTTTTTTTTAAATATTACTTGTGCCAATGACAATACTCCAATTCTCCATTTTCCTTTAGCCCTCGTACCAAGGAAATGTCGTCCCCGTACCATGATATAGTGATTATATAGCGATGATTTATTACACAGATTTTACAATTAGACTTTAACATCAATTAACTTAAGTTATTTTTTAATGTTGCAGAACAAAAGTAGTTCAGTTTAGTGAGTAGAATCGATCGTTGCATCTAAAGCCCCACGGTCAGAGGCACCCTGTATAAAACAATGAATATAAAATAAAAATATGCGTAGTTTAGCCGGAAACTTTAGTTAGTTTAGTTTATTTATTCATCAATGTAATATTACAATATAAATTGCATTGCATGTCAAAAAATACGAAATTAAATTGATATCGTCAACATCAAAATTAGCAAATAAAGTAATAAAATAAATATGTTTATACTTACTGACGGTGCAAGACATCACATATCACATCATCGAATTTTTGGAGTGATTTAGTACTGAAAACGATAACTTTAAAACTACGCCGGGTAACTTATTGCAGAAATGAATGCAATTGACCTAGAAATTATTAATATAGTTACTTTACAGACACGAAATTTTCTAATGGCAATTTTATTTTTATTTCTTGTGTTCAAATCATGTATATCATCATTCTTAATTAAAGAGTCTTGATTTTTAATAACATAAATAATATTCTCATAAATTCATTGCGATGCTACTGTCAAAATATTATTTTTAAATAGTACTCTTTCGAATCACGGGAGTTTGATGACCTTTTTTGTAACACGAATATAGTCTGTATGTCAGATGCTTTACCCCAAACCAGAATACCGTACGACATACCTATAACACTATGGAAATAACTATACACACACATACGCTAACTGAGCTGTCTCAACATTGGAGAGTTGCCTGATTTTCTTAACAACGTAAGCTGCCGATCTTAATTTACCTCCTAGCTGTGCTGCGGGCCTATTATGGCTGCGTTTATCGCGTGGCAAAGTGTGGATAAGGCATCCGTCACCTTCTGACACGTAAATTAGTACGAGAGTGACGGATGCTTTATCCACATTTTGTCACGCGATGAACGCAACCATACTAGGCCCGCTGCTATATGTGGACTCCATTGCAAATTTTTGTCTATAGTTATTCATAAGAAAAGTGCCTTACCTACCATTTCCAAACACTCGTCATTGAGAAATATAATATATTCTACCGGTCTAATATTAGGTAAAGCGAACCTAACACATTTAGTTTTTAGCGTTCAGTAGCAAATTGTTACTAGTAATCCAATTAAGTACTTTACATAGCGTGGCGTTTATCCTACTGTAATCGACGGATTTTCAGTCTATCTTGAAAATTAATGTTTACTTTACCGTCTAACGTAAACGTTAATGCCACAACGCATTTAACGTATTAATTTGTTAGCCACATCTGTGAAGCTCGGGCGTATTAAACCACATTGCAACATACACACGTCAACAATGTCCAAAGATCAATATTATATACCGTAAAAGAGATCACCAAAAGTGAAATTAAAATTGGCCAAGAAATACGGTTGATACAAGCATTTTAAACTGCTAATTACACAGCGAATAAACAGAGATCCGGTACGCCGTGTGACGTCATGTAACACGTCCGCCATGTAAGGTCTGTTCATCCTTACTTGGCTAAAACAGCTATTTTAAACAAAATAAAGCAATCACAGACAATACATCGGCCATGTGATGTCAAAAATATTAACTCGGCTTACTTTATTTACGATCAAAGAGCTGTTTTAGCCAAAAAAGGTTCATTTTGAGGTTAGAAAGTTGTTTACTATATAAGATAAGTAAGGATGAACAGACCTTAAATACCATGTTAAATTTTGGTTTCCTAGAAAGAGATAGGAACAAATCTTTGTTGGCTTATCTTGGTTATTTTCATAGCTATTCAAAAAATGATTTTTCTCAACGGTTTTTTACATGAATCAGCTTTTATTTAAACTGTGAAAAAAAGTCATGAATGTTCCCTATTATATAGAGATATTTTAGATCCTTCGACATTTTTGATGTATGTAATAACTTCACCGACTACACTGTCCTCCTACGGAAAAAAGGTACAACTACTCTATGAATTGTATTGCACTTCCAACCTTATTATAACCTTTGAGAGTTTAATATGCTTCTATGAATTAATTGCACCTGTGCCTTTTCTCCTTAGTAGGGCAGTACAGATAAACTACTGCTATGAGTCATAGCCTATGACCATGAGGTGTAATATCAATCAGGAGTTCCGATTTTTCGGAATCGGGAGTGGAACCTCCGTATCATCCCTAGTTGTGGCATGGCATTATAAGATCGAAATTAGTATGACATCTGAATTTTTCGTTTTAGTGCAAGAGATCAACTCAAAAGAACGCGATCAGTTCTGGTTAAAGGAAGAGCAGGAGGAGAAGAAAAGGGTGGAAGCCGAAAGGAAAAGAAGGGAAGAGGTCAGTCAATAAATAACACATTATTCATGTTGTAGGCTATATTAATTTCATGAACGTTTGATTCGTTTTTAGGGTGCCGAACAGGACCCTATACCTTTGTGTTTTGGCCATTCGTCTTACCTTTAAAGTTGTTTTATTTTACAGTAAAAAACTTAAAGTTAAACATAACACGTTAAAAACGTTAATACATACAAGCGACAAATTTGGTGTGATAAAGAAAACCAAAAAGGGAATATATATGTATAAAGAGTGAGGCGGGCGGTACGGGACCCTAGTCCGACTCGCACTTGACCAATTTTTTAAATAACTTTTGATGAAAAATTGCAGGAGAAAAAGAGAGCAGAGGAAAACAGCAGGAAAAAGGACGAGCTTGCTGCGCAAAAGAGAGCTAACGCCGAAGTACAGAAGTGAGTTTATTATTAGATCCCTGGTAAAAGCAACTGTGCTTTTTGTGTGTTTAACTATTTATTTAACTATACAGAGTGTTTTTGTGTCTTGAAGTATTTATTTAACTATACAGAGTGTTTATTTAAATGGGACTAGTCAAACTGTCTCAGGACTATTAGGTCTAGTAAAAATAATTTTGACATAATATTTTTTTCATCAAGCGTTTGTACCTAGTCCATAAATAAGAGTAAATTAAACTTTTTTTAAATATTATATGTTAGTACGGAAAGCTAGTGTAAATGGGCTATTCCCACTTGTTGCCACCACTCTGTTACCACTGGTAACAACTGGAAGTTTTTCCCACCTTTTACTAAATCGGCAGGTGAGTCGATCTGCCGACTGCCCTGAACCTGAACATTCATATCTACCTCGTGTGTACATAAGTTTTGAGACAAACTTTTACTTTAAAAAATAAAACATAATAATAGTGGCAGCTGTCTAACTTTTTTTTCAGTTTTGAATTTGGAATGTTTGTGTTCTATTTGTATGTTTTTATTATTTATCTCAATTAATTTTCTTGTGATCGCGGGAGCAAATGAATTACGTGCGACTGTCATTTCGCTACATATGGCGAGAATAAAACCAATGGATATTTTCCGTGTCCTAAAATATTTTGCGATTAGCCGCAACTTTATATATTACACCATAAAACGTTACAAGGAGACTGATTCTCTAAAAGATCGCCAAAGGAGTGGTCGCCCGCGTTCTGTAAAGACTATTGCGAACATCAAAATAATCAGAGAGCGACTAAGCCGAAATTTATCTCGCACCCAGAAAATAGTGCTCTGCCGACATGTTGCGGTAAACAAAATACTGAAATACAATCTCAAGGTAAAGGCCTACAATCTTAGGAAATTTCACTTCCTTAATGATTGCCTTCGTAAATTAGGACGTGAACGTTGTTCGATGCTACTTCAGAGACACACTACGAAAAATATACTCTTCACCGATGAGAACATTTTCACATTCGAAGAAAAGTTCAACAGCCAAAACAATAAAGTTTATGCCAAAAGCAGCAAAGATGTTCCAGGTCCAGCACGAAATGAATCGCGTTCCCATTTTCTAGCGAGTGTTATGGTATGGTGGGGTGTTTCGTATGAAGGTGTCATTCCGCTCCATTTTTGTCAACAAGGCGTCAAAGAGCTCGTATAAAGAATAGAGGCTGTCATTTTGAGTAATAATTGCTTGTAGTTATTCGTTAATGTATACTTATATTTATCTGAAAATTTTAAAATTACGATTATCCAAAAAAAAAATTATTTCTATGAACATTTAATTTCGTCTCAAAACTTATGAACACACGAGGTATAGACTCAGCAATTGTACTTTACATGGTAATTTTAACTTATTTCCTTCAAACGTTTCTTTTTACTTGCTCCAACCCTAAATTATGTTGTGCGACTGTGTCAGTGGAATTTAATATTTTAAATATTTTTGTTAAAGTACAAAAAAATATCAATGAAACTGGTGGTAACTAATGGGACATTTTTCCCCATCCGTTACTAGAGATAATAAGATTCCCAGATTTTACCACAAAAAAAAAATGGTTGTAACAGATGGGAAAAAAATGAAGTTGTTTGTTACTAGCCGTAACGAAGTAAGTCGTCGTAACAAGTAGGAAGAGCTTCCTAATAAATGAGTGTTTATAGCGATGATGTCGGTCCCAGGCTAGCCCCGGATGAGGTCCCCGACGGCGCGGCGCGGCGCGCGCGCTCGGCCGAGGCGCGCCAGCTGATCGGCGCCAGCACGGCGGCCGCGCGCGCCCTGTTCCAGCAGAACCTGGCGCAGGGCCAGCGCGCCCCGCCCAAGTAAGTCTCTCTTTACTCGGGCCCTGAATCTATTCTTTTGCGAGATGCGGTCCACTCACGTCGAGCCGGCGTAGAATTGCGTTTTAACATATTTTAAAACATCAGAACACTAGGTTAATTATTATTACACGTGTTCGATAATTTAGAGACACTAACTAAAAGATTCAACTAGATTTCAACCTGATTTATGTTTGATAGTTTCATATATTTTGTACACAATTAAACTGTAATTGGGTAAGGTGAAAAAAGTTGGGCACGCAATTACCTCACGCAATTAAATTGTCTATGAAACTTTTCCGTTGTGTGACGAAAATTTGCCATACAATTGTAAGGATACTTTTCGTCTTACAACGGATTTTTTTCCGCCTCGTTGTTTGTATAACAACTACGCTTAACTATGGTCCAACTTTTTGGTCCCCACCCAATTGACCTCTTTTATGCCTAAGGACGGATCCGTGACAAACGTTCATACATCCTTCTGTATTTTTTAAATTCGTCTTAAGATATGGGTGCTAAGAATATCATGTACAATGGCCAAACTTTCAGCATTTTGGTGCAAATAGACCTAACGTTAATATCTAACTTTTTTCTGCAGATCAAACTCCAGTATACCAGAAAAACCGGTCCGCAGTTCGGTCATAGCGCAGCGCATCAACACATTCACGCAGCAACCTACCTCTCTCCCTCCCGTCTCACCCTCCACCAAATCCCCCAAAAAGATATCCCTCACCGAAGAACCCCAGGAACAACCCAAAACGAGCCCCCTCAAAAACATAGACAAAATCAAAATGAGTCTAGAAAGCCCTTCACAGATACAATACGAACCTATCATAGACCCAACAGTGGACTTAAGCCCTAGTACAGACAACGCCCCGACTTCTTTCAGTGCCATTAATTACGCAGAAATGAAAGAAAACGATACCTACAGGGATATTACTCCTGATTCTCTAAAGCAGAGCGAACCTATGATAAAACAGAATATTCTAGAGAATGATATGTTCGACGCGTCGTACTCTAGTTCAAATGAAAATGACGATGACGACAGTGACAATAAGTTCAGCACGATTAAAAGGTCGCCTTATAGCAAAAATAATATCGCCGAAGAGAATGGGAAGGCGGAGTTGAGTCGGCAGAATACCGTTATAGAGAATGTTAATTATAAGAAGGAACCCAACGGCACAAATACGTGTGATGGTAAGTTTGAAAAAAAAAAAAAAACGATTTACTGTTAAAATTAAAGTATTCAATAGGTGCGTTACAAAAATCATATCGAGTTAAAAGTTTCAATGTAAAAATTCTTACATTCGATTTAGTTTTAACGTTAATACATCAGGATCTTTTTTAACAAAAAACCTAAAATTAAATCTCTTTGAAAAAAGTCGAACTTTACTATATCAGGTGACCCAGAGTTAATGTATCTAAAGGTTTATCGTATCTTGCATATATTTCACGCGCATTCCTACCAAAAGCTAGAAAAAAGAAGATACACACTTTAATATACAATCACCCCGTAGATATAGTATCCCGGCCACCTTTTTCAAAACATATATGTTTAAATGACGTCGTTGACGTTCCGGTTGATTTTCTACAGATATCTCGCCAGAGGCTATGGATGAGCCGATATACGAGGATCTGGACGACGACCCCGGCCTGACCGCGCGGGCCCTTTACGATTATCAAGCAGGTTAGTTATCTATTACCTTAATTGAATTGGTCTTTACCTTTGATTATTTGTGCAATTTCTTACAATGTTCTCTATAAGTTGTTTTGTCCGTTTGGTTACGAAAAATCCAAAATTACTTTCGGTAACAAAAATGGACAGATGCAAACCTTTTTCGAGGTTATCAGTTTTTGTTGGCCCTGGACCTGTTCTGTAAAGCATTTTTTTCTTAACACATTCACTGCCGCCGACGCATATATGCGTTCACTGTCATACAAGTTAGTTCCTAGGCCACGCCCCCTGGCAGTCAATGCGTTAAACTAAATAAAATCACAACCCCTTAACAAAACAGGTTTTACGTTTTCCAAGTTTTTGTCTGTCTGTGTGTGTGTGTTCACTGGATGCGCTACCAGTGGAAAGGTTTAGCGCCCATTGCAGGGCAGTATCGCCCCGAGGGTTTCTCATATTAAATTGAACAACGGAAATTCTAAAATTGAAATTTAATGTTTTTACGCGATTAAGTCCTGTTTTAGATATATTCTAAACTAGAAGTCGAGGTGTCCCTCGGTATTAATATTTATTTATTTAGCGGACGAGTCGGAGATCACGTTCGACCCCGGCGACATCATCACGCACATCGAGCAGATCGACGCGGGCTGGTGGCAGGGCGTGGGCCCGCGCGGCGCCTTCGGCCTGTTCCCCGCCAACTACGTCGAGCTCCTGCCCGCGCACCCGCGCTAGGGCTCGCCTAACCATCCCTTCTCCACGAACCTGAACAAACCCCTCAACACGTAATCAGGTTCGAACTCGGTAACGCTGTTGGGGACATACTTGTATAATCATAAGATACCTGAGAAAAATACTTGGTGAGTGCTTGTATAACTGCTAAACGTCACCATTTTCAATGCTTTCGGGCAAGCAAGCAAGGTGACATCACCACTAACACACCCGAATCCACTTTCTATGGATGTCGTTAAGGGCCTGTAATAAATCTGACTGAAGGCTGCGGTAACTATTCTGTCAGACGGTCTGCAAAAATAGCAATAGGTTATTTAGTGCCGACCACGTAGCGGAAGGTGCAATGTTGGCCTGCCACAAGGTACGTCGACGTTCTGAAAGATAAAAACAGCTGGATGCTAGACCCACGGAAACTGTAATGGAGATCTTTGGAGAAGGCCTATGACCCATGTCCAGCTGAAAACATGTTACGGCTGACATATAGCTTTGCTTCGTTTGGGTGCCATAGGTCATATGAGAAATGCAATGACACCGTTTATTGTCGTCCGTAGGCAATTTTAAATCAACTGAACGTGTATTTTGGAATAGAAAGCCTTATCGTTCCAACTAAAACCGCCAAACACCTGAAAAAGAAACGTTACTGGCTCGTCTTAATACAATAAGGGTAGTCATGCTTGACTGTGGCTACTCCAACATTGTATATCCCATATATTAATATATTATATACTCTGTGTGAAAGTTTGGAATTTTTTCCCTTAAATTGCCCCAAATGTGCTGCATCTGTGCGGCGTCAATATGATAATTGGTGATTCATTATGGAATTCTTCAAATTAAAAATGAGAGACTTAAGAATAAGGGTATTGGTAGCACATTTACATATATTTTCTTTGTCCATTTCAACATTTGTACCCCTTTACACTTTTTGGTAATATTTTTTATTTCAAAAATGGACAAGGAAAATATTTTGGTTATTATGTAAATCTGTATTTAATCTGCTCCCATTATAACCACAATTATGTATATATCGTAAAAAGTAACGTATAATGGAAAACTCAGTGATAAATATGTAACTTTGACTGCAAGAAATGTGATCTCAGTTAAGTATACGTTGAGATCTCTTGACAATTTAAAGGGAGTGTTAAATAATGTAAGAGGTTTACATAAGATTCAGTTGTCGACAAACTAGATGAACTATACTTGATGGCTTTATTGAACTAGTGCATTTAATCTCTGCATTATGTTACCTTCCATCAGATTAGGGACGAGTAAATACCGATAATTCTATATTGTAGTGTTTAACAAACATTCATGCAGCATTTGGGTAGTTTCAAAAACATAGAATCTATATTTTTTCCATATTGTTGTATTTTGGGAGAATCCTAATATCCCTACATATCCCCAAAAAAATTATCTTGGTATTTGTTTTGTCACTAAATTCAATACAATTCTCGGTAACAAACTGGACAATTACAAAACATATTTTTTTACCATTGTATAGAAGAAATAATGGAAAAAGGAATGGTGCCCATCAATCCGCATTTTTTAAAGTTATAAATTCGAATCAGTTAGATTATTCTTTTTAAAGTTGTCCTTTTGATATTTCCTTAATAAATTTAACTACATTACATACAGAAACGACACAAAACTGTGTACAAAATGACCCATTTACAAAATGGTTTCTTTTTTGAAAGTGGACACCGTTTAAATTGTGCACGCTGATTATGATTATAATTATTATCAATAGTCCACTCAAGCACATGTTTAAGGTTTGGTTTATAAGTTTTTGATTTTGTACATCTTTCTTGCTTCCTACGTTTCATCTAGTTTGACGATATGCTACCTACGAATGGTATAAACAATGTAAAATCAACTTTAATGTCATAGTTTCATTTTTATTAATGGCCTTAAACGCAAGTATGTTATTTTGCTCAATCCTCTAACTATCTGTGACGGGCCCAATTATATATAAAATGCTTTTGCCATAATAATCAATTAATAATCACATGTAGGTACTCGAAGAAAAATATGAATTTCATTATGATATTATGAAGATGTTAACAAAATGAGCCCCAAATCATTAAAAAAAATAAGACTGTACCGCGTTTATGTGACAGAAACATGTAATTATTTTGATAGAAAAGAATGATGGCACACACCATCATTCTTATGGAATTTATAAATTGACTTTGTGGTGATGATAGACGATGCCTCAGTTCCATATATTAAAGCTGTTACTGCGGATCCTCTTTCTCGGTTTTACAATTTATTTTTATTTTAACAGATTTTGGTGGCATATTGTTAATTGATTAAGATATTTATTCATGATTTTTTAAACTAAGTCATAAGATTATTGGCATAACTTTTTATCCTTTCGTAATAATGCATTTATATCTTTTGAATATTAACCTTCTTTCAGACTTCATCTCTGAAAGTACCAAAAATTAGTATATTGTAGTTCGTATTAGTTCTTATTTTCGGTCACACTGCAATCAAATTAAATTTACAAAGTGAATAATTAAAAAAGTCAATACGGTTATTTAATATAGTTTCCATTTTTATACTATTACTATTTGTATAGACCAATGCATATAATGTGACACTTTTGTGTATGTTTGCCGCTCGCGCGGTGAAGGTTGTATGTTGACATTGTTTCGACTGTTTTAGAATTAATTGTTAGTTTTTAATTTAAATTTTATTTATTTCATTAAGATTTTTATTGTATTACTATGTAAATGTATTTTAATTTTAACGGAATATATATTATGTTTAGTTTGTAAGGTATAAAATTTAATTTGGATTTATTTTCTCGTCACAAAAACTGAAAGTATTATTTTTCGACAATATTTCAAGTTTAGTCTCAAAAGATACCATTGTAGTATTTCCTAAATAATACCCAAATAGACCCCAATCGTGTCTTAATAGTGCCAAATAACATGTCCCGCGTTTTCTAATAAAGATACCCCCTAAAAATAGAATCCTAAGATAAAAATAGAATGTAGTTATTTGGGCACATCCTAGATAAACTCCAAAAATTAATATTTTTGTAAAGTTAACGCATATTTGAATTGATTCATACAAACTATTTTTCTTGACTTGAGCAAGTAGATACAAATTTGAAAAAGAAGCCAGGGTGCATAAGCGCGGACTCAACAAAAGTTACTAACTCTACGTTTTATACAAGGTTCTTAAGTTTAATATAGAGATTTGAATGTTTAGCAGGGGTTAATATTATAAGTACTAGAAATAGAAATGGGCGGCGGGTGAATGCATACACCCATCGGCTTTTTTTTTGAGGCATGAGTATATTTCTTGTTTTAAAACAATTGCACCGAATGGGGACCATCACACTGGGCAGTAAAAAATTCTCGATATGTCCCCAAACAATGTATGGAAATGTCAGTTTTGTTACCGAAAATGTACATACTGTAATGTAAAATACAGTATGTATTTTGGTGACAATACGAACATATCAATTTTTTTAAATTCCCTTTTATCCCAATCTATTTTTAGGGTATCAACCCAGTAAAAAGCCGATATTAAATACCTGCTTTTGCGTATTTTCCCTTTTAGTTGTACATCTATAGTTAAACAAGTACGTTAATTTACCGAGTTATCTCTAGGTACATTTCTCGGCGTCACTTGACAGGTGACACGTCAGACGTGTACACTAGTAAATTTGCGTCTGGTATCATCCTGCTAAACATTCCAATTTCTTAACCATACCGAAAAGCACGCCAATTTGCAAGTGGATACTCATCATCTCATGAATTTCTCGACATAATCGAGTTCCCAAGGTAACACAACGAAGATTAAGAGCCCGTTATCGAACTAATTCGTTCTTATTACCCGTTTATTGGATGCTACTTAACGAATTGCTGTAATTTGGTGTTAGATAGAACTATTAACTTGATATTGCGTTCCTACAAATCACTAGCACGAAGATATGAGATTATTTAATGTAGCTTTTATTATTAACACATATGTACAGCATTTACATTATTATTATAAACCGAGACAACCACGAAAGCACTGCCACGTTTGTATTTATTTTTACATAGGGATGTTGACACAGGATGTTATTCATTTTGGTGTCAGTTTCATTAATTACATAGAGGAAAGTCAGACGAAATGATTTAGTGTGTCACGTGTCAAGTTAACTGAACAGTTTTATTTAGAATTAAATCATACTAAGTATTATTTTCACCCTTCATACTTAACACCTACTTTTTAAGACTTAGATTGTTATTACTTATCATACATTTTTTTATTTGAAAAATAAAACCTGTCAAGACTAAGCTTTGCCTTTGACCCTTCTATACATGTAGTCATAAGTGAGATGTATTTTGTATTATTTTGGTAGGTATGTGTACTTTTTCAACTCTACCCTCCATAGACAAAACAGGAAAATCGGATGCCATAGTATTTACTGCTTTCGACCTTTATTGAATAAGGACGAATCTCCCGTAGTTATTAGATCGCAGTTACGCTGTTTTGTATAAGGAGGCTAGTTAAGTTCGTTGACCGGATTTGTTACCACTTCGGCGTCGATTTTAATATTTTTAATCTCGGATTTTGAACTTTTATGCATTAAAAAATATGCAGAGTTGACGTAAAATATTTATGCAACAACACGTTAACGTACGCCAAAGAATCTTCTTTATGATTGATACCGTCTTGTCTTGGTGTAAAGACATTTTAAAGTGGTTAAACAATAGTCTCTATTACACTTTTTCTTTAAATCATATCGTTATATTATGGATTCCGATACGGCTGCCTGTAATGTCAAGTGAATAAGAGCTACCGTAGCGTTAACAATGTGATAACAACATGGTTTTAACTAAGTGAAATAGAGGCCCAGGTCGACGAGGAGATTGTACCTAAAATGTATATGTATGGCAATATAATTTTATGTGTATGGTGCTCCATTGTATGTAACATAGGTTTACATTTGTATCCTACGATTTTCGGAATAAACAAGTCCTACAGTTTTAAGTTGTTTTCTTTGACCGAAATTGGTAAATATTTTGCGGAAAAATTACTGGAGCATAAGTTAATAGTGATATACATAAGTAAATTATAAATTATATAAAGAAAATTTGAACAAACCCTATCCAAAAGAGGCCATTTAAAAAACTATAAAATTGTCCCTTTTGTTACCGAGAAATAGATTTTAGTAACAAAACGGAACAAGATTGGGGTTATATTGGGAATATTTTTTTATTGTCCAGAATGCTGATTCTCCAGTGTCTCAACCACGTACCAACAAGTGAAATTGTTCCAATTGTCTCTCTTTCAATTTGAGTTGAATATAAATCCCATACCTTAACCAATAGGGCTGCTAGCACTAAGTAGCAGTGTTTTATCGTTCAATATTCCCTTTTTAGCTAATCTGTATCGAAAGAGGCGCACTTAGCGACAAATGAGTAAATACAACACTTTCTAGCCGTACTGGAATATAAATACCTCGTTATATTGTGAAAATTATATTAACTATTATTTTCAATTACAACCAGCGTACCCAACACTTGTTATGAAAGTATCATTGGCGTCTCCATTTGAGGTATTGTATATTTTTGGTACACCTAAATTAGGGGCAAGCAAATTGCGGGGGCATTTTCATCGACCCAATATACCTACCTGCAGTAAACTATACTCGGAAATGGAATTCGAGATCAAAATTTGACGGCTCCCATCGTAATTATTTAGTTAATTTTAATTTAAATAACTACGTTTACTTTTAATTTTTAATTGTATTATTGTTGCATTCTGTAAATAAAAGTGTCGTTATTTTAACATTATTTCATAAAAACATGAATGAGAAATAGTGTAACCAGTAATATTAGGGTAAGTTATATTGATAAAAATACCTGCACTTAAACCAAAATGCAGTAATCACAGCGAATGCGAGGGGTGATCCATAAGTTTTGATAATCGGTATTAAAAATGGGAGATATGTAAATCGTTATATTTTAATTGGAATGAGCACACTTTCTATATTTCCGAACACTTATTAACGTCATTCAATTGTTTTATTTTACCACTATAAAAAAAATTTAACTTCTGGAGGTCAAAATGGCCAAATTTTGTACCTTCACTATGTCATCACCAGTGATCGGAATAGGTAGAGCTAATTTGCCTAAACTTGATGCATATTCATTCAATAATGTATTCCCATCTCACTCACGTATGAATGAATATGCGTCAAGTTTAGGCAAATAAGCTCTGCCTATTTCGATCTCTGGTCATCACCAGCTCGTGATTTTTATGTAGTTGTTTTTGACATTAGTGAATGAGAAGTAGTAGTAGAAAGTTAGGGCTAAATAACGGGGAGAGCGGTTATCAGCTCTGATCTTTGGTCGACGAGCAGCACCCTTATCAATTAGAAGGCTCTGAAGCACAATTCCTGCCGAAAATTCGTAATTTTTTTTCTTCAGCTTATTTTTATTATTTTGCCATAATTAGGATAGAATAATGTTATATAACTCTCTTAGATTATTTGGACTCAATTGCTAAAAACTAATGTCGCAGTATTTATTTGTAGGCCTCAATAATCTTGGAAGAGGCCGAAAAAACCACCCTAAATTTTGGTGACCGAGCTTGAGATTAAAAATCCACTGCAATGTTTCATTTTCAATAACAATATTTTTTATTAGTGTACCAGAACTTTTTCCACACAGCTCCAAATTATTACAAAACTAACTCTTATTTTTGCCGTCTTGTAAAATTGTTAATACAGATGTTTTTTGTTTATGTATCACAGGAAAACAAATGAATAATGTATACATTTTTTTTCTCTAATTTAAGTTTCATTAGTGCCATGGTATAGTCCACATTAAAAGAATATCATTATGTCGATGGTTCTTACTGATTCTCAAAACTTATGGATCACCCCTCGTATGCGCCCGTTGAGGTTAGGATTTTGATCACTAATTCCATTTTACGAGTTCCGAAAAAAAACTCTGTTTCCGTTTCAGTATGCCTCCCCCCCTCTCTCGAGCTACCATTGCCTCGCCACGTCTGTTCCCTTGCTTCAGCGTACACACGACTTGTTCAACTATGATTCCTCGTTTTACAACGTAGATAAGATTGGCTAGGTTTAATCTTAATTTCCACTTACCGTTCAAATGTTGATTCAGTGACGTGGCTTTAAATGACATCGCATTAGAGGTACAGGGTGTTGTGGGTGGTAGATAAGCGCGATGCATAACGTCGGTGTATTGTTAAATCGCGTAAGTAACCAATTTAATAAGGAGCAAAATGCACTTTATATGTTAAGACAGTAAGGTACATTTTGCTCCTTATTAAATTTGTTACTTACGCGATTAAGCAGTATCACCGACCATAAATTAATGTTTTGTGTAGGTACCTACCTATCAATTTACCACAAGCCAATGTTACATTTCTTTTGACTTGAAAGTTATGAATAAATGTTACTTATTTTAGGATAAAACCTACAGTTATAAATAAACGTGGAAACAGGGTTTTTTAAACATTAATACGATTATGCATAGTAAATTATTTAATAACGTGTACAGTTTAAAATAAAATAAAATAAACTAGCAACACTAAAATAGGATTATAAGATCTCTCTAAAAATAAATAAAAAAATAAGAATCTTCAGTAGAAAAATTATAAATAATTATCACAGGACAATATTACATTAATTGACCTAGTCTCAAACTAAAATAAGGGAACACCTTAATATTCGTTTTTTTTTTGAATAGGTATTCATTTGTACGAATTTTATTTTTTCCGAAAGCTATGTTATGCTGGAGCTATTTAAGATTAACTGTATAATTTAATTGCTGTACCTACGTAGGTTAGGTTAGGTTTGATTTACCTATACCTAAGCGATATTAAAAAATACCTAAAGTCTACCAAAACATTGCATTCGGAATTATGAAAATTCACGATTTTGATCAATTTGAAATTATAACTCTTCGGAATTATATGTACCCAAAATTTAACCTAATAACAACCTTTTGTGTGAAGTTCTTGTTCAATGAAAAATAAAACCATGTAAGTACCTGGTTTAGCACAAACCTAATAATATATTTTAAATGTATTTATTTATGGATGTTATCAGAATATAATCACGCTGTAAAGTTCTGTTTACTTTTAGTAGCACACCTACCAACGTCACTAGACGCGGCGTGACTCTCACACCAAAATACACTGCCCATGGATAGGTACAGGCACACGAAAATATAAAGTAATTATAATATTTTAAATAATATCATTTTACAAACTTGCATTTCGTAAAAACGTGTTTGTACTTACTTAAACCGTTACGTATAGTTTAACTGCTAAGCTATCGTAGAACTTTGTCATAATGACACCGGCAAGTCACGAACAAGAAATTACGTCTAAATTAGAGGCACATCAATTAATGTTGTGACAGTAGGTACATGTCACATAGGTGACGTCGTTGTCACACCCCCTGGCCCCTGGCATCTATCAATTATTTTTATGCCAGAGTTAGTGCGAAAGCGATAGAGAGCCGAGCACTATAAACACTGGGTTAATACATCCATACATACGAACATACATGGGCCTATTATATTAAATAGAAAGGTTAGATTGGGACAGCAAAAAAGTACAGGTACATTTTTTAGCAAAATAACTTTTGGGTAACGATACAGTTTGCCAAAACAATGTTTTTTTTAACTATACGTTAAATAAAAAATGTGTAAAATACCGTACCTACTTTATCATATCTTATTCAGGTGGACCCTTCTAGTAGTGCAGTTGTCTTCCCAAAGTCTTTCATCGTGTCGAAGTTCGATTTTATTATTTCTCTTGTTTTGTACGTCGGATCTGAGTGACAGAAAGAAAAACACGGGATGTTGTGAATTGAGAGTCTTCAGGTATGGATGATTAATAAATAATGTGGGGCGCTGAATTAGAAAAAAATGAGCTGATCTCGGACTTTGAGCGCTCAGGGTAAAATTCAAACAGCATGGCTAGCACAAGTTGCCCGCGACTTCTTTGTCGCTCGGATCTCCCTTCCTATCTAGTCCGTAACGATAGAGACGCACTGAGCGACAAGCGAGAAAATACAACTTGTGCTATCCGTGCAGGGAGAGTTTTTACTCTACGACAAAAAAGAGCTTTTGGCAAATTTTGGTCACTAAGTGTGACTTCGTGTATGAGAATTTTGATAACAAAATAGGAAAGTCCCGTAGTAATATTGGGACACATTAGCATATTATTTTATTGCATATTTTCATGTACCCTAACTACCTACATGGAATTTTTTGAATCTAGTATATTGCCAGTCACAATTTTCATGATTAAACATTGAAAAAAAAAATGCTGGACCATGTATATTTCATTAACGACGAGCCTTCATCTTTCTTTCACGCAGTAGTTTTATTTAACACGCCATACCTACTCTTTGATTACTTTTGGCAAGTTCAAATAAACTTGTTTACTACCTACAGTTATTGTAGAATATTTTTAGCTGTTTGTAAGGTGTAGCTATCATAGGAAACCACCCAGATGATAAGATAATCATATTATGTCAGTGACTTTCTAAACTAATAATAGGACGATAAAGAACTAATAATAATCATAGGCCAATGTCTTGCCGGCGTCATTCTAAAACGACCTTTACAAAGGACGGTCATAGAAACGTTTAATGAACTTAGGAATTTGAATCTGTAACGGTAACTGATACAGTCCATGAGCACTTAGAATACCATTCGGTTTGTACTTCTCTCTCACTCTCTCTCAATAAGAGTATGAGGCGAGCGAGAGAAAAGTACAAACCGAATGTTTTTCTTAGTGCTCACGGACTGTACTTTTTAGATAACTATGAATTGTTAGTTTGTATGTAAAATGTCAACTTTACAAAGTTGCATAATGTTTTGACAATTGAAGTAATGACAATCGAAATTTCCGGATGTTCTGAAGAGGAATATTTAAGAATATGACAATACATAGAAAAAAAAAATCGTTTATTCAGAAGTACTTACTTATTGAATTTTACTTCATCGATTGTAAAATTTCATCGAATTTAATTTCATGAACGCTCTGAAACCATGACGTTTTTAGGATATCTTGAACAATAATTACGTGGGATAGGTATGGTTAGATTTGTGACTAACAAAAAAAAGTCATGCGGCGAGAAATTCCTTTCCATGAGGTGAAAATTCTGCGCGATGATACGTTCGTTGAAAAGTGTTTCGATAAAATCCACTTATTTAACTTCGTATCATAATCACTTTAATACTTTTTTTATTTCATCTGCATAAGTAAGTATCTGTCCTACAAGAACAGGATAGGAAAGAGACGGATACGCCACTCTTTTCATAAATTTGATGTGTTGAAGATCTATCACGTTTGGTTTCGTTTTTTGGTGGTAATTGCAGCGTGACGCCGTACGCCGCGTCAGGACGCTTACTGCCTTAATTCCAAAGAAAAGTCAAAGCATTGGGTCTATATGACTGACATAATTATTTATAGTCATAATGTGCTTTAGGTCATAATCATCGCAAGTCATAACGTGTTTTTTTAAAGAAATTGTTACTTTTCAGGATTTTTATAAATCAAACCTAACCTAACCTAGCCTTGTCTACACGTTAGATATTTCAGAACTTCTGAAAAGTTTACAGTTTCAGCGATATAAAAAATTATGACTATCAAAATTTATGTCAACAATTACATTATGACCAATAAAATTATGGGAAACAAAGGGCTCCCCAAAGCATTCTATACTCTATTAGTAACCACATTAAAACTAAAATGCTTATGGTATTACTATGCAGTTAGCCGCCTTCTTTGGTAGGACGGCAGTATACTCGTCGAAATGTACGGTGGTCATCGATACGCTACTGAAACCTAGCGCCGGGCCCTAGTCCTTATTCAAGGTAGAGCGAGATTCTTTCGTTAAAGATAGTTTTAGAGCCTAGAGCATAGGTTCCCAAACTTTTTTGATTGACCTTCCACCTAGCAAAACAATTTTTTTACCGCCCCCATGGCATAAAAAAACATTTGGAAATACGTTCTTACACCATTTTTACTAACAGAAAATACAGGGAATAATTTTGGATATTATTCATTAAGAGTAACACGGTTCCTAACACGAAGAAAAAAAGTCCTTTTAAGTATAAATCATCATTTCAGTGTGTCTGAAGGCCCTACCGCTCCCCCCCCACCTTCCGTCTTCAGCGCCTACTGGGAGGTGGTAGGGACCAATTTGGGAACATGAAATTATAGATAAAGGTAGAGGCAACACTCTCTGAAGCCGAATGAAGCGCCCTTGAAGTCATTCTATCTCAAACACTTGGGTTCCCTCCTCTCTTTCTAACTACCCTAGTTAGAAAGAGAGGAGGGGGACCTAAGTGTTTGAGATAGAACGACGTCAAAGTACATTCTAGACGCTTCATTTGGGTCTAGAGAGTGTTGTCTCCACCTTTATCTATAACTTCATGTTTGGGAACCTATATGGCCTAGCTAGGGCGACCTCCACTCGCTTTTACCCTTCAGAGGGCTCAGACAAGATGCACTACGCTAACTAACGTTTCTATTCGATTCGTTTTTAAACCAATCGCGTCACTGGTAGACCACGTGACTTTTCGTATCACGTCATCTTCCAGTGACGCGATTGGTTTGAAAACGAATCGAATAGAAACGTTAGTTAGCGTAGTGCATCTTGTCTGAGCCCTCAGAAACCATAAAATGGTTAACGCTAGCGTTAAGATAACGCTTAACGTCGCGTGTAGCGTCTTACATGAGTTAGCCTCGTTGTTTATTGTACAGTATCGCATCAAGCAGCGCCGAATGATAGATATATAGTAACACACCGACAACACTGTTTGTCTTTGCGTTGATATTAATATAGTTGATTGGTTAAGTCGAGTTGTGATAGACTTGTTTGCTAAGAAAACACGTGGAACTTGAATACAATATAAATGAAACATTGCCCCGTTCTTAATTATTTGCTGTTGTATTTTGTGCGTGTCGTGTTCTGCAAGATGTCGAAAGATGATGCGGAATGTGAATCAAAACCATCGGTGCGTATTGTTGTTAAATCGTCTTAAATTATGTAATAGATTATTTATTTGCAGCTGTACATTTAGGACGCTTGGGTTAAATTATGTTATCTTAATAAGTTTAAGTACTTTTGATTTTTAACCAAGTTTTTTTGTCGTTTATGACTTTTTTTTTAAATAAATACGATCCTTGTGGAAGTTCCTATCTTATATACAGTCTGTGATGTCTTAGAAGGTGCTTCGGGTTTGTACTTCTCTCTCACTCGCTCTTAATAAGAGCGTATAAGAGCGAGTGAGAGACAAATACAAACCCGAAGCATCTTCTATAGAGCTATCGCACTGTACTCAAATGAAAATCCTAGTTTACAATTAAACAAAAATCAAAATATTCAAATTAAAAAAAAACTAGCTACTCTAATTATTAAATTTTGTAACCCGGTAATTTGCGGTGGCTGTAGTTTACCCGGAAGATGCGCTCGCGCCTCTTAGGGTGAGCATCCACCAGAGCTACAGCTCACCGCTCCGCTACCTTGTACACAAGGTAGCGGAGCGTTGAGCGCTAGAAACAAATGCACCAATAGGATTACTTAATTTTCCTAGCCTCGCTCAGCACAGCTCTCCTATTGGTGGATTTTTACTTCGCAAACCGCTCCGCTACTTCGTACAGCTCTGGTGGCTGCTCAGCCTTATGCGGGTATTAATTAGTTAAATCCATTTTTGGTTCTTACTTTTTAACCCCCAACGCAGACACATGTGTATCTGTGTATTGTAGCTTCCAAATGGATCGCAGTTTTTTCGAATAGAAAACTAGTTTATCAAGGCAGGATGGTTCTTATTTAGCTAGATTTGATGATGATTGAATCGCTTAAGCCGTTTAAGAGTTCTCAGCTCTGAAAGTACACTAAAAAAAGGTTTGCCGAACTTTCACCGCTTTGCACCATACTATAAGGAGCTTAACGATCGAAGTGGAAGGTAATTGTTAGTTGCCAAATTTTACTGTCTTGACAGAAAAATTAAATGTGTGCATTGTAAATTTTTAATTAAATAGACAGTGAGTCGCTTAACTTCAAACTCGGGTTAATCCACTCTAACCACGTTTTACCCTTTTATTTTATACCAAAATCTTAAAAAATATCAGAATTGGATTTACCCGAGTTTGAAGTTAAGCGACTCTGTTCAATAAGTAAACAAGAATGTTTTGTCTTTTACTGTTTTTCAAGCAGTTGGTAATATTTATTTATAAAGTCTAAGTGTTTTTTGCTCTATACTGTGTATAGTGCGAAGTTATTTTTTTTCAGTGTAGGGCTGCATTCATTTCAGGTTTTATATCTATTCCGTAATTTCGAATAACAAGTATCAATGTCAGTAAAGGAAAATGCAGGAAATCTTGTACTACATGACATGCAAATTTATAATAAGTTTCCAATATGCACTATGCCGTCGCGGTTGTTGTAAAATGTATTATGGCTGATTTACATTGTTCCAGCAAAAGCATGCCAGGAGAAGTACATTGCGTCGTTACAATAGCTCTCGCCTCAAACGTGATAACCAACTCGTCAATGTATTTCTACTGGCATACTTTTCCGGGCCGGATTTAAGTGAGGGCAACCGGGGCAACTGCCCGGGGCCTCCACAGAGAGCCCCCACATAAATTGTAGGTAACCTATTTGAGAAATAATTAGGGGCCTCCACTCCTTGGGGGAGGCCTGTGTCCAGCAGTGGACGTCTTTTGGCTGAACTGATGATGATGATTTCTCCTTTGTTGCCCCAGGGCCTCCACAACTCTAAATGCGGCTCTGATACTTTTGCTGGACAAATGTAAATCAGCCATTAAGGTCAATAAGGGCAAGTGCGTTTTGAGGGGAATTTCGACAAGCTATCAAAATCGTTTCAACTAATACAGGATTTAAAAAGCCTTAACCTACCTGTCCCTCTTAAAAAAAACCGTGGTACCTACCTTTCAAACACTAAGTGCTTATACGAGTGAATATGAGTTAGATTGATTGTGAGAAAAATACGTCTCGTTTTATCTCATTTTGTATGTTTGCCACAATAACCCCTTTGTGTGCTCAAAATAGTTCTCAAACCCCCCTCTGTTCCTTATCCGTACATCGTGTGAGTTATCATCTCTAAGCTCAGGTCAGGTCAGCTATTTATACTTCTTAGATGCTCCTCCGCACGCAAGTTATTAGAATCCATTCACTGCAAGAAATTCAAAATTCAAAATATTTATTTAGTAAATTGGCTACATGAGGGCTCCTTTACACGACGGTAATATAGAGTGAATCTACTATCACTAAGTACCATCATCGCGGACAAGAAGCGCCGCAAGAAACTCAAGAATTCCATATTTAATTTTACACAGAGCGAAAATCTCCAGTGGGTCCAAACTGTGATTTTTGTCAGGCACTATTTATTTTAGAATTTCTTAGTGTTTGCTTATGCTAAGTGCCACTGAACGCAAATGGCTTTTTAACGAGGTTTTCGATACAGCCTCTATATAATCATCATCAATATTATATCAGCAGAACAGCTCTAATACTCTACTACTTAAGGTGCACTTACACGGGCATTTTTTCGAGGAATAATTGCCCGTTAGCAATAATAATATTATGGTGTAATAGAATGAGATACCAGTACACTTACGAGCAAAACAATTGCATCACTTTGCACTTTTTCGTGTTCACCCATTATCTTTGAAAACCGGCTTTTCTTTCTGAAATATTTAAATGAAATAATGTTTCGATGATTTCCATGTTAGTTTACTTCTTATAAAGCTTAGATTATAAAAAAAACATGAATTCATTAAAATATTTTAGAAAGAAAAGTCGGTTTACAAAGATAATCGGTGGACATCAAAAAATGCAAAGTGATGCAATTGTTTTGCTTGTAACTCTCGTAAGTGTATACTAAGACACCTCATCCATCCACACCATAGTTCATGAAATGAAATAATGAAAGTGTATGGTTAGAGCTGATTTCATGATGGAGTCGAAAGGTGGCAACATGATCTCCACTGTACAATCGAGTTCATATATATGTACGAGTATACACTTTAGTACCTTGTCTAATCAATGGCTGTTTAAACTGCCATACATGAATTGTCACACAGATTAAAGTGACAAGGTTCTAAAGTGTATACATATTTATTTACTCGACTGTACTTAGCGTAGAACCAAGTTTCCATTCGTTAACTTGGTCTCATTAAGCTGATAACAATGTAATAAAAATTGAGTCAGCATCAAAGAATTGTTTGTTTTTCGTAGAAACTTATTAATTAGGTGATAAGTTTTAAGTATCTTTAAAATATATATCCATCATATTTTTTATTCCTTTTGATACCCGTAGACTCACCAAGTTTCGACTAGTTAGTTTGCTCTCGTTAAACAGAACATGGCTGCCAAAAACAAGTAAAAGGTTGTATGTACGAAGTTTTTTTACAGGAACTTATTGTTTATTTACTTACAGGTAAAGGACCGGTTTCCTCGCGTAGTGATTATAATAATCCTTGCGGAGTTTTGCGAGAGGTTTTCTTATTCTGGCATGCGCGGTAAGTACCTAAATGATGTTGGGGTGGGTGGGTAGACCTTTTCAACGTTATGAAATATAACTATAATCATAACGGTATTTCGTAAATGGTTAAAACTTTGATCAAGTATCTTAATATCTTCATAACTCATAACAAAACTTAATTGCATAACTTTAAGTTTCCCTTATGTCAATTTCACGAAAAATCATTAATTTCATGTTTTATTTAAGTTTTTCAGTGGTATCTTACATAATTAGAATCATACTAATCAGCGAAGTTTATAAACCTATTTGCCAGTTTTTTTTTTTGAGTAATCACATAAAGTTTGGTTCTCCATATTAGGTGTTTGCTTTTCACTTTGTATGGAAAAAAAGACTTTATGTGATTACCTAAAAAAGTATTTTAAAAAACGGGGAAATAGGTTTAAAGACTTTGCTGATTCGTATAAGGGAAAATTACAAAAATTCAGATTAAAATGATCAATATCTCCGAAACTAGTAACAATCGCTGAACATACATAGCAGTGAAATCGATATCTTTTTAACTGTTCTATCAGCCCTAGGCGGGTTGACGTCGGTTTATGGAACACCATGTATAATGAAACATATCAAAATTATTTTATTACAGCTTTCTTGACAATATATCTACGCAGCAAATTGGGTTATACTGATGACGAAGCTACGGAACGATACCATGTCTTCAGCACGTTTGTATATGTGTTCCCAATTATCGGAGGCATACTTGCTGACAATTACCTGGGGAAATTCAGGTAACATTGATATCGGATCTCATTAATATTACAAATAGTACGTTTGGGAAAAAATAAATAAATTTGTTTCAGGACAATTCTGTATATGATGTTTGTATATGCTGCGGGTAATTTGTTGGTTGCGGTAACGGCTGTTCCCCAGTTGGCGTTGCCTGGGAGGTATGTATCAATTAAAATCTGTTAATTAACATTGTGAAATTCATTTATCATTCAAGTATACGTAGTATAAATTTAAAAATAACCTACTCGAATATGCGGTCGCGTTTCAGAGCTGCGGGAAGTTTTTTGTGAATCGAGCACTTGAAAATTAATGTGAAACGGTTGGTCGTGACGGTCTTTCGCATCTACTTTCGAACACTCGCACTCTTATAAATAGACCGCATGGTAACTTTTCATTGGTCCAGAAAATTTATTTCTGACGTCCCGATAAGCAAGATTTTTGCAAATATCGATTTTTATTAAGAGAAAATCAAACATAACATAAGTGTAACTAATCAGTCATTAGAAATTAAACACAAAAAATTGTTATAACTCCTGGATAAGGAGATGTAAAATCTTTAAAAAAAAAACTTTTTAGCGGCATTACCCTCAGCTATGGGTAATGCCGTTCGGGCAATGAAGTTATAACGCTCAAACCAACATAAGCCCAAATAGTATAATTGAGATCAACTTTTGTTAATTAAAAACATGAGATCAGCCCTTAACAACTAAATTAACATTGCTTGTAAAATAAAGCATAAATTATACAAAGTAAAGAAAAGGCTTCACTCAGGGGAAATGGCGTTCATCCGAGTACTATTACCCCAAACGGCCGTTCCGTATTAAAATTAAAATTTAAAATTATACTCGTAAGATTGTGCATTAATATCAACTTGATTTTTACTTTTAGTTGTTTAACGATAAGAATAACGAGGAATACAATATATAAATGTGTAATATGAAAAGTTACCGACAAAAACGTCCAGTGAAAAATAAGATCGAAGTAGCTCCAAACAAACACACCACTCTCACTCTCACGTGCTTCGAGCGGAAAGGGGGGGCCTGTCGCCACTGGCTCAAGCGTCACTCCTCGCTCCCTTCCACCCGCACGCAGCTATTATACGCACTAGTTTTATCAAGTTATAAGGAAGCAGGGGTAATACCGGTGACTGGTATTACCCCTGCTTCCCCTTTACACTCACGCCTTCGTTCCCAGAGTGGGGTAGGCAGAACTACCCCACTCTCAAGAATACAAGTCTAAAAAAATGTTGTTAATTCTGTAATTCTACATTTTGCTAAGCTACTTAAAAATTCCAAGACTGGATATTAATGCAATAATTATATTGTACCAATCAAAATTAAAATACTTACGTGGAAAAATATGTCTAAAATTAACATAGTGGTCGTTATTTAAAACTATTTTAGTTAAAGTGACATAATCTATACCTAGTATTTCGTAGCTCCCCTAAGCCTTTGTTACTATAAATTACCTAATCTAAATTTGAATACAGATCCTATTACTAATGAAAATTAATTATTTGAATTTTATTAGTTCACATGATCAGTATAATAACTACACCGTACAATAAATCAAAGTTAGAAATTATGCTAGTAATTAGGGATCGGAGTTTTCATAACACGGTAAAACTAGAGAAAGATATGGAGTCGACATTCATATTAAAACTCGCCCCATACTCATACTCATCTTCAATCTATATGGCATTCCACAATTTATTTATGTCATTTACAATGTAAATAACAATTATTTCTAATGTATGTAAATTGCTTGGTGTGCTACAACCTACTCAGATAAGAGGCATTCCTGTAGCTAAATACCTACCTATTACATGGGGGGGCTATTGCCTAACGCACTCGCAATCGCAATCGTTTTTATTTTAAAGGTCTAAGGCGAGTCTGCATACAAAATGAAATCATTTTTTCCACTTTGAAGTCGATTGCGATTGCGAGTGCGTTAGGCAATATGCCAACTGGTTATGATCACATAACTTTGATAAAAAAACATTTATTTAAATGTTTTATTAATCCTGTAGGTACTAAATTAAATATAAACACTTAAAACGTATCGATCGTATTGCTTATATCAGTAATTTAACTGTAAAAGGGTATAAATAATTAAGTATGAGTATGACGCAAGTTTTAATGTTACTGTCGACTCCATATCTCACTTTAGTCCTACCGTGCTATGAAAATCCCGAATCCAATAGTTAGAAGTGTTTTTGCTCAGGAACACTAATTCGTGGTCAGAACTAAGCACCGTGTTAATGTCTAAACTTATCTTAAGCATAAGAATAAACAATAACTACACGTAGAAGCGAAACTCCCGGCTCCCGACGCGCGCTCGGCGCGTTAGATACCTACCGCCTGGCGACACCTGAGGTGTCTAGTCAGTCAGGGGCGTCACACACGGAATATATATTAATATGCCAAAATATATATTATAGCAATGCATCTCACGATATATTTTCCGTTCTAGTTGACACAGTCCACACACGCAGATATATTATAGCAAGGTATCTTAAGATACTTTAATAGACCTTGCCATAAGATATATTTAACTCTTTCCCTCGCCACTATAATGAATGGGATGGATATACATTTTCATATCTTAGTAATGTGTGGTTCTTTGCTATAATATATTCCGATATATTAATATATATTATAGTTCTGTTTTGATGGGCTTTAGGCCGTGCAGCGCGGCGCGATGCGGTCGTTGTATTTGTTTCACCGCGCATGTCGCGATTTCATTTTTTAAACGTACCTACCTATTAAATTAGCCATGGGAAAACATTATTGCAGACTATTTGGCTGTAAAAGTAAAAGTGACAAAAACTAATTATTAGATAAGAATAGTATTTTGTAATAAAGATTTTTCAACTTAATAAAAAATAAAAGTAATGGTCGGAAAGGAACGTAAAAAGTACTGAGCGTAAAAGGTTGTTTAAAGACTCGTTTCCGTGTTTTATAAATGATAAATAGCCACATAAGCCATGTATTTTTCTGGAGATAATCTTAATATCATCAAACAGTATTATTACCTAATTTAACGTAAATGTAAAAAACTCATTTTGCAACAATGTTTCCACGTTTAAGACAGACATTAATAACATGTCGTGACTAAACTTGTATAACACATCCATAAACCGATTAAAATATTTCGCAAGTGAAAGCCCTGACTTTTGGTGCTGAAGACAGAGGGGCGTAGCGGGGTGAAGGGGGAAGTAGGTATTTGAAGCGCGGCATTTGGGGCCTTGGTAAAGGAGATTCGCTTCTACGTGTACTTATTGTTTATTCTTATGTCTTAAGTAAGGTTTATGTTTCGAGACATTTCAAAGTAAATGTCAACAATAGATGTCATTTTTGACGTTGCATGAGACGGGTATATCAGTTAAGGCCCTTAGTGTGGTAGCATTTGTAAGAGCGGTTGGTAATAAGGGCAAAAAGAAATCCATGGAGATGTATAGTGCGATTTCTACGCTTTTACCAGGCTAAGGTCAGACCCAGGCCATTACATTACACGAGTAATAATATTTAAAAGAATTGGGAACGATACTTAAATCGCGTAGCTGTCAAAGTTTTCCATACAAATTTAGCTCCGGGCGATAATAATTTTAACCCCCTAAATCAAGTCCGATTTTGAAGAGTTTTGAATATGTTATAGTTGTTATAAAAAACTAGGTCTGTAATTTTCCGATTTTTATTTTCTTTATTTGTTTTTCCCAAGAAATATCTTCTTGGAAATGAAAACGTACAGACCTAGTTTTTCATAATACCTACAACATATTCAAAAATCGAAAACATCTGATTAGGTTTAGGAAATCTTTAGCTTCAGAATCGTCTTAAAGGAAGCAAATTCGAATGGGTCTAGGCTAGGCATAAAATAAAATATTATCTCGCTAAACTTTAATATTATCTTTCAATTAACTAACGCATCGTTAAATTTATGCAATTATTTTTAATAGGATACTCTATCTATCTCGCAAATTGCATGCTGCATATTGAATTTATGAATTATATTGCAGCGCGAAGATAATTACAGCGTTAACATAATTAATTAGTTTCAGTCTGAGGTGTTAGTCTCTTGAATGTATCCACGAGATACTAAATTGTGCACTAAAATATCAATACTGCATTTAATTTTGTGTAGGTAGGTACTGTATCTTACTTATTGAGTGTGCTATTTGATAATAGAGACTTGTGACGACACAGAGGAGTAAACTGTTGACCATTCATATCTCGAAAGTAGGTAATACGTACCTATTACAAGATCCAGATTTTAAGAACCACTACCGGACGCATTTACAGTCTGTTTTTTAATTGCTATTAACACGGCAGGGGGTTAGGCGACTAATGTCTATATTGAAAAATGACGAACTATAAAAATGTCGACACCTTATACATATAATGTCGGAAAATAACAAAGACTAAAATATTTTTGTCGATGTATAAAAATGTCGACATATAACAATGACCATCTGATTTTTGTCAATGTATAAAAATGACGACAGATAGGCTTAGGTTATGTTAGTTTTGCAGCAGGCCCGGAGGGCCAAACCACCCAGCAATAGGAGCTCCGCGGCAGCGGAGCTCCGTCGACACTGTTATTTCAAATCAATTATACAGTGTCGACGGAGCTCCGCTCACGCGGGGCTCCTATTTCTGGGTGGTTTGGCCCTACGGGCCTGATGCAAAACTAACATAACCTAAACCTACCCAGCCCCTGTTCCACCTATCCCTTATTATACCTTCTCGTCTTAATTCCATTTCGACATTATTATACTTCGTCATTTTTTTATTTCGTCGTTATTATTACTCGACATTTTTATACTTTGACTTTTTTATGTTTGGAAAATGGGCATTATTATACCTCGTCATTTTTCAATATAGACATTAGTCGCGTAAAGCACAGGCAGACGGCGTGGCTGAAAATAATCTACCTATAATCATAAAACGATAGACATTCGGGTCTATTTGGTTCATACTGGCCAGTTTTATTTTTACTTTTTTATAGGCTAAGGAGATTACTTTCAGCCACCCTTCGTTAATTTAATAATTGGCAACTCTTTCACAACCTCTTTATTTTCAGACTCTGCACATTCATTGGTCTTCTTCTAATAACAATAGGTACTGGCGGCATAAAGCCATGCGTGACGGCCTTCGGCGGGGACCAATTCCAACTGCCCCGCCAAGAGAAATACCTGGCAGCATACTTCAGTGTACTGTACTTTAATACTTGTACTGGCAGTCTTATTGCGAAGACAGTGTCGCCTATTCTGAGGTCTGAAGTACATTGTTTCGGGGATAAAGACTGCTATTCCCTGGCTTTTGGAGCTCCCGGTTTGGTCGTACTGGTTTCTATAAGTAAGTGTTTTTTATGATAAAAATTTTAATGCGCAGCAAAAAATAAAAACCGCACCACGAAAAAATACTGAACTGCACAACAAAAAACTAAATTCACGCTAAACTACTTTTTTTTTACTGCGCCGTTCAGTTTTTTTATTTCCACGTTATTTCTGACGATCGTTTAAGTATACCCTTATTTATAAAATATTTTTGTCTTCTGGTCTCGTTTTGGTATACCTAATGATTTATATAAGAGTGCACAATTGGTGCAAAAAGATTGGTATATTTTTTAGCAGACTAGCCAGTATCATGAACCTTACCGCGTAAGTCTTAAGTATTATTTTAGGGCGATAATACTGGCTGCTAAACTAAAAAGCAGCATCGCCTACTCACTCGAATATGATTTTCTCAAACATGCTCGGAAATAATGGTTTTGCGATTGAAACACAAGGACGGAAAGTGCCTCATTTTACTCCTAGGAGTAAAAAAAACATATGAGTACACGTTCCGTCTATGTCCATATTGTTGTTAAAAGTGCTCTCTATTGCGTATAAAATCGAAAGGACCATGAAAAAAATCCCGTACACCCAACTTGTGGGTGGGGGCAGTGTGGAGCGGCGGCGGCGGGCGGCGGCTCGTTGTGCGGGAAACTATCTTAACTAATACTCGTATTTTGCAAACAAACATTCTCTCCGAATTTGTCAAAGGTTTTTAAAAATACTTATAATCACGTATTTGTATCATTTCCACGCATTGTTTGAGAAAAAAAATATGTATGCCTCGGCGGAAACGAGGATTTCCTGACTCGTATTTTAGCCTCGCTATTGCTCGGCCTGGTAACCACCTCGTCAGGAGATCCCTTACTTACCGCGCCTAGGAAACAAAGTACTATTAGATGGATATAGAATTTAAAAACCACTTTGCGGCAAGGCACCTCGGTATCGGGAAACCTATGTTTTTTTTTACTGTTTTAGCTTTGCTGTCACGTGCCATTCAATGATTCGTTTTTGACAATTTTAAGCAATATGTTTTTAGCCATAAGTGTCTAAATAATTAGGGTGATGCAATCGTCGAAATTGTTTTGAGGCATTTGAATGGAGTAAAATTTTGCGTGAATTATCGGGCACCAGACCATTTCTCGTCAAAAGTAATAACAATAGAATAAAAGTTTTTTAATAACATTTATTGTAACTATTTGAACTATCCGATAAGGAGAAGCCTTCCAAGATCTTTATTGCAGTTTAAAGGATGATTTCCACCAAACGGCTCGCATTGCATCGGATCGGAAAGGATACGGACGGATGCGGCGACAGCCGATCGTGTCTATTAAAATTACGAGGGGTGATCAATAAGTTTTTAGAATCGGTATGAACCATCCTCATAATCTTATTATTTTAATGTGTACTATACGATGGCACTAATCGACGTTAAATTAGAGTTTTTTTTTTAACAATATTCATTTGTTTTTCTGTGATAGCTAAACAAAAAACATCTGTATGAACAATTTTACAAGACGGCAAAAATAAGAGTTAGTTTTGTAATTATTTGGAGCGGTGTGCAGAAGTCATGATGCCCTAATAAAAAAAAAAAGTTATTGAAAATGAAACCTTGGTTTATCATTATGATTTTAAGGATAAACAAGTTATCTTCGCAGTGGACTTTTTTATTTCCAGCTCGGTCACCAACATTTAGGGTGGCTTTTTCGGCCTTTTCCGGGATTATTGTGGCCTACAAATAAATACTGTGATATTAGCTTTTAGCAATTATCAAATAACCTAGGAGAGTTATATAACATTATTCTGCAGTATAGTTAAGGAAAAAAAAATTAAAAAAAAGGGATTAAAAAAATTACGTATTTTCGGCAGGAATTAAGCTTCAAAGCCATCTAATTCACAAGGATGCTGCTCTCCGACCTAAGTTCAGAACTGATAACCGCTTCCTCTGTTATTTAGCCCTAACTTTTGACTACTACTTCTCACTCACCAATGTTCAAAAACAACTACATAAAAATCACAAGCTGATGATGACTTAAGTGAAGGTACAAAATTTGACCTCCAAAAGTAAATATATTTTTATAGGGGTAAAATAAAACAATTCAATGACGTTAATAAATGTTTCTAAATATAGAAAGTGTGCATATTCCAATTAAAATATAACGATTTACGTATCTCCCATTTTTTATACCCATTCTAAAAACTTATTGATCAACCCTCGTATTATTGTCTATTTATTACGGAGCCTACTTCGCAGTATACTTTCGGCTACGATCGCGTGTCGCGGAAGATGCCCGCGGTCAAGTTGCTGTGCGCGGCTTGGTAATATAGACTTTAAATACTGTGAACATGATTTAATATCGTTTAATTTTTTTTAAATCCGTTCTGATCCGATGCGATGCGTGCCGTTTGGTGGAAATTATCCTTAAAAGGTTCAATGGATTTTTGGTTTCTTCCTCAATATCTTATACATACAAATACACTAGAATAGTAATAAAGGACGCCCGTCGTCCTCATGTGCGTAATCTCTCTGAGATTACGCACATGCGTTTACGTATCTATTCAGGGCTTGTTATTGCGGTTATCAGAGTCAAAGCTAAAATTATTTCCTGTCTGCAATAATCATTTAACAAACATGTCATTTGTAATAAACAACAGACGGAACTGACAGCTGACATATTTGTTAATAAGTTATTTGTTAATAATTATAATTAAACCAAGCAATAACATTTTTTAATGAAGCAATTATTTATATTAAAGCGAACAGTTAATAGGGAATATGTATATGGATTTGTAAATCGCATTTCTCAACAAAATATAAAAATACTGTACAAGAGAAAAACTTAAATCAGCTACGAAATACGGTAGATACAAGCATTTTAAACTGCTAATTAGACAGCGATTATTATACAGAGAGATCCGATATGCATTGTAATGTCATGTAACAAGTAGGCCATATAAACTCCATGTTAAATTCGGTTTTGCTAAAGACAGATAGGAATAAATCTTTGTTGGCTTGTAATATCTTGGGTATTTTTATAGCTATTCAAAAATGTTTTTTTCTCGTGGTAGGTAGATACTTTTTTTTATAATTGTTCTTTGAAATAAAATCCATTTACATTTTGTTACTCTTTCCAAACGCAGAAAGCGAGTTTCAAAAAAAAACCACCATATAGTTAAATTTATTTAATTAAAAGAATATTACTTAAAGAACAGTCAGAATCTCAATTGTTCCTTATAGTCAGAGATCGGAATAGGTAGAGCTAATTTGCCTAAACTTGACGCATATTCATTCATGCGTGAGAGAGATGGGAATACATTATTGAATGAACATGCATCAAGTTTAGGCAAATTAGCTCTACCTATTCCGATCTCTGCTTATAGTAGCTGAATTATCTCACGTGTCGTCTCTATTTCACTTGGTTTTAGCCCTAATATTGCAATCATATTGCTGTTTTCACTCGCTCGCCCCACCATCGCCAACAAGGCGCAGATCAAGGTGCAACACAACTCATGTCAATCTTAAGACATGAGAGGAGTTGGCGACTACGACCAGCGATGGCGACCAGAGGGCCCTGCCAAGATGCATTGCGCTATCGTTTCTATTCGTTTCGTTTTTAAACCAATCGCGTCACTGGTAGATCACGTGACTTTTCGTATCACGTCATCTTCCAGCGACGCGATTGGTTTAAAAACGAATCGAATAGAAACGCTAGTTAGCGTAATGCATCATGGCAGGGCCCTCTGTATATCTCACAAAACTTTATGAGTGTATTAAATCGACAATATTGTCAACTTTTTTACTGGAAAAATCATACTTTTTTTATTGCGTTCTTGTAAAGATTTGTGGGATAGGAGCCAGGTCGCGCAACTCACTATATTTTATATAAAGATACTTTTCTTTCGCACGATCAGGTCGCATTCCTACCATACCAAATGTATGAAAACTACCAGCATGCAGCCTTACGACACAACACGTCCAACAAATATAAATTTGGCTTAACGCTACGTGCTGCAAAGCATGCCTAATCATGTTTATGAATGTGACAGCTTCTTATTTAAGGGCTTTATCTTGGTTTAGATGGAAAATGTTATACAAACAAAGACATGACGTGACTTGCTCCCGAGTTCGAAGTGCCCCTTCACGTACACGTTACGTATCTTTCATATACGTATAACGTTAATTTAATTAGTATGCAACTTAATTAATTAATTCATGCTCAAAGCATTGTATTGCACGCAGGAATGTTTTACGATACGGTAATGAAGTATAACTAACCAGAAGTATCTTTGTTTGTTTCCAGTTATTTTCGTCAGCGCAAAAAGCCGATATGTTGTAAAAAACCCAGAAGGAAATGTAGTGGTGGACTTTATCAAGTGCGTAACTGTAAGTACTTTGAACATTATTATTCTAATTATCTGTAAGTATATCACTTTTAATTTAGACGCCCCAACGATACCCAATACTTAAGACTTTATTGCCTGAACTGGTCCTAGCATTCTTTCGAATCCTTGTAAACTCACTAATAAATACCAAATCAGAATCGGATCAATATCAGGATCAATACAGAATAAGGTTTTTTTTTACAAATATCATCTAACTATACTTTCGCCGTTCTAAGAGGCCCGATTTGACAGCTGTCAACGCAATATGAAATATAACCTTAAACACAAGACTTGGCAGAACCGCGTGGAGCTAACCCCATGTGCTTCTGTTTAGTCCATTAGAGAAAATTCTCTTTATTGTCTTCGTGAGTGATACCCATGGACTTATTTCTCTAATAAGTCCATGGGAGTGTCTATAAATAACTCGACATTGGCGAAATACACCTTAACAGGAGTGAAAGCCATTAATTAAGAATATAATAGAATATAACCTTAAACACATATTTTGTACTGAGTTGACAGCTGTCAAATCGGTCCTATTAGAAAGGCGCGACTTTAACCGTGCGTTTTTCGAGAGCCTTTTTGCCACGCACCTTATCTAAGTGGAATTAGCTCTCGGCGTCTTTATTTCCGAGCCAATACGACTTGGGCACCTTCAAAAACAAGCCAAAGAGTAGGCTTGTTTTTTGAAGATCCCGAAGGCCGGTAGAGCACTGGCGATTCCTCTGGTGTTGATGGTGTTTATGGGTCGCAGTGAGCACTTACCGTCAGATGACCCGCTTGCTCGTAGGCCTCCTTTTTCCCATAAAAAAAATGTTCAACTAACAAAATGTATTAGAGCGCCATGTTTTAGACTCTTTTCAAATTGGGGTGCCGTATTGAAGCCACGTTAATTATTCGTGTGTACAGATTGGCATCGCGACAGGGTTCTTTGGTCATACACGAGTCAATTTCGTTGACTGTACCTAACACGATATCTCAAGGAGGTTTCAATTGTAAGACGATTTTAAACTCAATAATGATCTTACGAATTACATAGGAGAGATTATCTTAAACTTTCTATGGCACAGATCACATTATTATACGCCTTGGAATGTTGAACCTTGTTAAATTTTAAATTGTTTATGTATCATTTTGTTTACGAACGGTTAGCTCTGTTTGTTTTTCCATAAACTCGTAAAGGAAAATTTTCATTACAACTTTGTTGCTAACCGCTTGCGGCTTCCATATTTAAATTCAATTCAGTCAGTTGCTCTTTTTCTCGTGTAACTTCAAAAACACCAAAAACCAGTTTCGTTCCCTTCTTTTTAACCCTTAAATCCTCTAACTCAACTTCTAAATCAGCTTGGCATGTGTTTTCAATTAAGTCGTTATGGTTCCCGGATGTTTACACGCGTTGTTTTGTTTATTGGAATTCCATTGAATTTCACTAAAACCGAAAAGCGTTTTGGTATTTCTGAAACAACACGGCCTACCGTTATTTAGAATCAATATGGAACCCTTCACAATATTGCGTTTGTATTAAAACTTTTCGGGTTCCGGTATTCCTTTTTGTATTTCCTTTTGTTTTACTGTGGAGAGTTTGTTCTTAACCAAAATGAGAAAATAGGAAGGTTTATGAAACGTAATTCTGAATATTAGGAAAAGTTACAGGCAACGTTTACGTTTCGAAACTTATGCCTACCCTAAAGTAGAAATAATTGCAAAAAAAAACCATTACCCTTGCGTAATTGCTTACCTATTTATGGTGTTTTTTTTTTGTCAATTACCTACATAAGAGCTTTTATTACACTTTGTTTTAGCCCATATTGTTTCTATAATATTATTATATTGTTAAATAACAGAGGTCTTAAGGTAGATAAAATTTGATGATATCGATACCTTTAGACTCAATTGGCGTAAACGCCATTTTGGCCAAAATGAGTTTTTAATGCAGTTATACTCAATTTTTCATTCTCTATCGATCTGTGTAGTTAAAGTTGAGAAATTCCCAAAAAAAAGTCGAATACGACCCAGAATATTAGGCCCAAAAAACATGATTTTTGTAATTGTTTGGGCGTATTTGCTGTATTTTTTCATTTTCTCCATTTCAAGGTCGTAAATGATATTGTTTTTATAGTAAAAGGATGTATGATGATATATGTAAGTCTAACGTGGCTTATACGACCCTATTGTTTCTGCAAAAAATAATAGGTGGCTTTTACGACCCAATATAAAAGAGCCACAAATAATTAAATTGAAGGTCGTACTTTATAATAGTCGTATAAAGTGGATATATTTTTGCTTCTTATAACCTGATCAGAAATAGAAAACATTAAATCTCAATTAGCGTAAATGCCAAAACTCAACTTTTCAGGAGAGCTAACATTAAAAAAAAAGTATTATTTAAAGTAAACCCAGTATTTAAGAAAACGGAAGGCTTATACGCCGTGGAAAAATACTAAAAATGTTACTTACGCCCCAAAAAAATACTGTTTCTGTGATAGGTTTGGGGTGTAAAAGCCAGGTGGACTATTTTTTAACTGTAATAGGGTGTATAAGAGAGACACTCATCTGTTACCTCTGTCGATATAAGCATAAGAATAAATAATAACTACACGTAGGTGCGAATCTCCTTGGACCAGGCCCCAAATGCCCTGCTTTAAATACCTAGTTCTCCCTTCACCCCGCTACGCCCGTCTGTCTTCCGCGCCCAAAGTTAGGGCTGTCACTTGCGAAATATTTTAATCGGTTTATGAATGTGGTATACAAGTTTAGTCACGAAATGTTATTTATGTTTTACTTCAAAGTGGAAACATTGTTGCAAAATATGTTTTTTACATTTACGTTAAATTAGGTAATAATACTTTTTGATGATATTAAGATTATCTCCAGAAAATTACATGGCTTATGTGGCTATTAATCATCTCTATAACACGGAAACGAGTCTATAAACAACCTTTAAAATATTAACTCCGCCTCAGGTGCCGGCGGTAGGTATCTAACGCGCCGAGTGCGCTTCCGGAGACGCCAGGAGTTTGGCTTCTACGTCTAGGTATTATTTATTCTTATGATATAAGATTGAAGGTGCCAACAACTGTTGTAGCACTATCAAACACTGGGACCCTTACCAGAGGGATTGCACTGGGCGTGTCGCGCCGCCTTAGTAACCTTCCCGCTGGTCCATTCTGAGAATGGATATCAGTCCGGGGCCGGCACCGACCGAGCGAGCACGCGTGCGCCACGATATGCCTTCCGCCGTCTTGAACGATCGATCTCGGGGCGTGCCGTAATACGTAATGAAGTTAGTTTTATGAATAACCTTAAACTTTTTATTATTTACTTGTTATGTGGTGTTGATTGATAGTAAAACACACGATGAAATGAAACGCACTCCGAAAAGCTGTTACATTGTACTGTTGTGTAGGTAAGTGGTTGTTTCGATTAACAAAAGGACGTAAAATATTCTTTTTTTACGTTGACTATGAAATTACAACACCTACTTAGTATAACCACGATTTGGGTTTTTGATGTCCCGCCCGATATTTCGACGATGTTACAATCGTTTATACTATATTTATATATAGGTACTGTTATTATATTAAACACGTTGTTAACGGAACATACATATAGAAATAATACGACGAATGGAGAACGTCCTTTATTTTGAAGTCTGTTAAAAACACGTCGATACGACCTTATAACGATCGCCACAAGCGAGCGAGCGACATCTGGTGATCTAAAACATTTTAGCCCTCATTGATGTATTCTAGGCGTGTGACAACCCTAGCAATACACGTGCCGCGTGCGAATAAATACAAGTTATACGATAGTAAGAGAGGCATACATGTGATTATAAATACAAGTGCTTAACTAATTATTAAATAAATGAAGATTAGCTGACTATAATGTCATTGGAATAAAGATTTTCGGTACCTAACTCATATTTCGTGTGTTTATTTCACCATCCTATTTATTTAAATGAATAATTATACTCCGAAAAGATTATAATATATGTATTTATAAACACTTAAGTTAAATGTAAAGTATGTGTTACTTTGTACAAAATATTAGTATTATGGCCCGCTAGAAAGAAGATGGCCACCGTAGCCTATGAAAGTTTACATCAATGAACCATCATTTCTAGGTCTCCGACCTATCAAAAACCTTTTACTAATTCCTTTTTGAAGAAACCCATATTGTAAACTCTTCGAAAAACAACCGCTGGGAGCTCAATCCACAACCTGAGCGTTCGCGGAATTACATAAAATTTCTCTTATACACCCTGTTACAGTTAAAAAATAATCCTCCTGGCTTTTACACCCTAAACCTATCACAGAAACGGTATTTTTTTGGGGCGTAAGTAACATTTTTAGTATTTTTCTAGGGCGTATAAGCCTTCCATTTTCTTAAATTCTGGGTTTACTTTAAATATTACTTAATCATATTCTTTATCCTGAAACTATATTTATTATGTCCAAAACTGAGCTTTATAACTCAAAAAACAAAAATGAAATGATAAAAATAATTTAGAAAAAAAAGTTTTTTTGCTCTCCTGAAAAGTTGAGTTTTGGCGTTTACGCCAATTGAGTCTAAAGGTATCGATATAACATAAGCATGATATTGTTATAAGTAAGTAAATAGAGGCTAAGGGCTCATAACAATTTTTTTTTAAATAGATATAGGTTTGATCAATAGACAGAGTGTTTCAAGCGAAACGAGGGCGGGTCGCTATTCTTTTATATTGTGACTAGCTTTGTGTGTTTTCTGAACCCATCCGCACATAAACCAATATTTATAATACATAAAACCTTCCTCTTGAATCACTCTATCTATTGATAAAAACGGAATTAACTACAATCCGTTGCGTAGTTTAAAAGATTTAAGCATACATACAGAAGGACAGACGGCGGTAAGCGACTTTGTTTTATACTATGTTTATTTTGGGAGCCCTTTGTTTCCCATAATTTTATTGGTCATAATGTAATTCTTGACATAATTTTTGATAGTCATAAAATTTTATATCGCTGAAACTATAAACTTTTCAGAAGTTCTGATATATATAACGTGTAGACAAGGCTAGGTTAGGTTAGGTTTGATTTGAAAAGTTACAGTTTCTTTAAAGAAACACGTTATGACTTACGATGATTATGACCTAAAGCATATTATGACTAAAAATAATTATGTCAGTCAATATAGACCCGTTTATTTTACATTAAAAGTTATTGTTATTAAACGTTTTGATAAATAATTTAAAATAACTTTTTCGCCACTTCTAATACACCGTTTATAAAAAATTACTTAATGTCGAAGACAGTCAGTTTTCAATTAATAATTTGGTATCTTTGGCCATTTAATGTGCTTTCTATTACACCTGCGTTATATTTTCGAATAATTAACTTCCAGTATAGGTATCTCGGCTCGAAAGCTTGTAAGGTTTGAAGCATGAAATATTGTTACTCCCTTGTGGATTCACGTTACAAACTTTCTGAAATAAAGCTCCCAGCACACTGATACGTAGCGGTGCGACGGAGCGTCGATGACGCGGCGTTGTGCAAAGGTCTTATTTTCCGAGGCAGCATAGGCAAGCTTATCGCACAAAAATCCGTATCTTTAACCTTACTAACAAAGCCTAACCTTAGCAGCCTTGTAGTAAAGTTATTACCGAGTTTACTTCAAATTACGATTAAATGTAAAAGGACAATGTCACACAATTTGAACTAATCAAAAACTAATCTCTAGGCTTTAGGTACTAGGCGACAAACATAAATAGAGAAACTAGCTTCTACCCACGACATCGTCCGCGTAGATTTAGATTATGGTTATTTGCTTGGGATCTTTTTTTCGGGATCCAGGGTATGAGCTATTTCCATTTCAAATTTCATCCAAATCCATCCAGCCGTTGCAGTGTAAAGGACACAAACTTTCGCATTTATAATATTAAGTAGGATACATACTTAAGTAAATAGAAAACTACCAAGACTCTGGAATAGCTCGCGCTTGTCACACAATTGCCCTTACCAGGATTCGAACTCGGGACCCCTTGCTTCGTGGGCAGGGTCACTATCATTTTGACTAAACGTCGTCTTTGACATTAGAAATTGCTGGATTATGAAATTGTGTCGTAACACTTAATACGTCATCTTATTTATGTATCGTTGAGTAAACTTGTTTTTTTCTAACTACATGCAAGCGGTTACCGACCAAGTGGAATCGCGCCTTTACAAAACGCCAATAGGCTGGCGGTGTTTATCGAACTTTAATAAATTTCCGACATTAATATTACGTTTAAGTTAATTTATTCGGTTATTTACGCCCCTCCTGGGTAGAAATGGTTATTAGCTTAGTTACATTAAAATTGTTTGCTACTTGAAGTACTCTCGCGTCTACACGACTTTGTAAACAGTGCGTTCATACAACTCAAACAACTGAACACTAATTCTAAACATAGAATTAGTGTTCAGTTGTTTGAGTTGTATGAACAGTTAAACTTATATCATTAAATGTTTGAACTAAAGTAAAGTCATCGTCCTAGGTTTTATCCTCCGTAATCAGACATTTTTATTTTACTTGTTTTGACAAGCAACCGTATCGGAAGAGAACTATGTAGAATTGAAAACAATATTTACGGCTACGGTCTTACAATAAGTAAATAAAAAGAAAGCTTTAAAAAACCCGACTGTTGTTGCTAACCAACTTTAAATCGTTATAAATCCTAAATTATCTTTCAAAATGAAAAATGATTTAAGAAACCTGAATATGATTTTTAAATACCTATTCAATTATACCCCATTTGTCATAGTTCGTCGACTTATTTTTTTTTATTTTTTACGTCGTCTAGTGGCCGCCATATTGAATTTTAAACACTGTCATATCTTTAGTGACACTCACGAGATTAAGACAAATCGATTGACATAAGAATCATCAAAATCGGTCCACGCGTTTAGTTTCTAGAATGCCACAAAGGAACAAACATACATATATAGGCTGTGAAACACAATACCCTCCGGCAGTCGGGTAAATAGAGGTCCTGCAAGTGACCCAACGCCATAAGATAACGTTTGTTTATTTTCCCTGTGCGTGATCCTCTTTCATCTTTAAAATAAAGTCAATTGTGAAGCCACAGACACAGTGAATAAGTCATGAAATCCCAGAATTCTCTTCCACATTTTCCTTCGTGCAATAGATGAGTTTTACTTTTCAATGGGTGATGACCGGCCGGTATTCTAGGCGGTAAAAACGATATCGTAATTTTCCTGTTATGGTGTTGTTATGACGTCAGCCGCCATTACTGTCAAGGAAATAAGAGCTATCAAAACGTTGACAATACGATTACAGATCAAATACGATATTGTTTTTACCGTGTTGAATAGAGCCGCAGTTCGTTAATAGTACTTATACCTAAGTAAGAGTAGATACGTGTCTTCTTTGTCATAGCTTTCGGTGAATATAGCTTTATTTCAGTGTCAGTTTTATCTATATTTTGTCACGCGATAAATTCAGGTTCTAATTTTATCCTATGATACACCGCGCTTTAAAATCCATAAAGGCTTAAGGATATCACAAAGACACAGTTATAATTAGGTACATAAATTATTTAAAATGTTTTGATTTGATCTGTTGTTGTTTTTATTATTTCTGATGTTTCGACTTATTATGTTATTTATAAAATAAAAAAATGCTAATTTGGTTCCATGCTATTTTTAAGACGAGCCTTAACGGTGATAACTCTTTAGTTTTGTATTTTTATTGTTATCCTTACTTTTTATTTCTATTTTTGATAATAAATTTGTGTATATTTTTGACTATTCCAATGTTCTTTGTACTTTTGGCATAACATGCAATGTATACTGTGACTTACTTTGGATAGTAAATATCATTCATTCATTCATTCATTCACATGGATACATAATATAACACATGCCCAAAAAAAGTAAATTTAATCGAATTCCTAAGATCCACTTAAAGGATGCTTTTGGAAGCCATAACTCGTATTCGTAAAATAAGGTAATTTATTGCTCGCATAAAACTTTTGCCGTAAAAGGGGCCGCCATGATGAATGTCGACACAGTTTATGTTTCTGTGTTTACAAATTTAATTTATACCGTTTTGCATAACACGATGTAACATAATGTTTGAATAAGTTCAGTTAATGATTTTTGAAGTTCTGCGGTAAATATGGATCGAAACTAAGCAAATTCTTGTTAAGAAGAAAATCGTTTTTTTTGCCCAAAATATTTTTGAGTTTGCTGTTTAAAAAAGTTTCTTGAATCGTTTTTAACTCTTTTCAGGTTAAGCCGACATTTTAGGAGAAAAGGATTAAAATTTATCTTAAAAAGTCTTAAAGTAGTTATGACTTTATAAATCTGTTCTGGACTTTTTCATGTCTTGTAAAAGTTGTAAAGTATTTCTTATTCTATCGTACTTATAACATTTTAGAATCTTGTATTTTTTTATCGAAACACTTATTATAATGGAATAAATACTTTTTCTAAAATAATAATCCTATAAAAATAAATGAACTATCGTGATTAGATAGTATTTAAATAATGTTATTTCATAAATATATCATTGTATTTATGTACGCAGTTGTATGCGTACATACACTTTATGCCACACCAATATATTCCTTAACAACAGTTTTTAATTATATTGATAATGTTGACAGCAGTAAAACAATGCTGTTATTACTATTCATTCACACGCAACAAATAAGTCAAGTATTGTTTCACTGCTGAACACATCAATATTAGAAACTTCATGCTTGTGCAATGCAATGTGAGGATTGACTTTAATACCTTTAATGCCAAACCAAACTTTCTAGTATCGGTTCGTATTTAAGAACTTCGATTGAATGAAATAATAAACCAGAAGATAGTACTCAGTACTAGTGGGGTTTAATTGGGGTGCTCTGAATGTATTCCTAACTAATATTTGGTGTCTGAGGCCGTGTATGCAAAGAAAAAGTGATGGTACCAAGTCTTAGGCATATAATATATAAATATCAAGGGACCATCTCACACAAATTGACCAAGTCCCAAACTAAGCTCTAGGCTTGTACTATGGGTATTAGATAACGGGGTATAGAGATATAAATACTTAAATACATAGACAAATCCAAGACTCAGAAACAAATACTCATCACACAAATTGCCCTGGCCGGTATTTGAACCCAGGACCGCTAGCATCACAGGCAGAGTCACTACCACCTAGGCTAGCGCGTCGTCAAATAACAAAATAGTTTCTTTTTCAGTTAGGTTTGAAGAACCTTGTCCTAAGAAGAAAGAAGGACAAGAACTCTCACTGGCTGGACAGTATGCAGCACCAGTATGATAGGAGGTTCATCAGGGACATCAAGAAGACCCTCTCCATCCTGATGCTCTTCACTGTTCTACCGGTCTTCTGGGCTTTGCTTGACCAGATGGTGAGTATCTCCTATATATAACGATGCTTGCGAGGTTAGGGGTCAAGTACTCAAGTTATATTTGGTATAGCTAAATCGCATTGGTATTTGTGTTTCTTGAATTTGTAGCTGAAATTTCATCCATATATGTAGACTGAAAAACTCACTAAGAGTCTATTGTTTGTACAGTAATTAACGGAAGTAATTGTTTAAATTGAAAATTAAATCGAAAATTTGACACATTTGGTTAAGATCTAAAAACCAGATCTAACCGGATCCGATAAAGATCTAATGTAGTCTGTTTAACTATACTGATACAAACTACGGGCCCTAAGTATGGTCGGGCTTATTAGCCGCATAACTAAGTACCTTGTCACTTTAACGCATTTGACAGATTACTGCGGCAGTTCAAACATGACGTTAAAGCGATAAAGTACTAAAGTGTGCAGCTACTTACAAGGCCGACCGTGCAATGTAACTTAGTAATAAGTTAATGAGTTTTTCCTCTATTTAGACGATTTACACACAAGTCGCACAATCGGGAGAAAAATACTAAAAGGGTTAACCATTTTCATTTGAAGTAAGTGCCTTTTCACACTGGTGTTGTTGACCGTCGATTTATTAGCGGAACGAGGTCTCAGCCAAATCATCTTTAATACCTTAGCGTGAACGTTGCGATATCACCACGATACCGCCTACGTTTGTAAATTGATAATAAACACTCCTTTTTAACCGACTTCAAAAAAGGAGGAGGTTATACGTTCCACTGTATGTTTTTTTTTATGTATGTTCACCGATTACTCCGTCAATTGTCGACCGATTTCAATTTTTTTTTTTCGTTTGTTCCGGGGTGGTCCCATTGTCACCAAATCTGTATCTCATGAGGGGATCAGTGAGGAATTGAGGGAACTCCTCAAATATTGTAGGCAAACATATAGCGATTTTAGTATTTTTAGTAACAAGTCCAGTGGAACTGATGATGAAGACCACAGATGGCCACCGGAACTCCTCAATGGTACCGATTTCAAGGGTGGCGATAAGATATCTCGATTAAGATAGTTGAGCGACTACCTACAACTAATAATATTTACTTGTTGAAATATGACTATGACTTTCCCGCGGCGTTGCTTGCGGCGCGCTTGTTATAAGTTAAAGTATAATTTCAACTAAGAAGTGGGACTACGTAACAGCGTATTATGATCACTAAAAAGTATAAAATAGAATAAATGTTTTAAGAAACAAAAAACGGTGACCACGGCATTTTCAACAAAAAGCCGACATCAGTTGGACTAACCTATTAGGTGCCTACAGTTTTAAAGAAGTTATTTTTTGTGTTTTTGAAGGCGGTTTTTTGTTTTTTAAACATTTATTTTAATTACTTTAATACAGCGGCGTGTACCCATTGAAGAAGAAGTGAAAATCGCTCCGCTAAGAAATCGCTGGTCAAAAAACGCAAAAGTGTACGGCAATGCCATTTTAATCGCCAGTGTAAAAAGAGGACAATCCATTCACCTGATTGCGCGAAATAAAAAAATAAGTTAATCAGTAAGGCTGCAATCAGTCTATAGGCTGCAGTCTATAGACTGACACCCATATTCACAAACAATACTTAAGGGATCCTTCACTGAGTAAACGCACTGCATTTAATACAGCTTTGTGATTGTTCCTTTTTGACCGACCTTTTGTTTATGAGACGATTTGAACCACCCTGTGCGTTCGTGAGCACTGTGGGACCTCATAGTGACGTTTGTGAATACGGGTGTTAGTCAGTTACCTAATGACAATTATGTCGTTCCTTAGTGAAGATTTTTCAAACTCAAATTTGAAAAAGGAACGATTCAATTATTTCTCAAATGTCTCCAGTGCGGCGGTATGTCGTAATTCATAAAGAAACTATGAGTATCAGCTTTATAGTAGAAGTTTATGTAACTGATACATAATGAGAGTCCTTAAAACACGAGTGTGGTTTTATGAAACGAGCCAAAGGCTAGTTTCATAATAAGACCACTAGAGTGTTTAAAGGCCTAATTATGTAAAGTTGCATACACATTACTTTATCTACACACATATAATAAGTAGGTACCTACTCTAAGATGGAGTCAGAAGCCGACGACTTGACGACAAAACTTTTTAATTGTGTATGTACAGCCCTTTCTAACCTGGTTATATTTATCATGTGCGTCTCTATCTAATTCAATCAGAATTTTACGTCATCGTCACGTTCCTTCTTTGACGTGACGTATGCGACGTCGTCTTCAATTTGAAGTAACAATGTTTCTAGGGTAGTAAAGCAATTATCGTCTCGCGCCTGAATTAGCAGCTTATTTATTATGTTGCGATATTGCTGTAAGTAGTTCGTCAACATTTTGTGCACGATTACGGCTTGAATGTTGAACCTGAATACAAATTACTCGACGGGTACTTCTATCGAGTCCTTCAATAGAGAAATTACTGAGACAAATTGTATGATCTGCGATATTGTGCGGAGTAAAATAACGCTGTGTAGATTGATATTTTATAATAACGGACGTTAGAACATCCTTATTATCAAAATACTCGTTATTTTTAAAAATGTGTGAAGAGACGTGGTGTCGACATATTTTTATCGGAATCTCCTTTTATCGCCGACACTCATTTCATAGAATATTTTAATTCGCCTAATTCTCATTACAAATAAGTATACAAATTAATTAATTATTCTTTATCGTTTACCATATTACAAGAAACGCATGGAACGTAAAAACCAAAGAAATGTTAAAGAATGACTCAACGGGCTATCTTTTCCAGACAACCTACAAACCTTATTGAGCCTAGGCACCATATTTAACACTGCACCAATGATGGACACTTTTAGCTGACAGGCACCAGTAATGGACACTTCACAATTAATTCAAATTCCATACGGTCCTAAATTGATTGTTGCAAAACAAATGAATAACCCTTATCTTCTGTAAAATAAGAATCAAGTGTCCAAAATTGGTGCCTTGTCCATTACTGGTTCCATCACCCTACTTGATGTAAAAATAACCATTTACAGGGTTCTCGCTGGACCTTACAAGCTACGAAAATGGACGGCAAACTAGGCTTTATGACGGTGAAACCGGATCAGCTGCAGGTCATATGCCCGATCTTCATTCTTATCCTGATACCAACTTTTCAAAAGGTAAAAAATATTTCATAGATAAAAACCAATCGTATAATGGCAACCCTTTTTTCAGAGCTGATACCTCTTAGAGAACCCAACCGATTTAATATAAAATCTAGCCAAGGACCATCCCAATTAAAGTAATTTTGCTTAAAAAAAAACCGTATCTGAATCGGTTTATCCGCTTAGGAGATATGCACAGATAGACCGATAAAGAGATACACTGGTTAAACTTAAAACAGGGCCCGTATTATAGTCGCCTTTATCGCGGTGGATAAAGCATCTTTGGGATATTTGGTGTGTTGTTAAATAATGCGCTTGATGATCAGAATGGAATATTTAATTATTTAAGGGTCCACATTTAATACAAATAGAGTAGCGCACTTAGTTACTAAAGCAGCCAGGTAATTCCATACTATTTAATAACTCTTAAATACTAATTCGCACGTGGGTAGATAGAAACGTTGATTTTCCCGACTACCCCACTGCGCACTGCGTAGGCGCTCGGCCTGCGCCTGCACAACGTTATATAAACGGGCTCCGGCCGCGCGCGTTCCTTTCGCCGCCGGACGCCGATCAGCAAACATCGCCACTGCTCGAGCCAACTGCTCTTCTCAGGGCAACCGTCCTCGTTTCCTCGTCAGCGTCAATCATGTCCTTCTCAGGACAGCTTCCTGGTTTCCTTTAATCAACGTCAATCAATCAATCCTTGCTTTCACAGCTATATAGACGCCGGCTACAGTGCTCCCCTTTAAGCGAAGCGTACTGGAGGTTTTATGATTCGGCCACTTCGGGTTTTCTTTGGTAAGTTGGTACTTGCGATTGTTATTGTTTGATTTTTGTTTTCAGGTGTCTTTTGTTGTTTTCTGTTTTTGTTTTCTGTTGTAGTCGTTTCGGGTTCTTCGTTGAGTACGTAGGCTGGTTTAAGACGATCGATTGAGATGTTTGCTTGTCTTTCCGGTAGTTGTAATGTATAAACCTTGTTTGTTCGTTTCAGCACGCGATACGGTCCCTCGTATGGCGTTTGCAGTGGTTTTTTTACAGCGTCAGTGCGAACGAATACTTGGTTGCAGGTAAGCAAGTCACGGTGTACGAAAGTAGGTCGATGGCTGCTGTGTGGTTTATCTGTCGTTGGTCTCAGTTTTCGTATCGTATCGCGTAAGTGGTCGACGTAGGCGGTGTCCATGGTGACGTCATCTGTTGTTGATGTTAGGAATTCGCCGGGCAGTTTTATGTTGCAGCCGTATGTAAGCTGGGCAGCGCTGACGCCCGTGTCGCTGCGAATTGCAGCGCGCACTCCTAGTAGCACGGTAGGTAACTCGTCTAGCCAGGTATGGTTTATTTGGAGTCTTGTTTTCAGTGCTGTCTTTAGCGTGCGGTGCCATCTTTCTATCATGCCGTTTGATTGGGGATGATAAGGTGATGAGCGCGTTTTTTTGATGCCGAGGAGGTGTGATAATGATGAAAATACTCGGCTTTCGAACTGGCGGCCTTGGTCTGTGGTCATTGTAACTGGACAACCAAATCGTGCGATCCAGTTTTCGTAAACTGCTCTTGCGACTTGCTCAGCTGTTATTTCGTGGAGTGGGCACGCTTCCGGCCATCTAGTGGCACGGTCAATTATCGTGACACAATAGCGATGGCCATCGGGCGTGGTTGGTAGTGGGCCGATGATATCTATATGTATGTGGGCGAAACGCTCGGTTGCTTGGAACGAGGATATTGGGCTAACTGTATGCCGCTGTATCTTCGCTCGTTGGCATGGTATGCATGATTTTGCCCAATTTCCAGTGTCTACATTCATAGAGGGCCAAAAGTATTTTTCCGAGGTCATCTTGCGAGTAGTTCGTATTCCAGGGTGACTTATGTTGTGGATTGATTCAAATGCTGTTCGGCGAAACTCTTCTGGTAGGTACGGTCGTTGCTTGGAAGTTGAAGTTTCACAATAGATGTCGATTTCTTGCCCTGGTATTGTGATTTTTTCCAGTGTAAGGTTGCTTTGTTGTTGCAGTTTTTGTATGGCTTTGTCATTTGCTTGCACTTGGGCTAACTTGCTGTAGTCAATTGGAGTAGGGCAGTTGATTGATTCGATCCTTGAGAGTGCGTCAGCTACTGCATTCTCTGTGCCGCTTATATAACGTATATCCGTTGTAAATTCGCTAATGTATAAAAGTTGGCGGGTTCTTCGCGGCGATTCGTTGTCGGTATTTTTCTTTGTAAATGCGTAGGTCAATGGTTTGTGGTCCGTGTATATAGTAAGCGGTTTTCCCTCAAATAGTTTGCGGAAATGCTTCGTTGCCATGTAGATAGCTGCAAGTTCGCGATCATAGGTGCTGTACTTTCTTTGTGCTTCAGTAAATTTCTTTGAAAAATAGGCAAGGGGTTCCCACTTATTGTTGTTATGCTGTTGGATGACTGCGCCTGCAGAGCTGTCAGACGCGTCACTGAAAATTGCTAGTGTTGCTCGGTTTGATGGATGAGCAAGTAAAGCGGCGTTCTGGATGCTCACTTTGCATGCCTGAAATGCTTTTGTTGATTCGTCGGTCCACTTAATTGTCGTTTTGTCCTTCTTTTTTGCATTGTGCAAGTATTTGTTTAATGGGGCTTGTAATTTTGCTGCATCCTTGATGTTTTCGCGATAGAAGTTCAGCATTCCAAGGAAACGCCGTAGTTCTTCGACGTTTTGTGGCTTAGCGTAGTTGACTATTGCTTGCACCTTGTCTTCTGGCGGCTGTATCCCGTCTTTAGATACATGGTAGCCGAGAAATGTTACTTGTGGTTGACCAAAAACGCACTTTGACGGGTTGATGGTTATTCCATACTCCTCTAAGCGTTGTAGTACTGTGCGCAGATGTATCCGATGCTCTTCTTCATTCGTGGATGCCAATAACAAGTCGTCAATAAAAGGGAAAACGTAGTCTAGGCCTCGTAGAACTTCATGGATGAACCTTTGAAATGTTTGTCCCGCATTGCGTAGGCCTGGGCACATGCGAGGAAATTCGAACAGGCCAAAGGGGGTGATAATTGCCGTTTTTTCTACGTCTTGCTGGGTAACTTCAAGTTGTTGATACGCTCGATTGAGGTCGATTGTGGTAAATATTTGTTTTCCCGCGAGTTGGAATGTGAAATCGCGAATGCGCGGTACGGGGTATCGGTCCGGTATAGTAATGGCGTTGAGTCTTCTATAATCTCCACATACGCGGAGATCTCCATTTTTCTTGGGGACTACATGCAGTGGCGATGACCATGGACTTTTACTCGGCCGGCAGAGTCCTTGTTGCATCATACTCTCGAACTCCTTTTTTACTTTCTCGTAGCGATGAGGTGCGATCGGACGGGCGCGACAGTGAATAGGCTGGCCGGTGGTTTCAATGTGGTGCTCGACGGTATGTTTGGGGCTAAGCTTCATTGATGTGAGTCTTGTTATGCCAGGGAAGTCGGCTAATATGTTGTGGTACGCCTTATTTACATCAATACTGCGCACAGTGGGAGTATTTGTAGTGCAGAGCTGGGCGACTGTTGTTAGGTTGGTTTTTCCGTCGATCAGTCTTCGATTCTTGATGTCGATTATAAGGTGGTGATATTGGAGAAAATCTGCTCCTATAATTGGTCTTGACACAGCGGCTATGATAAAGTGCCATTTAAATGGGCGGCGAAGGTTAAGGTCGAGCTCCAGTGTTTTTTCGCCGTACGTTGGTATAATCGTGTTGTTGGCTGCATACAGTTGAAATGGCAGCGGCTGCGTCGATTCGCCTTTTCTCTTTGGTAGGACAGAAATGTTTGCCCCTGTGTCTACCAAAAATGACAATCCTGTTCGCTTATCCGTGACAAATAGGCGGTGTGACTTTCCTGATACGCTGGATTCCGCCGCAGCCAGCGTTGTTTCTAGTTTTCCGAGGGTTTTATTGGTTTGAAACTGCACGGAGGTGTGCATTTTCTTGCGTCCATGCCAAATTTGAAGTGATAGAAACAGTATGGCATCGGTGAGTTGGTGCGACTTCTTCCTTGCGATGCGCTGCGTGCGCGATCTTGAAAGCGTCCGCGCTGATAGCTACGGCTGGCGTGACCGGTTTGGGGCCTTGACCTCAATTCCGCGACCTCTAGTGAGAGTTTTCTTATCTCGCTTATCAGATACTGTGTGTCGGCATTAGGTTGCGGTTGCTGGTATGATGGCTGCTGCTGGATGACTTGCATCGGTTCGGAGACTGCGGCGATCTGGTGGGACTCCTCCATCATTTTGTCGGCGAGTCGAGCTAATTCATCGAGTGTGGTTGATCTCGCCAAAAGGGTGGTACGCGTAGCGATAGAGATATCCCAAGAAGCTCTCGCGTTGGAGAACTTGCTAATTCTTGCTTTGTAGTTGGTGCGGTGGTTTCATCTTCGTTAGGCATGATCACGTCGGGGTCACCACTTTGGGATATTTGGTGTGTTGTTAAATAATGCGCTTGATGATCAGAATGGAATATTTAATTATTTAAGGGTCCACATTTAGTACAAATAGAGTAGCGCACTTAGTTACTAAAGCAGCCAGGTAATTCCATACTATTTAATAACTCTTAAATACTAATTCGCACGTGGGTAGATAGAAACGTTGATTTTCCCGACTACCCCACTGCGCACTGCGTAGGCGCTCGGCCTGCGCCTGCACAACGTTATATAAACGGGCTCCGGCCGCGCGCGTTCCTTTCGCCGCCGGACGCCGATCAGCAAACATCGCCACTGCTCGAGCCAACTGCTCTTCTCAGGGCAACCGTCCTCGTTTCCTCGTCAGCGTCAATCATGTCCTTCTCAGGACAGCTTCCTGGTTTCCTTTAATCAACGTCAATCAATCAATCCTTGCTTTCACAGCTATATAGACGCCGGCTACACATCCATCACTCTCGCACTTACGTACTGGTCAGAAAGTGACAGATGTTTAATCATACGTTATCGTAATAATAGGCCCGCAGTTCTCATTTTTATCGAGGGTTAAAAACCAGTGGGCCTAGTATGGTTGCGTTTATCGCGTGACAAAATATGGATAAAGCATCCATCACGCTCGTACTTAGGTATACCTATACGTGTCAAAAAGTGACGGATATTTTATCCACACTTTGACACGCGATATAGACGCAGCCATATTAGACGCGCAGAATTATAGTAACCTTTATCGCAGTGAATAAAGCATCCGCCACTTTCCCACTTACGTATTAGGTACACAGAAAGTGACAGATATTTTATCCATGATTATATACATCGATAAACACGATAATAGGCCCACAGATGTCGTTATTCTACTGTGTTATTCTAACATCGATCGATATTTGATATCCAGTTTAATAACTTCGAACGTAATTGAAAACTAAAGTAACTTGTCAAAGTTCAATTTCCGCGATCGAGCGAGAAAACCGTGACTATTTTCATTTGAAAGAGAGCCTGCTTTTTGTTTGCAACGTGTTAGTGCTTCTTGCACTTTCACGTCGTGAAATTACTCTAATGCAGTCGCCAAATAACACCTTTCTTTTATTTCATTCCAGTACGTGTACCCCTTCTGCGAGAAACGCAATTTGTTAGTGAATCCTTTGTACAAATTAACCCTAGGCGGAGTTTTGGCCGGCGTCGCTTTCATAGTGTCTGGTCTAGTGGAGATTTATTTAAAGGTACGTTATCCAACCAATTTAACAAGACACTACAGTTGTAACGAACTGCATATAAGGCAGATGCATTGTAACCCTGGTCGGTTGCTATATTGGATTATTTGGCGCCTTACAGCTCTGCCAATTTGAACGCTGTTCGAATTTCAAATACCTGTTTTTTTTCTAATTTCGAGATTGCATTGCTAAGGCCAGTAACAAATTTAGGTTTAGATAAAATTAAAAAACGTATTGTTTGCGTCTTGCAGTTCAATTCGGCTCCGTACAATAAAGAAAAATAAAGAAAGATTGCAACTTCAGTAATAATTTTAAAATTTTAACTATTTCAATAGTTATTAATTTTACTGAAATATTATATTTTAAAAACTTATTCAACAAAGAAAAGAAAGCGCAAATTAGACTGGAAATAAATATTGCTGAAGTTTACTTTAACTTCAGTTCTAGAGCAAGAATCACAATTTTGCTGACTTTTTCTAACTTAAAAGTTAGTAAGACAGCAGACAATTTCTGGATTTTTTATTGTTAACTAGTCTAAACCTCGCTTTAAAATAGTAATAACATTTCATTGCCGGTAAAAAAATGATAAATTAAAGCTTCATTCTATATTTATTCTTAAAGACGTTTAAAAGTACTATAAAATCTGAATTATTCTTCAGCCTATTCAATCAAAGTGAAAGTGAAGTGAAGCCCAAATAATTGAGTAATGTCTATCTATGTATTTCGGCATGTATCTTTCTATTTAGGTATGTTTACCGTTGTCTAGTACCCATAGTACCTACAAGCCTAGAGCTTCGTTTGTGACTAAAGTAATTTGTGTGTGATGGTCTCCTGATATTTATGTCACGTGTAACGAAATAAAGAATAAATTAATAATAACTATACATCTGTTTCAGACAACATATCCCCAGCTGCCAACAGTGGGTTTATCCCAGTTGCGTATATTCAATGGGAACCCTTGCTCCGTCGCTACCAACAACGAAAATATTACCTACACTATTCCAACTCACGCATATTTCGTTAAGAAGGATTTCAAAGTTAACAACTCAGCTAATTTAACTCTAGAGTTATGCGGAGAATGCATCACGCCGAGAAACGAAAATTTCACACTCTTAGAAAAGAAGGCAAATTCATATTTCATGGATGGCGACGATGTTTATGGTTTTCTTGATAATTTGGATAAAAGTAAATCTGGATTTCCGGTAGTAAGGTAAGCCTGTTCTAATATTGGAAGGGACAGAATATTTGAATATTCGGTTCTGTCGAATACAAATTCATTATCAAAGATAGAACAGAATCTGAATAATGCATATTAAATAGGGTGCCATAAAAAAGGTAACAATACCTTCGAATAAAAATAATAAAAAATATTATTATTTTTATTAAATCGCGTCACTATTCGAATTCTGTTTGTAACTATCGTCTCTACTCCTATATAATTTACCTAGTCATGATCTCTTTTAACCGTTTCTTTTGATCTACTTTTGCAAATAACTTAAATTTCGCACTTGTTATCGAATAGATCTTTCTTCGGCAAATCGGCCATGTTAAGGTAGGTATTGTGCGGTGGTTTTACACTGAAAACGTTAAAATATTTCATTCATTGAAGAAAGTGTAAAATATTAATAATCGCGGTTGCTTATTTAGTGTGTAAACCTATCCAAAGGGCCTGCTTCGATGGTTCGGTCATTTGGAAAGGATGGATGAAAGAAGATTGACGAAAGAGATATACAGAGCGAAAGTGAATCGGTCGGAAGGGCCCGGCCTAGGCGTACTTTTTCGAATCCAATCGGAGAAATACTGGAAAAGGTTCTTATCTTAAGTACACGAAACCGACGTCTATATGCATGACTCGATGTATGAATGTGGAAGAAGCGAAAGAGATTTGTCAGGATCGCGGATCGTAGTAGGTGGAAAGAAGTGGTCTCTGCCTACCCCTCTGGGAAACAGTGTATTTGTGTATCTATCCAAAGTCCCTTAAGGCACTCCTTGTTCCTATTTTAAACTTTAGCCAAAAATTGGACGTGGAAGTCTTACAAACAACTTACAACGTTCACAGTGCGGTCGCCTTACAGCTAGCTGCACCACTTTCTAAGAGAGAGCTTTCTCTTTGTCGTGGTTTAGTGTTATCCTTGAATTGTTGCACTAATCTTTCAAAGGCGTTAAAGCGACAAGGTGACAAAGTGTGCATTATTATTAATGTTCAAACCAAATTGTATTTGGTTGCATGATTATTTTTATCTTGCTTTTTCGGTTAGCTTATCGATGGATACTGAAGTTAAATGAGACAGCAAGAGGAATACGAACTTATCCGATAAAATGAAATGACGTTTGATTATTTACTACATTTAAAATTAATTATTTTACATTTCTATCCATCTTGCATCGTGGTCTCTTAATAAAATAGAAATTAGTGAAATAACCTATTACTACTTACTGCTATAATTCTACTAGTGTAGAACGAACGACGCATCTGCCTGCGAAGCTAGCGGTTCTGGGTTCAAAACCCGGTAAGGGCAGATAATTGTGGGATGAGTGCGAATATTTGTTATATTTATATAAGTATTTATATCGTTGTCTAGTATCCGATATTCAAGCCTAGAGCTTAGTTTGGGACTAGGTCAATTAGAGTGACATTGTCCCCTGGTATTTATTTATTTATTTATTCATTTAATAAAGCATTGCTTCCACCACGTCTATATTTTCACAAATAAAGAGGTTTCCTTTATAATACTTTACAAAGAAGGGCTTACAAGGGACCCTACAATAACTTTAACGGCGTATAAATCCCTTACACTTATTTTCAAGTAACTGGATCGGAAATAAGACCGTGTTTTTTGCGCGAAATCAACCGGAACCGCTGCCATTGTGCGACAGGAAGCCGTTACGCGGGATTCGGGTAATCCTTCATAATAGGGCTTTTATTGAATTTCCTTGAGGTTCTGAAAGTATTGAAGATTTTATTTAAAGCTAAATACATATGTGTTATAAATGGTATCTATTAAATAGACGAAACCTCCGATATAATGACGATCTGCGGGCTTATTATGGTCGTTTTTACCGTTGTGGATAAAACATCTGTCTCTTTCTGACCGTTATGTAAGTGCGAGAGTAACGGATACATTATCCACCGCAACGCGATAAAGTCGACAAAAAACGGGCCCTGCGGGCTGATGGCTGCGTCTTTATCGCGTGTGAAATGTGGATAAAGCATCCGTCACTCTCGTACATATTTACGTGTCAGAAGGTGACGGATGCCTTATCCGAACTTTATCACGCGATTAACGCAGCCATATTAGGGCCCCTGGTATCTTTTAAACGGCCCAACTGATTTTCATTCAATCTAGCAAATCCTTTTTACCTCCGACAAAAAAAAAGGGGCGTTAATTTTTTTGTGTGTCTGTCTGTGACATCGTAGCTCCCAAACGGATGGACCAATAAATACAAGTGTTTTTTTTAAATATACCTAGTTTAATTGGAATGGTATTTAGCTAGATTTCATGAATATCGGTTGAGCGGTTAAAGAGATTTCAGTTCCGCGGGCCTAGTATGACTGCGTCTATACTCCATACCAATTGACTTGTCTTATTTAGTAAACAATTTTATAACCTCAAAATGCACCACTTTTGGCTAAAATGGCCGTTTTCTGCTGAATAAAGTAATTAGACACCACATTTTGCACAGCATTTTCCTGATTTTACATCATGGATGGTTTATTTTACGTCAAAATTGTTATTTTAGGCGAAAAGGAACCATTTTGAGGTTATAAAATTGTTTACTGAATAAGACAAGTCTATTGGTATGGACCGTATAGATATCGCGTGTCAAATGTGGATAAAGCATCCGTCACTCTCGTACTTATTTACGTGTCAGAGGGTGACGGATGCCTTATCCACACTTTGTCACGCGATAACCGCAACCATATTATGCCCCCTGAAAGTATGGTCTCTGTTACTGGTGGATTATGCGGGAGATAAAAAACACAGAGTTTAAATAGGAAATATGCCAAAATATGAGCGAGAGAGGTACGTATGTTCGCTGTCAAGGTGTAATGGCGTCTCTCCGTCCTCCAGCCACACATGCATACCCTTTTCTCCCATATTAACTAGCTTTAATGAAAACAGTTGACAATAAAGTGGCGGTAGATGGCGTTACTGGTAAGTACAGCTCATATAAACTTTATATAAAATCCATTTGTATGTATGTTAGTCTATGAAAATATATATGTATCTATGTTTGTTATCTAAGTAAGTCTATTACATTTATTTCTAGGTTAAGCTTTATGTCACACAGGTGTGCAGCAGATTCTAACGTCAACATCCTCCCCCCTTAGTGTTGCCTTAGCAGCACTCATCTCCCATGGGGATCAGTGCGACGCGCGCCGCAGATCGTTTCAGAGTCCCCGCCTTCGTTTTGACAGTCACTACCCTGACCCGGCCGTCCTTGCCAGGGAATATCTCCTGGATGATGCCCCGTGGCCATACATTTCTTGGACCGTCGGGGTCCACTAGTAGGACCATATCTCCTACTTTTAGCGGTATATGATCACGTTGCCACTTTTGTCTAGGTATCAACTCCGGGAGCGCTTCTTTGACCCATCTTCGCCAATACATATCTGCGAGGCGCTGTGAGACGCGCCACTGCTTGCGCAGATAAAACTCTGAGTCGTCAAATACTCCAGGAACCGGTAGTGATGACGCTGATCCGATTAAAAAATGGTTGGGTGTAATAGCTTCGTGGGAACCTGGTTCCACCGATACGTGCGTCAAAGGTCGACAGTTCATGATGGCTTCCACTTCAGTCATCAAAGTAGCAAGCGTTTCATCACGCGGTGCACGCTCTTTCAGCACTACCTTTAGAGCTGTCTTTACGCTTCTTATTAGACGCTCCCATGCACCTCCCCAGTGCGGGCTGACTGGTGGTATGAACGTCCAGTTCGTACCATGCGTGGTTCCTGCTCTTATCAACGCCTGTTCGTCAATGTCGTGAACAGCCCGTTTTAATTCTACGTCCGCTCCTTTTAGGTTTGTGCCGTTATCAGAGTAAAGACAATGAGGCCAGCCACGCCTTGCTGCCATTCGCCGAAGCGCCATGATGAGAGAGTCGGTCGTTAATGACGCAACTATTTCAATATGCACTGCTCGTATTGTAAGGCACGTAAATAAGACACCATATCGTTTCTCACGACGTCTTCCCACAGTGACCTCCATCGGTCCAAATAGATCGACACCGCAGTGCGAGAATGGGCGCTGATGGTGGGCAACTCGGGCGGCAGGTAAGTCTCCCATCTTGGGTATTTGTGGTTTAGCTCGTCGAATCTTGCACAACATACACCGAGCAGTCACATATTTTACGGTAGGGCGCAGTCTGATAATCCAGTATTTCTGTTTAATTTCATTTACCACAGTTTCTTCAAAACCGTGCGCGGCTCTGACGTGGTAGTGCTTGGCGATCAGTTTTGACACCTGGTGGTGACCATCCAAGACGATAGGCCGTTTCACGTCAGCGGAAACCTCAACAGCGACATCAATACGCCCCCGGGCGCGCAACACGCCGTGGTCGTCTAACATCGGAGATAATGTTAATAATTTACTAGAACGTTCTGTGTTTTTATTATTACTTAATGCAACTATTTCTTTTCTAAACGAGTCTAATTGTGCTTGTCTTATTATTAAGCATTCCGCTTCATTTATTAATTCATAGTCTGATTTTTCAGGCAACTTCCGACACTTATTTATGAACTTCAGGACAAACATCATGGCCCCCAGCAGTCGCAGCCAAGATGAAAACCGCTGAGGATCAGGTACAGGTAAGTTCATAACGTGAGCGTCACATATCGTACACACTCTTTCCAAATAATTTTCATTTATTTCCTTTTCTATTTCAGGTGCAGCGGGCCATTCTTCGGGTTTTAAGTACAAGAATGAGGGACCACAAAACCATTCGCTTGCCGCTTCTAATTTATAAGAGTTATTCTTGGTAGCTATATCTGCTATGTTTATTTTTGTGGGCACATAGTTCCACTCTGATATTTTACTTAATGATTCAATTTCTCCTAATCTGTTTGCAATAAATACTTTATAATTTCTGTTTTCGTTTCTTATCCAATGCAAAACCGTTGAAGAATCCGTCCAGAAGTATCTTTTTGCCGGTTTAATTCTATGTTCCTCTTCTATGATTGTTGCTAGGCGGCAACCGAGCACAGCTGATTGTAACTCCATTCTCGGCACAGAAACCGGTTTGACGGGAGCGACTCGACTCTTGCTCGCGACGAACGATACTATTACGCTGTTATCATTGTTTACGACGCGCCAGTAGGCTACGCACGCGAATGCGCTCGGCGCCGCGTCACAAAAAATATGCAATTCTAACTCCCGATCCGTAATTGTGGCTCGGAAATACCATCTCGGTATCTTCAATTCATTGATTTCTTGTAACTGCGTTATCCACTCCCGAAACATAACCATTTGCACGTCCGAAATCACGTCGTTCCAATTTATATTTAATTTCCATGTTTCTTGGATCATTATTCGTCCTTTTATTGTAAAGGGAGCAAGCATGCCGTACACATCGAATATGGACATAACAATGCGCAACAAGTCTCGTTTCGTAGGTTTCTGTTTGAATGATAAAATTTCTTTCGGGATACGTTTTAATGATAGGTCAAAACCGAGCGTGTCATGTGCTGGACTCCACAATAAACCAAGTGTTCTCTCCGTTAGGCTGTCACATTCCACTTTGAACCTTATCGCATTTACACTTAGAAGCTCATTTGGTATGTTTCGTAAAACAGCGGGTTCATTGCACATCAAATTTCGCATCTCAAAACCGCCTGATTTATGTATTTCTAAAATATCCGTGATCACCTTCTCGGCGTCATGCTTGTTGTGGTGGCTGTCAATGTAATCGTCCATATAGTGAGATTTTGTAATGGCATTCACAGCGTCAGGCATCATATCTTGAAAACGCTGCGCATTTTTATTTTTGACATATTGCGCAATAAAAGGTGAACAATTCGCCCCAAATATTAAAGCGGTCATGGCATACTTTTTCACGGGTTCCGTTGCACTATCACGCCATACAAAACTCAACGCGTCTTGGTCTTCTTTTCTTATTTTTATTCGTAAGAACATGTCTTTAATGTCTCCGACCACGCCAATGGAACCCTCTCGAAATCGAAACATGATTCCCAGAAGCGACTGTAGCAAGTCGGGGCCTTGGAGCAAAAAATCATTGAGGGAATTTCCTCCCGAGATGGCGGCAGCGTCGCTGACGACCCTTAACTTCTTCTTGTTAGGATTATCAATACCAAAATGTGGTAAATACCATATGCGGGCTCCCGGTTCCTCCGATGTAACTTCCCGCGCGTATCCATTGATAAGTAAATGGTTGATTCTTTCACGGTAACGTGACGCATACTCTTCATCTTTACTCATCTTTTTCTCGACTGTATATAGTCTTTTAAGGGCGTTTGAATAAGAATCAGGCAACTTGGCGTCAGTCTTCCACGGCAGACCAACCTCCCACTGCCCGTCAACAAGCTTGGCTGTTTGATCTAACACGGATATCGCTTGCAACTCGTCTTTATTTTGTCGGGGTTTCGTCGTAACTCCTATTGACTCCAGTGCAAACGAGTGACGAACCAACTCACTTAGCATTCTTAAAGTTTCATCGTCACTGCCCGCCTCTGAACCAATAGGGTTATGAACAACGGCTACTGATTGCATCCCTGTATTTAAAAAAATATCATTAATATAAACATTGCGCTGCAGAGGGTATATTAAGTTATTGTTCTGCGATAGCAACGACAACAGCTGATCGGGTGATAAGGTGGCCGGAACAGGATAATGCAACGCTGAGGGCGCGCGGGGAGAGGCGTGCGGGGGAGCGGGGCGCACGAGCGGCGGCTCCTCCGCTGACAAAAGTGCTGACTCATTATCATCCCGACCGGCGGCGCGCGCGTTGCAAACAACACCATGCACACACCACCCCAGCGGTGTGCGTGTGACATAAGGCTTATTTTGGCTACCGGGCACTGTAAAAACAGGCATAAGCAAATGGTAATGGTCCTGACCTATTAATAATTGTGGTTTCACATCTTTACATAACAGTTTGCTCTTATAATTCTTTATATGTTTATTACTTTCAAAATTTACAATAGACAGCCTCTGTACGGGCAAGTTTAAATCGCTTAATTTACGAGCGCGTACATGATAAGAGTCACCGGTCGAATTACTAATCGTAAAGTTAACAATTTCGCTTTTGCACGATAGCTCGGTGTTATTCCACGCGCCGCGCACCTGTAAGGTCTCGCTATAGCCGCGGAGACCTACCGCGTCTGCGAGGCTCGCCGATAATAGCGAAATGGTAGCTGCGTCGTCTAGTAAAGCATATGTACTTACGCTGCCGCTAGGTCCGTGCACAGTAACTGACACTACTTTCAATAACACTTTTGAGTACCGCGTATTAGTGTTATTCACGTATTCATTTGAGCTCACCGCCTCATCACTTGCAGTCTCGTCTATGATCGCGTTAACGCTTGAATGCAGTTCTTCGGATTCTTTTGAAGTAACACAGTCTACGTTCGAAACACTGTCTCTTTTTGGTAACCAATGCAATAGTTTATGATGGTCCTGACCACAATTATCAACGTCGCATACACTAGCCGGGCACGCTTGCCTATCATGCTGCGAACCTAGACACTTGAAGCACAACTTATTGGCACGAACATATCGCCAGCGATCGCGCCGCATAGCGCGCTTAAACCGGGAACATTCTGGAAGACGGTGACAGGACACGCGACAAAACTTGCATTTTTCCGCGTCGTCGGTGCTAAGCAAGATTGAATTCCGCGGACCCCTCTGTTCTTCGAACGATTTCTTGCTTCGCTCCGCTTGGCTGTATATGTGCGACACGCCTGCAGACGTTACTTTCGTTGCTTCGTTGATAAGAAAATCCGACAAATGTTCAAACTTACATCTTTCCTGGTTATTTATATGTTCGCAGGCATAGTCTGACCACCGATTTATAAGACCACTTGGAAATTTGGATACTACGGTAGTAATAAGCTCGGGGCTACGTAAATAATCTGCTTGATTTATAGCACGAGCAGCAACCGCAAAATTCTTGATCTTTGTAGCAAAATTAACGATCTCGTTGTGATACGCTTGAGATAAAGGTTGGAGCTTCTTAATTTGAGTCACAATCTTGTTAATAATTTTTTCCGGATTGCCGAAACGCAGTTCAAGGGTTTGAATAATTACATCTGGGCCAGTTTTACCGATAAGCATCGAGACGACCGCTTCTTTAGCTTCACCGCGCAAACATTTACGCAAACGATAAATGTTTTCCACATCACTAAATTTGCACATCTCAGTAGACTCGATATAAGCTTCCTTAAACTGCAACCACTCCATGGGATCACCAAAATATAAAGGTAGGTCTCTCGAGGTCGCCAGCCTGGTAAGCAGTTGCGGGTTTATAGCTTTTGAAGTCGAAGCTATAATGGCATCTTTTAAGGCCACTGCCAACTTTTCAACGTCACTAGGTTGTTGGGCCGATTGCGGCACTAACGCCGCCGGCGGCCTATTGCTGGGCCCAGCGACTTGCTCGTATCCACTGTAGTCGTCTTGGTTTGGCATTTTTGTGATTTGTTCCATGTCCCGAACACTACGTTCCAGCCAATCCTCTACCTTATCATTGCCGGAACGCTCCGATTGATAAATTTTATCACTCTTCTGCGAATGCTCCTCGAGGGCCGCAATTTCTGCTGAAAGCCTCTTATCAATCAAGTCTTTGTCGATTTTGGCTTTGGCCTCAGCGGCCTCGAGTTCCAGCTGTCTCTTGCGCGCTAGAATTACCGATGACGATGCAGATTTTTTGCTACCCATAGTATGCGGACGCGGATTCAGCTCGACTGGATCCTTTTTAAACACGACACCTTCCGATTGCACATCCGTAGGCTGGTCTCCGTGATTTTCCATTAGTTTAGCCAACGCTTCGTTCTTCACCATGCGTCGCGTTTTAACTACACTGCGCGGCGGGGTGTTAAACATTATTGCGCGGCCGTCCTGCTTACAGGTTTTGTTCCCGTGATCCGGTCGAAGAACCACTTTGTTACTGGTGGATTATGCGGGAGATAAAAAACACAGAGTTTAAATAGGAAATATGCCAAAATATGAGCGAGAGAGGTACGTATGTTCGCTGTCAAGGTGTAATGGCGTCTCTCCGTCCTCCAGCCACACATGCATACCCTTTTCTCCCATATTAACTAGCTTTAATGAAAACAGTTGACAATAAAGTGGCGGTAGATGGCGTTACTGGTAAGTACAGCTCATATAAACTTTATATAAAATCCATTTGTATGTATGTTAGTCTATGAAAATATATATGTATCTATGTTTGTTATCTAAGTAAGTCTATTACATTTATTTCTAGGTTAAGCTTTATGTCACACAGGTGTGCAGCAGATTCTAACGTCAACAGTCTCTATTTTTTTAAATCTATTTACTACATTAAACACCTTCAAATGAATCTTCTTCTATTTGATATTGGAATCACTTCTCCTAACCACTTATCCGTGTAGGGTGACAGCACCAATGATGGACACTTTTAGCTGACAGGCACCAGTAATGGACACTTCACTCTTAATTCAAATTGTATACGGACCAAAATTGATTGTTATTCATTTGTTGCAATACAAATGAATAACCCATATCTTCTGTAAAATAAGAATCAAGTGTTCATTATTGGTGCCTTGTCCATTACTGGTTCCATCACCCTATGTACATACAGGGTGTCTCTGACCTTGGGGCTTTAAATGCATGGATCGTTTCTACTCCTGAAACAGAACTTCTTTTGTTCTGAAAGTTGTTAAAAATATGCCCAACTTAAATTTTAAATTTTTCATGCAAGTAAATCTATTTTTCAATGTACGGGATCCAATTCTCCAGTTTCCTTTAGCCCTCGTACCGAGGAAATGTCAAAATTATATGGCCATGATTTTATACACTGATTTTACAACTAGACTTTAACATCAATTAGTTATCTAAATTTAAGTTATTTTTTAATGTTGCAGAACAAAAGTAGTACAGTTTAGCGAGTAGAAACGATGGATGCATTTAAAGTTCCAAGGTCAGAGGCACCCTGTATATATACGGACATAAGTCTTTCATCATATCAGCCTGTTGCAGTCCACTGCTGGACATAGGCCACCCCCAAGGAGCGCCACAGCGCGCGATCTCCCTCCCTTCGCATCCAGTCACAGCCAGCTGCCTTCTTCAGATCATCGGTCCATCTAGCCTGGGGGCGTACTACACTACGTTAGCCTAAGCGTGGTCTCCATTCGAGAACCTTCCTGCTCCACCTCTCGTCGGTTCTGCGACAGACATGGCCAGCCCACTGCCACTTCAGCTTGCTACATTTTTGGACAATATCAGTCACCTTAGTCTTATGTCGTATGTCCTCGTCACGGATCTTATCCCTTAATGAGATCCCCAATATAGACCTTTCCATAGCACGCTGAGTGACGTGCAGTTGGTGGGCCAACTTGACTGTCATGTTCCACCTGTTGTTCTGTCATAAGTCTTTACACTGTATAAAACAAAGTCTCTCTCGCCCTCTATCCCTCTGTATATACATCATCATCATCATCATCAGCCATGGTTCGTCCACTGTTGAACGTAGGCCTCCTTCATGTTTCGCCACCATTTTCTATCCTGGGCTTCCCCCATCCAGCCTCTGCCTGCAGTCCATCGGATATCATCAGTCTAACGAGTTGCAGGGCGCCCTACGCTACGCTTGCCTAAACGCGGTCTCCACTCCAGAACTTGTCTGTTCCATCGGTTATCGATCCTACGGCAGACGTGACCGGCCCACAGCAACTTCTGCGTACTAATCCTTCGGGCTATATCGATGACTTTCGTCTTTTGTCGGATATGATCGTTTCGCACCCTATCTTTTAACTAGATACCGAGCATAGCCCTTTCCATAGCACGCTGTGTGAGTTTGAATCTGTGGACCAGACCTCCGGTAAGCGTCCATGTTTCTGCGGCGTAAGTCATAACTGGTAGGACGCACTGATTGAACACTTTAGTTTTAAGGCACTGTGGCAGGGATGACGTGAAGATATGACGGAGCTTCCCAAATGCTATGTTTCTATATATTATCTTTGAAACTACGCAACAGATTTTAATGCGGTTTTCATCAATAGATACGAGTGATCCAAGAAGAAGGTTTTCATGAATAATACATTTTGGATTATGTAAGGGTGTTACAAAATACTCACATTAATCGAAGCAAGGCGAGGGCGGGTCGCTAAGTTAATTCATGAATCTTTTAATACACCTTTGTGGCCATTTACCACGGAATAAGTAACAACAGTGAATAAGGAACGTTTGATGTGCTATACATAATAGAATAATCAGCTTACTCTCGTCCCAATGGTTGTCGTAAGCCTTCTCATATAATAGGATTGAAAGATTTCCTCGATATTTTCGAATATCGACAACGCATTTGCGATTTCTTTATTTGTACCGATTTTATTTTTCCTTTTTTCCTACTCGATGTATGCTAATTTGCAAATATTTATTTATTTCATAATTCAATTGCCTCTTACGTAAAAATAGTTTAGCTAAAAATCTAGAAATAGAGAATATGTATGATTTTTTTCACAGCTGTTATAAAAGCTGATTCATGTAACAAAGACTTGAGAAAAATATTTTTTTGAATAGCTATAAAAATAACCAAGATATGAGCCAACAAAGATTGGTTCCAATCTCTTTCTAAGATTTAACATGGATTTTATATGGCCGACGTGTTACATGACGTCACACGGCGTATCGGATCTCTCTGTGTAAGCGCTGTCTAATTAGCAGTTTAAAATGCTTGTATCATCCGTATTTCTTGGCCGATTTTAATTTTAATTTCACTATTGGTGATCTCTTTTGAGAAATGCATTTAAAAAATCAATGCATATGTCCTATTAGTGTTTGTGTTCTTAATAAAAAAATAAAAAAATATTAGGAGACAATCTCAGACGAATTAACTTAGTCCCAAACTTAGCTCTAAGTTTGTATAGTCGAGTTCATTATTATGTTATACACTTTAGTACGTTGTCTTTTTTATGTCATGTTTAAATTGCCCTATATGAATTGTCACAACGATTAAAGTGACAAGGTACTAAAGTGTACATATATTTATGAACTCTACTGTACTAGGCAATGATAATCAGACTTATAAAGGGTGACTGCGTGGTCGTGATACAAATGATCACCTGTGTGTTCTACACACGAATATGAACAACTTTCACTATGAGACCAACTCTGAAATCAGGAAAAAAAAACAGCTAATTCATATATTTTGGTCGAGTACGTACCTATTGAACTTTTCTATGAAACAGCTGATTTTTTTTTCCTGATTTCAGGTTTGATCCCATAGTGAAAGTTGTTCATATTCGTGTGTAGAACACAGAGGTGATCATTTGTATCACGACCACGCAGTCACCCTGTATAGAGAAATACCTACTAAATATACGCGTAGAAAACATCCAAGACTCAGGCACAAATACTCGCGCTAATCTCGCAACAATTTGCCCATACCGTGAATCGAACCCAGGCCCGCTAGCTTCGCAGGCAACCAACAGCTAAGTGTGTCGTCTATTGCAGCAACATTCAGAATAAGTCGAAAGATGTTTCCAAAATAACAATCCGTAGCACAAAACAGAAATATTTCTGTTATGTCAATTATTTATGAAAAATGCTTTTCAGGTTTCTAGTAACAAGCCGAGTCAATGCATCGGACATGCACCTCTATAACGAGAGACGGAGCGAAATAGAAAGCTTTATAAGTGCTGGGATTTCTGCGCAGCTTGAAGTTTTTGCGTCTACTTACTCTATAAGGGTTGATGAAAAGACGGTGCTGAGCCATATGGTGATGGGGGGTGGGGGGGTGTACACGGTGATGATTGACAAGGACGGTGAGGATTATGTGAGTATTTTAATTTAAGTAGATAAGTAAGTAAAGTATTTATTCAACTGTGTAGAATAATAACAGGTTTTCGGTTTGAAATTCGAACATCGGTTCAAAAGACGGCACTCACACAGTGATAGGTGACATAACTTTCGTTTAATCCATTCGTGCCAACTCTTGTGAATCGACCTGGGGACTTATTTTTGACTTTCGAGCGCTCGAAAGTTTCACTCGGAAGTGAGCAAAATCTGTGAAGCCGTATTATTGAAATTACGAGCGATAGAAAATTTAAACACGAGTGGTCCACACCATTTGTTTTCAATTCTACCGCTCGTATTTCAAAAAACGGTTTCTAAGATTTTGCTCACTTCCGAGTGAAACTTTCGAGCGCTCGAAAGTCAAAAATCGGCCCTGTGTATGTAGTTTCAAGTTAGTATCCTCAGCTTTCATCTTTTTTTCAGGTAACTAAAGTAATAGTGATGACGGAGCCGAACTCAATCACGATGGCTTGGCTGTTGCCGCAGTTCTTCATCATGTCGACAGCTGAGGTCAGTTCTAATAAAACCTTATTTATTTCACTGCTACATTATCCGTGACTCATATAGGTTATGAGTCGGGGATGATGTTAAAAAAGATAAAAAGATGTTTATCCAGTAAGTAGGCCGCACGGGCACTTTTACACGTCAAAAATCTACCATTGCTTCTGAAGAGGAGACCACTTCTGAGAAGAAATGTCGCAAGAAAATCAACAGGCAGTATTTTTTATTATTGCTTTTGCTAATGATATCCTTTAAAGGAACTTAAATAATTGTTTTAGTCGTTCCAAACATTACTCCCGACATAGAAACACGTACAACTTATATTTATAATATTGTAATATACGTTAAAGTCCGCAATTTTACCTTTGTTCCTGTCTCCCAGCTACCAACCAATAAATAGTTTCAAATCGTGAATCGTTAATGCTGACCTTTATTTTAAAATAGTACACTTTCCGTAAGCGAACCGCAACCACTTTAAATATTTAACTCTAAATGGACCCCGGTTAACCGTAAACGTCAAGGGGTTGAATTATTTAATAACCTATTTATTTCAAACCCGTTCGACGAAGGGTCGTATCGTATATATTGAATAGTGTTTTCTTAAAAATACTTTAATTCCTGGAACTTGTTGGGATTGAACAAAGAAAACATTTCGTTTTATAATAGACAAGTTAACAATATTAATTACTCTTTTATTCCTGCGTTTTTGTGAATCATTAAGTCTTAAAAAAAGGTTAGTTAGGCTAGGTATCATAATGGGTCTACATTGTCTTTTATTATAAGTAATTGTAGCCATAATACGTTTTAAGTTTTAAGTCATAATTATTAAATTCTCTTTGTTACCTAGTAAAGTCAGCGTTATCTACACGTTTGATATTTAAAAAAATTGAATACGGTGTAAAAATTTTGACTTTTGGTAATTATGTACCCAAAAACCTAATGAAATGAGACCTGACCAAATGAAATGAGATACAAAGGGCTACACATAATAATATTTTTATTTCTACGTAAAGAAAATAGGTCTAGTCCTCATTACTTTACAGGTGCTATTTGCTGTGACAGGCAACGAGTTCGCGTTTAAAGAGGCGCCGGAGAGCATGAAGGCCGTCATGACGGCCGTGTGGCTCCTGACCGAGGCTGTCGGGAACGTCATCATCATCGTCATAACGCGGGTCTTCGCCAACTACCGACAGGTGAGGAGTTGAAACTATACTTACTAATATTATAAATGCTACTAATATATTAAATAGAGGCACCGGAGAACATGAAGGCCGTCATGCCGGCCGTGTGGCTCCTGAGTGAGGCCTTCGGGAATGTCATCATCATCGTCGATGCATAGCCATTTCATGGTAACTCCCATATCAAAATATTAAAAATAAAGGGTTTATGGAAAATGAACCTTGGTTACATGTAGATGGATGATATGCGGGTATTGGATTTATCTTTCAAACACACCTGTCTGAAGAGTGCTTTAAGCTCCAAGGGGAAGGGAATTAATAACTCCGTCAAAGGCAGACTTAAAAGGCGGTACGTTGGTTGAGCGCTCCAATCTTTTAAGTCAAGATAATACTAAGAAAATTACCGTTTTACTTTTGAAGAACTGTCTTCTGTTTACTTATTTGTAATATAAAGAGTATGAAATTTAGATCTGCATATTGATGTCGCGAATGGCCTTTATGTTATTTAGATTTGTTTTCTATAATACTTTAATTATCAGCATAGATACCAAAGTTAAGCTAAAAAACCGGGTAAGAGCATGTCGGCCCATGCTCAGAGAATGTTTTCGACGCCGTTATCAAACTCAAAAAACCATCTCTAAAAACCACATGGACGAACGAATTTTCTTGGTACTGTCTTAGATGATTATTAGTTGGTATAAATACTTTACTCGTTTTTATCTCAATAACCAATCAAGCTCTCTTTAGCAGTGATAGTTTTCCTTTACAATTCGTTTATTACTTACCGATAGTTTTGGCTGTGCTGGGGACGCGCAACTTGAGGAAAATTACGCCTTTTAAAGTATACCTAAAATCTAAAAATTGGTAATGTTATGTAGGTGGGGGTAGGTAACTGATAGAAATGCACGAATACACCGATAATCAAAAGTAGACTTTAATAACGCACTCACTTAAACCGTTACAAAACAATAATCGCACAATAAACTTCGAGTACTCAGATGATCGCTTGGGTCGCTCTTATTCGCACTGATCGCTTTCCGAGTAAAGACTGAATCTCGGTTGCCGGTAGTTCTGCCTTTTATACTTCCCGTGTCCGATCTTTCCAGAATGCCTTCCGGAATGCTTGATGTACTTCGGCCCGCCAAGGACGATTGAGACTATTCGTTACTGGAATGTTCTACGCCTTGCTACCGTGTTCTGTTTACAATCGCGATGTCCTTGACTCACGGGTCTGGATGAGTCTGGAATGTTCCGCGTATTGCTGTCTCATTTCGTGCTATCTCTTTCACACACTTCTCGAACTTTCTCGGTATTGCTGTCTCTTTCTAGTCGTGTTTTCTCTTTCACACACTTTTCGAAGGTTCTTAGTATTACTGTCTCTTTCTAATCATGCTATCTTTTTCACTCTTGGTGGAAAAATTGCCATATACTGAAATGTGCTTCAAAGGCCCATAAGGGCTCCTGAGAACGTCTGAAAATGGGTTTTCAGGTTATGGCGTAATCTGATAGAGGGTGGCCTGAAACGGACTGAAAACATGTTTCAGCTGCCTGAAAACAACGGCAAGTTAATCGAAATTTTGATAATCGGGTATTTGATAAAGCTGCAGCCTGCTGAAAACGCTTCTAAAGCACCAAAATTAACGATAAAAAAGGAGACATCTTATGCCATCGGCGTAACAATAACATATGGATAATGAATTTTTAACAGCTATCCAATGATACTCACTCGATGTTATTTTACAACTTTGTCGGCGTAATATGAATGTATAACTATGCCAAATTACAGCTTTGTAGTATAGAGTCTCTGAGTTAAACCGCGGACAGACGGACAAATGGATATGGCAAAACTATAAGAGTTGCTTGTTGAATACGGTTCCCTAAAAAGGAGTAAGACAACCGGTAAAATTACTAACATAGAGACATTTTCATTTTGGTCCTTATGTTTGGTAATGTATTTGCGGTCTTGAGATCGCAAATGTTTATGGGCCTTGCCCACTTGGTTTGTGCCCACCTACCATCAGCCCCATTTCCCCACCTTGACTATGATACGTGACAGATGACAATTCGGTACACATTGCAGAGTTACTAAATTTTTACATCACTAGGATTCATACAAGCTGCGAAAGGTATTTGAGCTCGTTTAAAAAACCGGACATAACTAAATTTAATTTTGTTTCTCCAGGAGACCCAATTCTTCGGCTACACCGGGCTCATGTTCGTGGCTATCTCCGTGTTCCACTTCATGGCGCGAGGGTACCAGTTCGGCCACGAGGAGGAGATCCCAGAGAGGAAGTGCCGGAGTAACAGCGAGGTGCTGTACTTGCAGGTCAAGCAGACTGAAGACTTATTAGATCATTAGGACTCTCGAATGTTTAAAGTTTAAAGCAACAGACATAACCGCTCGGCACCGGATCAGCTCAAAGTGAGACATTGAAAAGTGACCTTTGACTTGTGTTAGGACGATACATTTTTCAGTGGAAGATGCCCGTGCCCAGCTGTTGCTTTTACTTCAACTTTAAAAAATGTATCGGACTAACACAAATTAAAGCTCAATATTCAATGTTTCACTTTGAGCTGATCCTGTGCCGAGCGGTTATGTCTGCGTCAACCTTAAGAATGCTGTTGAACGCCTTACGTCAAATACAAAATGTCTCACTCACACGTCAAACATGTTTGCTATGCTATGCAAATTATACCTTAATTCATACTAAACAAAGTCCCTTTTAATCTTGAACTTGGGTCGGCTGTGGCCGACGGTGGCGTTCAAAATGTTAACAGTCAAGATACCACAGTATTCAAAATCATGCGGTAGGTAAAATCACAATGTTTTATTGATAGTATCCATAAGGTTCAAAGTTAAAGAATTTATAATATCATACCTTCACTCAATCTGGTGTGTTCATGAGTCAATCTGTTTTCTTGTTTTTTTTTTTGTATTTATTATCTACATAATGTATGCCTGTTTCTGAGTAAGCAGCTAGACGGATATTGTTGCTGTGCCCGACAGGGTTCATAATGCACATAAAATAACTGTATTCCAACCTGTACACATTATGAATTGCAATAAAGTATTGAGTATTGAGTATTGAGTATTGAAATGTGAGGTTTTGTTGATGGATTTTGAACAGATTCTCAAATTATTATGCTTTATTAGTCCTGCCAATTTAAACCGAGGGGTTCAAGTGTTTGTTAATTTTAATTTCGTATTAAAGATATCAAACTGAGACGTTTACATTGACATTTTATGTTCCAACTCCTCTGTCGTGATGCTGCAAGGGTCAATATCCGTTTTTTACAAATTCGCATGTCTATGGGGCTCAGGAGTGCCGTGTGTTGCATATTTGTTATTGTCCAAAACTTATTTGGCATAACATAATAATATTTAGTATAAATATTGTTTCGACGAATGTTGACTGTAAATATCCGTTCTGCTTATTGACACATAAACTAAAAGTTAATATTATGCCTTGTACAATTATTCCGAAAAAAAAAACTACTACACGAAGGGGACCCAAGTCTCAGGTCCTATTTACCGTTCTCCTTGCCAAAAAAAGCAATCGGGTTTTCAAACCTTGTTGTTTGTTTGACTTGTATAGTTTTTTCCAATGATTTCTTTTCAATTTTTGTTCAATTTTTTAAGTTTAGTCTTTGTTTTTTTAACTTTTAAGTATTTATTTATTTGTAATTATTTATGTTATTAGCCAATAAATACTTATAGTTAATGTTATTTAAGTACAATTAAGTAATAAAAATATTTTCTACAATTACATAATTTTATTTATTCTATGAATTATGCAATAAAATAAAGCAAAGTAGGTACCTAATTAGGATTCTGCTCCAACCTAAAAATAAATCTTCCGTCCTGATGTTATTATAACGTTTGTAATGTGTATATCTACCACAAACCTTATATAATTAAAAGCGAGTTTTTTTTTAAGTTACTTTTCTTTCATTAATCCTAGCCCTAATTAAGACTACTATTAATATCATACATATTATTTAGAATAAAATAGAACAAAATATAAATAACTAATTCAACGCGAACTGACTAAGATGTCTGAGATGACAAGCAAAACAAAAACATTTAACATCGCGCTGAAAAGACCATTAGATAATTATTTATTCTTGCTCGTCGCTCTCATTTCCAGAAGAAAGGAAAGACACATATTTGTCACGCATGTAGAAAAGGAACTTCCGTCCCGGAAACGGGTGTAGTACTTACTCAAGGATCAACTTAATAATAAAACAAGGAAACAGCTAAGGTATTTGCCTATAAATCTATTTCTGTAAGATGATTTTCAGAGTGGCCATTCCGCGCAGAAAGGAACCGTTTTATTTAAATCCTATTATCACCTTTTTTACCACGGCTCTGTTTTCCGGACCCACTATGAAAACCATCCTTCTCATATTAAAAAGTTCTCCCAATTACTTAATATTTAATGTCCAAGTTCGTTACTTGCCTTGCGAAATGATCGTCTATTAATATTTCTATCAGAACATCAAACTAGAATGAAGCCGTATTAACTGGGCTTCATATTCCAATATCAACGAGATTACTTCATCTAAGTTCTTTGTATGCACGGCATAAGATATAATAAAACACGTATTGGAATAAACGGTATTAGCTCTACGAAGCGTGTCTTTGTTTGTACAATATTGTTGGGTAGATTTAATTTGTAGTGGTTTTGTTTACACGAAGTGTTCGAGTTATAATAGTGCAAAATGAAATGATCCTAACCATTATATTAGTTAGGTACTTTATTTAGTGGTGGTAGGACATTGTACGGTTCCGTCCGGATGACTACCATCATCTTACCCTTTAACCTACCGCCAAGCAGCACTGTTCGCATTGTTCTTCCGGTGCGGGAACAAGACAACCGGGCCATTCTACTTTTCAGTGTACATTTTTGTTATCGTCCGATAAAAAGTATACCAAATTATGAATCCGCGTATAAATAAATAACATGAACTTAGAATGTTAAAGTTTAGCGGCTTTCAAAAAAACAACTTTTATATTACTTAATTATTGTTGAAGAATCTTGGTAACTCAGTGGTAAATTGCAATTTTTCCATAGAAAAGGCGGGGACATCACCGTCCACTGCGTTACTCACTTTATAGTTATTACAAATAACTTTTATGAATCAGGATGATTCTAAATATAAGCCTATTTATGTCCCTTTTCCAGTTTCAAGTTAGAAAACGCAGCACTACCGGTTTTTGAAATAAAAATAGTTTAGTGAGAACGTGGCTAAAACTTATGTACAACGAAAAGTAGAATGGCCTAACCGGTGAAATTACTAGTGTAGAGGCATTCCATATTATTTAACATACCATTTAAAATATTTCAACGGTAAATACCGCAGATATAAATAGACAATAAATAACGTAAACACCTCAATCTGAATGACAACCAACCAACTGGGACGTCACAAGAGCGGATAATTGATGTGAATTCCCCGTTTTCCGCGCTTAATTATTAATTAATTATCACGCAACGAAGCATTTTCTTAATTTTCACCGCCGACCGGCTGCAACAACAGACGCGCGCGTAACGTCAGTAGCGACGGCCAACCCTTACACTTGATCGGGGTTCGGAGTCCGAACTTCGGACTCGCGAAGTAGATGCATTTGCGTTATCTATTGTGTATTTTATCTGTGGTAAATATCAACTAAATAAAACATTCCCTTTGCAAACTCGCCTAGATTCTTTTAACAAACGCAACAATCACGCACTTCACGTATTTGGAAGCAATTTCAACTTGTCGAAGGTAAACTTCGGAGCCCTCGGTTTTGTCTCAAACGTCAGCTTAATTATCGTGGAAACTCGAAGTCGTTTCTAGAAAGTTTCTCGAGAAATAAACAATCTTGAGACGGCAGCGTCAGAGGACTCCCAAGTTTGGAGGGCTGTTTAGAGATAATGACTTTATCGAAGGGAATGTTTGGTGGGCTCATTTGATTGAATATTTAAACGAGTGAGTGGTATTTACTAATAAGAGTAATAAAAACGAGAAATTGCTTAGAAATTAATTATCCCGGTACAAGCATGATTGTAACGAGCTAGATACAATATTAAAAACTAGTACATACACACACGCGCACGCGTGCGCGCACACGCGCACACACACACATACAGAATCAAGGTAACTATGTTTTTGTTACTTCTTTATATTTTATTTACTTAATGTCAACTAGCAGTATGTTTGGATAAATTCCCCTTAAAAATTGTTATATTTATGTATATATTTTTTTTATATTGTGTTAGCGTAATGCGTTGGAGATTTGTAAAAGCTCTTTAAGCAAAATTAAAATCTGTAATTGGCCAATGTTCTGTTAAAACCTAAAACTTGTCATAGTTTAGTGGTGGTAGGACCTTGTGCAGGGTGCGTCCGGATCGCTACCACCATCTTATCCATTAACCCACCTCCAAGCAGTAGTGTTCGCATTGCTGTGTTCCGGTGTGGGGATAAGACAACCGGTCAAATTACTAGCATAGAGGCATTCCATCTTAGTCCTCAGGGTTGGCAACGCATTTGAAATCTTAGGATTGCAGTTTTGAGATTGTAGTCTTGAGATATCAAATAGGTATTATGGGTCTCAGATCCCACTTACCATTAGGTGGCTGGAGTGCTCGCGTGCCTTCTCCTTGCCATAAAAAACATACTGCACTGTAATTTGTGCTGTGGATTTATTGTGTAATAAATAAATATATAAATAGTCTTACAAACCACTTTAATTTCAATAGCTACCTTATTGTTTTGTTATTGCTGAGCTATCAAATTATACTAAAACATTTTTCGATAGTCCACGTTGAACAGAGGCCCTGGGGTATGTTATCATTCAACGTTATGATATCCCTTTTACTTGTCAGTTAAAAACAATACGATAACGACGATGTCAAAAGCAATATTGTTTGACGGAGTAGTATTAACCTCGTAAGGCCCAGTGTACAATAGGATGTACATAATCAAGGCATTTTAATTTGAACTGTGTTGCTATAAGAATAAGGTTTATTTTCCTATGTTCATAAACTGAAAATAGCATTATCGATCAAACGTAATTGTACTTTATTGCCTTGATGTTAGGTTCAAAGTCCCACTGACAAAATACTCCCTGTTTGCAGTATGGTGGGCCTTACGAAGTTAAGCCCCTGGTTGATATTGGAAGCCTTGTTTGTATAAGTCATTATGTCTTGTAACAGTTCTAACGCCAAACATTTGTATAACATGACAGTTTTACTTGAAGCGTTCAATCGACTCATTAAAAGAAGTTTATTTTTTCTAGGTACAGTCACACCCAGTGATCGGAACAGGTAGAGTATATTTACCTAAAGTTTGCAAAAGGACATAATATAGAGTGGTTACAACCGGGTGAAATATTAATTTATTTGTATTGAATTCTGGATTTCCGGTATTTTTCTGGTACTAGTAAATGTAGTCGCAAGGAAGTCTCCAGTTTATATCTCTGTTCTACGAAGTTTAGGTAAATATAATCCACCTATTAATTAGATACTTAAAAGAAATGAGTTACAGGACCTTTTTATCACAAACTAACATAAAATATCCCATACCGTAAGTAAATATTACGTATATACTTATAAAAAATACCGGAAATCCGGAATTCAATAAAAATTAATTAATATATCACCCGGTTGTAACCACTCTATATTATGTCCTTTTGCGAACTTTAGGTAAATATACTCTACCTTTTCCGATCACTGGTTAAGCCACTTGCTACTCTTCGTAATTTAGCCGAGTAATACATACTGGATACACGAGTATAACCCACTAAACTAGGTTCGGATTACACGGCCAAAATACGAACTGTGGCAAGTGGCTCAACAATCCCGTGTGGTGACTGTATTAGTCGTTCAATATATTAATACAACTAAATTATAAATATTGCTAAATTTAAATGGCAGTTGGCGGTCTAATATTTCTCTAATGGCCTCCGGGTACCGGAAGACGCAGCATAGAAGAAGAAGAAAAACCTAATAGACAAATAAAAGAAAACAAACAATGTGACAGAAACAGCATGGAGTGTGTGTCCAGCATGGGAGGGAACCTTCAACGAGGGAGCCCGATGATGTGGCTAAGGTTGGGGAAAATGTATGGATGCAAACGGCGCACGGCTGGTCCTTGTGGCAAATCTTGGGAGAGGCCTATGTCCAGCAGTGGACGTCTTTCGGCTGAAATAATGATGATAATGAACTAAAAATGATCCCCAAAGTTATTAGTTACATACATACATACATTAAATCACGCCTGTTTCCCAGAGAGGCAGAGACCACTTCTTTCCACCTGCTACGATCCTGACAATATATTATGCTTATTAAATTGTTAAGTTAAGACAAATCCAGAAATAAGTTGTATAGCATGCAACTGCTTACTCATTGTAACTACTTAGGAACTTGGATGGTTAATCGGAATGGCATTTATATGGTAAGTATGGTAACTACCATATAAATGCTATTCTGCATTGCATTACATTATTTCTAAAATATATTTATACGTATGCATTAAATGTAAGCAAACAATGCGAACATAATATACGTTTATTGGCTGTTGTCTTTTATATCTAAAGCTAATGTTGCTGCATGTTACAATCCTTTATATTACCGTGTTAAAAAGTTTATTATGAGCGTTATTAGCTCACTAAACTGTCATTATCTCGATGTTATTACTACCTAGGATAAAAAATGTACACTAGACTAGTAAAATCTGTAATTTATTGATAAATAAAGATACTTTTAAAACAAAAAAAAGATCCTGACAAATCTCTTTCGCTTCTTCCACATTCATACATCGAGTCATGCATGCACGTCGGTTTCGGGTACTTAAGATCCGGCCCTTTTCCAGTTATTAGTTAGTTTTATCTTATTATAGTAACTAGCTGTTGCCCGCGACTCCCTCCGAGTAGACGTTGTTTATCGCTCATCCCTTGGGAGTGGTACATTTTTCCGGGATAAAATCATTATAACACTCTGCCAAATTTCAACCAGATCCGTTTAGCCACTCTGACCCATTCTTGATGAGTAACAAACTTCATCCATCCAAATTTTCGCATTTACGAGTAAATACTCCTAGTAGTAAAAAATAAACTGTGCCAGTAAACAACTAAACCAAGTACTAAGTAAATAATACTTACAAAGTAATTTAATTGTATTTACTTCCTTCAACCTTAAACATGTCCACAATTTTCCGGATACCCAAAAGACCCGGGTCGCCGGAAACAGTTTCGGATCAAATGACTACTCAAATATCGTCTAGCCCCGGGCTACAGATTTGTTAGGAAGCCGTCCGTGTTTTTTGGAGCGAGCCACCCAAACAGCTAATATCATGTCAGTTTAATTTTATCTTTTGCTTTGAAATATTGCTATTTGTTTTAACTTGAATTTCGGTGGAAATTGCCTGAGGATTTGTTGTTTCCTGCGACTTTGTCGTGGTTAAAGTATTTTGTTATAGACCAGTGAAGGGTGACATCATATTTTTGAAATGTGTGGACATTTTAAAGATAGTTCGAGGTTTACGTCCTATTAGTCGCCAGGGTTCGCAATGCATTTGAAGTCTTAAGATTAAGGTTTTAATTATAAAAAGTTTCTTAATAAATTTTAATAAAAAATAATGCTTAAGTGGGCAAACAAGCTATCGGGTCAATTGATGTGAAGTGATAAATGGTTTGTTTGTAGTCGGTTTTTATGTGAAAACAGATACTTATCCAAATAAAATACTTAGTTTTTTCTGGACTAAAATAAAGTTACATAAAAAAAATAAGTACATAAATTTGACAGTATTCGCCACAGACAGCATAATGTTCAATGTTTGAATTTCACGACCTATTTAATTTTGTCAAAAATAAAAACGAACATTATATTTTTATAATATTTCTTTGGGCTAAATCGGCTTAGGTACTTTGTGTATGAATTGGAAAAAAAGATATTTTTTGTACTGAACGAGAACATTCTTAATGCTCTCAAAAGTTTCCGAAAATGTTCACAGCATTCCTGAAAAGATTTCCAAACTTCTCGGAATGTTATGCAACTGCACGTATCCCGGAGTGATCCAGGAATACCCCTTTATAGTAAAACCATTAATACATGTCATCATCGTACACATTTCCGCCAAATTCGGTGAAAAGCGGACAAATTGCGGAGTCGAAACGGGCTTGACAAAATCCACTTACTGCGTGATAGATGACGGCCATCCATCTCAATTAGCGGGTTACTCTAGGGTCCGGGCTTATGTCTGCGGGTTTAAATTATCCCTCAGTGCATTTCTCTCTGACTACTAGCGAAGAATGAAAGACAGTGTGCGATGGAGATACGTTTTATTTATTTTATTGTAAGTTAGAGTTAGGGCATGTCTATCGTTGAGTTCAGGGGTTCCAAAACTTTTAAGGTAACAGAACACCCACAAAATCCCTTTTATTTACATGTGAATAATTTTATCGTAGCTGAAGTTTTTGTGATCGATTTTAGGGATCGCTGGTATAGAACAAGCAGCTTTGGAAGAAGGTAAATTTGTATAAAACCTTTGCCCGATATTTATTTATTTCATTTCATTTATGTAAAAGGTTAAAAACACTTCATTAATCACTGTAATAATGCCTTTACTCGCGACCCGATCCAATTAAAAACTTTCGTATTATTTCCACGATACGAATTACGTATCTGTGTGCTAAATTTTATCCAAATCGGATCAGCCGTTTATGCGCGACTCAGTTGAGGCAAATATCAATAAAATTTTACATTTCATCAGTAGGCTCTAGTTGTCTCCTAATTAAATGAATTTACATTCAACCTTTTTAATTTCATTTCAAACTACTCAAAACAAACCCTTTATTTAGTCTTAATAACAACTTAAATTTAAAGAGGTTCATTTCGAAGAAAATTATGAAACTAAATACTATTTTTACATTAATTATCTTTAGCAGCGTATTAAAGAAAAGTAAACAGGTTTTTGTTAACCCGTGAGACGAACGATTTTTTAGATATTTCTTAGTACTCGTTAAGAAATTTTCTTTGTTTTCGTTTATAGAAGATTGTCTTAAGTAGATACCTAACAGCGCCTCTATTCTAGCCGGTAAAGTCCAAATCATATGTGACCTTTTATGATATTTTTCTCAAAAATATCTGGAAATATTGACATTACTATCTACATATTGAGACGCGAAGGACATAGTTTACTGACAGACCTCAAATTTAAAAAAAAAACATTGCGTGCTCGCTACACAAGCCTTGCGGGCTGCGTTTTCTTTGTTGCATAAAAAATCTATTACTATGTAGCTTGTAACTTTTTAAAAAGTGAAAAAGCCCATAATAAAATGAGGGCACAAGTCTTATACATCCAAATTTTATTCGAAACATAACTTTTTTATCTGTGTCTTGAATAGCTTATGTTTTTTTAAAAAACAAAGCTTGCGATTCTCCTTGTCATAAACAAAAAGGCGGTAAAGCGTGATAGTTTTTTCACGTGAAGTTTGTTTGTATGCAATTAAAAAAATGAGTTCAAGCGATGAAGATTTTACTCCAACACAAAAAAAACTTGTGATTTTTGAGAAAAGCACTATATTTGCCTCGGCAGGAACAGCAATTGCGGGCTTCGTATTTTTAAACAATAATCGGCCCGCAATTGCCTACATCCATGCCTAGGCAATAATGTACTATTTTTAACTCGGCCGCCATTACTGTCAAGTAAATAAGAGCTATCAAAACGTTGACAATACGATAACAGTACCCTTACCATGAGTTACAATTTACCGTACTCGCTAGCGAGTCGAGCCTTCGATTTTCAAAATGAAAACGAATGTGATTGCGAGTGTGTTTACGCGAAAGGCCTGCAGGTCAAATATTTACATCTATGTAGATCAGAGGTCCCCAAACTTTTATGTGTCATAGACCACTTGGCATTTGTTTCGGTTTGGACCCCCTGCTTACCTAATATTTACGTTATCAAGTAAAAACTAAGCATAAAACCTTCGGGAATTTTTGCACGGATAACGTTGGAGGTCAAGACGACAAATTGACACAGGCTACAATGAAAATTTTGAGCGGAAATATTTTTTTTACGAAGTAAGAAACTACACACAGAAAATTTAAACATAATTTATATACCTAAATAATCTTTCTTTATTTATATATTATAAGAAAGTATTACTTAAGTAAGTAGGTACCTACTATCTGTGAATAACTATGGATTATTCCATTAATGGAAAGCCAAAATTTTAGTCTTGACTTGCTTAAATGTGATCCACTATTGTGGACCCCCATTTATTTTTTTCGCTCACATGGACCCTTTGCAGATCGTCGTCGACCCCTGGGGGTCGATATAGACCACTTTGGGGATCACTGATGTAGATAATAATAAGAAAACATATCTATGTAGATGTATTTGTATAGGAAAAAAGAAGTAGAGCTCGTTGGTAATATACATAATGTACATTCTGGAAACTCCATCACGCCGAAAAGTCTCAAGAATACCAAATTGTAATTTGAATACTATAAAAGACCTTATTGTTTGGAAATAAGGTTTGTATTGAACTTGAATGTCATTCTATTTATTGTACCGTAATACGTATTTCCTCCCGTTGAGAGGAGTCGTTTGTCTTGAAAATGTGTCGGAGACGCTGTATTTATCACCTTTCCGTATCCCACGGGGTTGCCAGTAACAAATAAAGAAAACTTCTAAGTGTTGCCAGATTATAAGTAAAAGTGATAAGAAAATGTTGAGGATTCAGTCTTGACTCGACCCGTATTGCGTAGGCACATTTGACTTCTCTTTCCTTCCATTTTAGTCAGTAAAGCAATAGGTTTTTTTCGAACCGGTGGTAATGCTTTTTGACATTCATAGGTGCATTATATTATGCCTAAATTGAAGAATAAAGAACTTAAACTTTGACTTTGACTTTGAATTTTGCTTTTTGACATGTTACCGTTTTGTCAACGTTCAGTAGCTCTTATTCACTTGACAGTAATGGCGAGTTTAAAACAATACGATAAAATGTCAAAAGCATGGTTTTACCGATTACAATTGAGCATCAGCGGGTAATGAGCGTGTTTACCGATGTGGATAAACGTGGATAAAACAGCTGTCACTTTCTGACCAATATGTAAGTGCGAGAGTGACGTATGCTTTATCCACCGCGATATATGTTGTCCGCGACTTGTTTGCCGAATCTACTTTATTCTATCTAGTCTGTAACGATAGAGACCACAGAATAGAAAAAACAGTGGAAGTGCCATAAGCTTCGCTTAGTATCAGACCTGTTGTCGCCAATACTCAAACTATCATAAAAACAACATGTCACCATGGAAAATGTTTTTGGTGCGGCTATCGTTTTTACATTCCAAAATAGCACAATAAGGCATTCTTCTAGATTTATTACCCGACTGCGGCGGAGTCCAAAAGGAGAGTTACGTTTTTCACCATCATGTATGTCCAGTTCTATGTTCCCCGCTACAGCAAAAACGGCTTGGACGATTTTGACAAATGAGGTATCATTGGATTCGTCTTCGCAGCGAGAGTGTCATAGGATACCTAAACTGTTAAAATTGAAATAACAACAATGGCCAAATGACAATTATTAACATAATGTAGGTATATCGACGACAGTATAAAAAACGCAGTAGGGTTTTTAAAGCTTGCTTTTCATATAGTTATTTAATATTTTAGAAATATTATTCGCACAACATTCACGCACAAGCGATCGCTGCAAATGCTGCAATCAATGGTAGGTTGCGCGAAACTCCGCATAACCATGCCACACGTGATACGCCCACATCACACTTCTACTGTTTTTTATGTTCTGTGATAGAGATGCACTGAGTGACAAGCGAGAAAATACAACGTGTGCTACCCGTACTGTTGCCTGAAGTCAAGATAGCTAATTAAAACTAGTAGCACAAATTAACTTCGGTTGCCCAAACCAAGAGTTTACGTTCACTGCCACGAACATGTAGTTGTATGTAATTTGATCACACCAGTGGTGACGCTGGCACTGGAAGTGTTGAACTACAGTTTAATTAGCGAACTCAAACGAGAAACAATTCGACATCAGCTGTGACGTATGTCTACAGTAGGAATACAATTACAGTCTGCGAGCACTTAGGTGCTTCGGGTTTGCACTTCTCTCTAACATGCTCTTAAAGCCCGGCCACACCGGATGCGTGCGCGTAGACGTGACGTGCGCGTTGACTTTCCTCTGCAGTGTATGTATGAATTCTCATACGACATGTCACTATACAACGCAGTGGAAAGCGCACGCGCACGTGACGTCTACGCGCACGCATCCGGTGTGGCTGTGCCTTAATAAGAGCGTATGAGAGCGAGTGAGAGACAAGAACAACCCTGAAGCACCTTCTAAAGGATATTGCACTGTATTTAGTTTCACGGCGCGTTTAACTAAGTTGTTAGTGATCCTGCCTACGAAGCTAGTGTTCCCGGGTTCGATTCCCGGTATGGGGAAATATTAGTGTTTGTTTTTTCATGTTTTTAAGCATGTATTTTTCCCATAGCTCAAGCCTTGAGTTTAGTTTCAATTAACTCAGTCATTAGGATTCAATTAACATTTTAAATTTTTTTGCTTTATACATTACGTAACACGCAATTACCTAAAGCACTAAATACCTAAAGCACCGCCGTAAAACTTCTAATTTAAAAAAAATTTGCTTACTATAGAGTTTATCTATTCACACAGCAAAAATGAAAGAGAAGTATTCTCATAAGTGTTTTTTTCTGGCTAAGCGACTAACATCTAAAAATGCAGATTTGTATAAAATTTCATCAGTAAAGATACACGCAAAAAACCGTCTCTCGCGTTCGAGTAAAAAAGACAAAGTAATACCAATATATATTATGTGTTACTAGCTGACCCGGCAAACGTTGTTTTGCCATATAAATAATTTAGGGGTGGACTACCCCTAACATTTAGGGGGATGAAAAATAGATGTTGGCCGATTCTCATAGATACCGGATAAGCACAAAAAATTTCATCAAAATCGGTCGAGCCGTTTCGGAGGAGTATGGCAACGAAAACTGTGACACGAGAATTTTATATATTAGAGAAGATAAGCAGAACCGTCTTATTATGATAAAAAAACAAACAACTGTAAACATAAAAATATCAACTCAATTACACAAAATGCCAAATATAAGGGAAAAATTCGTTGTCTAGCAACCCTGTTCATGCTTCATTACCTCCACGCCACAGCGCGAAACTGAACCTTAACTCAACGGAATAAAACTGCGATTCGGCTTGATTACTTGCGGGATTTTTTGAGAGATTGTTTCACATAATAGATACGGAGGTAAGCGCGGTGAGACGTGAATGATGGGACTAGGGAAATGATCATGGAGCTGGTAAAAAAATTGGAGGCGGGTGTAGCAACGTACAAGTTGCAGAACATTCTCCGAAGTTAAGAAATCTTCTCAAGAAATTGCTGAGAATATTATAAGAAATATTTGAAAGCATTAAGATTCTTAATTTAAGAATGTTCTCTTTGCATACAGAATTTAAGAATATTCTTAGAAATTTCAAAGAAGTCCGTCGTATTCGATAATAACGTTTACAGCTGATTTAGGTAACTATTTAAGTTTTCCAAAAATGCTGTAACTACTAATAACTTTAATTTGTAGCCGCAAGCTTTTGTTGGACTTAGTAATTCCTCTCTCTCGTCTCTTTGCATGTTTTATAAGCTCTATCACGGGTAGTGCTCTGCGGAATTGTTTAGCTTAGTACCTACAGTACCATTCTCTATCGAACCACTCGCCACCGGAGTAAAGTTCATCCATACTGTGGTGATGGCACCAGTGTTGGACACTTTTAGCTGACACGCAGCAGTAATAGACACTTAGCTCTTAATTCAAATTTCATACGGTCATAAATTGATTGTTGCAAAACAATTGAATAACCCTTATCTACTGTAAAATAAGAATCAAGTGTCCAACTTTGATTCTTGTTCATTACTAGTTCCGTCATCCTACCTGGAACCATTAACATTAACTACAGTCCGTTTCCAAATGTGTTTTCTTCTTCGTACTTTGAAACTCTCTAGAATGAGCTTCCATCCATGATATTTCCTTAGCACTATGGCATGTTCTTCTTTAAACGCGGTTTTAAAAGTATATTTACTGAGAGGCAACAACTTGGACGTCTTTCGGCTGACATGATGATGATGATGATGATGGCTGTGCCCTTGGTTTTGAATGGGCGACGTTGACTGCTTATCATCAGGTGGTTCGTCTGCTCGTTTGCCTTTTATGGCAATAAAAAACACAATTCCGAGCAGGCATATACCTTCTCCAATTATTTACCAGCTTTCAGCCCATGATGTTTTAGTATTATTCAAGCACAAACGTGTTATATAATTTCCGACCTTATGCCGCTTAAAATAAGGACGCTCTACCGTAGAAGTCCCATAGCTAATAAGTCCTTTTGTCCAAAGTCTAATCTAGCTAAGGACATGTGTCTTCCGGATGTGCTGAGCTCTCTCATATGTTTTGTGCGGGTCAGGATCTTGGAAGATTAAGATTACTCACTAGCAATATACAAGTTGCAGAATATTCTCAGAAAATTGGAAATCTTCTCAAGAAATTACTGAGAACATTAAAATGTACAAACGCATACAAACTTTCACGCCTGTCTCCCAATGGGATAGGCAGAGACCATGGAACGCCAAATATACCTCTTTCGCTTCCTCTACATTCATCAACCTCTTCATGCACGTACGTCAGTTTCGGGTATACGGTTGATGAATACTTTAATGATTCAAATAATATTCAATAAATGACAACCTCTCTGACATTTCCTCTCTTTCTTTATTTTATTTATTACACCTAGTAAATGTAGTTATTGACAAATTATTTTTTATTTCAATTTTTGATTATGTTTAAATGTTTACAAATTGGCAATTACCTAATTTTAATAATAAATCTTATCTTTGACTAATGTAATAGACTGACACCATAATTATAAATAACTTTTAACATCCGAATTCCAATATTTATACTATTGATTTAAAATAATCAGCATTTATATTTAATTTTTTTTTTTTGTAGCTAGTTAGTTGTAATTATGATGACATGTTTGAATTGAATTACTTAATAACGTAGTTTCTTTGATTCAATTGCAGCGCCCTTGCAGGGTTTATGTTTGGACTAAATATATTTTTAAGATCATGTATACACATAATGCAATAAATATATGAGTATGAGTATGAGTATGAGTATTTGTTTTCGCCCTTATTCAGTACATCGCAAATCTGAAATAATTGAAATGTACCGGCTGATTGATTATATAGAAGTAAGTAAGCTAGGTGTAAGTTCGCTTTTGTACATTCTTGGTTTATATTTGTTTTTGTAAGTGTAATCTCTTTTATTTGTACAATAATGTGTTTACATACATACATACATACATATGCATCTTTTGGCACTGTTTTAGTTTATTTATATTTTTCGAAAAAAAACCACTTGTCATTTTTTTCATTAAGTCTTATTTTGTTGTTAAACTGACGACTTTAAAAGCATTAGTTTGTTATTTGTTAGCAACACGTTACAATTCCACGTCTACAAACGATTTTGAAAAATGTGGTTTTTATCGATCTGTCTAAATGTCAGCTCGGATCAAAAGGAATACCTACATAAAAAAATACTAGAAAATATATACTTTCGTTTGTTTATCTATCTGCTGTTTTGACGACGCAGTTAGCTTAGTTGTTAGTGACCCTGCCTACGGAGCTATCTGTCCCGGGTTCATTTCGGTATAGCAAAATAATAGTGTGACAGGTGCGATATTTTTTTCCTGAGTCTGGGATGTTTTCTATGTAATTGAGTGTGTCGCCTTTTGTATATAAGTATGTTTATTATTGTCTAGTAGGTAAGGTCGTCCTTATAATTAGCTGCACACTTTAGTGCCTTGTCACTTTAACGTCATGTTTGAACTGTTGCACTAATCTGTCAAAAGCATTAAAGCAACAAGGTACAAAAGTGACCAGCTACTTATAAGGTTGTGTAATGTTTAGTATAAAGACAAATGATCTAATTTTCATTTTACATAACACTAATTGCATAATTTCGATCTCTAATAAACCAACGATATAATAATCATGATGCATTAAACGAAATGCATAATTTCGAAAACTATAATGTTCATAAATTAAAAAATAAATATTTCTAACGGCTTTCATTACTATTAATGTGGTCAAAGTTCTAACCTAACCTAACCTAGTTAGAAGAAATTGACTAAAAATGCATAATAACAAGAAAATGATAGTTATAATAAATGAGTGTTATGTTATTCGATCGTATGCCAGATGAAATTATACAATTGGTTTTTATGCTAAACGTTCATTATGCTTTTCGTGGTTAGTTTAATGAAATTATACAAAACCTTTTTAGAATAATTGAAGCGCACCCACTTAAAAGGCGTACTGTATCCGTAGTAAGGTAAAAGCACCTATTATGGACAATGCGCTAGTGATGAACATTGAACTCCAGTGAACAACTTATGTTTATGGGATTGTTCATAACTGTAGCACTGTCCATAATAGGAGCTTTTACCTAACAAGCCTAGACCTTAGTCTGTCTTATTTAATTATTTAACGGCACATGATTGCTGAACATCATATCAGGCATACACTTATAATCTCTGCTGGAAACTTTACTTGAAAACGAACACTCCATAAGTTTTAAGCAGACTCTATGTTTGCGCATTCTCAAATTTCCACTTAGGTTGTTTATTACAACCTAAGTGGAAATTTGAGATGAATAATTAAATTATCAGAATTAACACCAAAGTTTTGGATAGCGGTTGCCGAAGGACTTAACAGAAAATTATAAAAGGTTTAGACCTCGCTTTTGCAAATTAGCCAAACAAAACTCTACTAACTTTAGTACAATACTACCCTGATAAGGCAAAGCGCGGTATCTCAGACTAAACTCCTGTAGCAAATAGAACCTCTTTACTAACGGTTTAGAGTTGAAAATGCTTTGTCTATTGAATTTGAGATATCACCTTATGGCTTATGAGGGCAGAATAATACACTGTACAACTCTCTTACTATTTAACGATAAATGTAGATATAGCATCCGTTGTTTTGAATTAAGGTAAAATACTTACCTTCTTTTCAGAGACGTTGTATTAATATTTATCTATCCACAGCAATGAACGAGATCATAATAAAGGTTTGTGAGATTTATTTGTCTGGATTGTCAAAGACAAATTTCAGTCTACTATAAAGGGGTGATTCCACGAACGTTTCAACCGCCGTCAGTCCGCTGTCATAAATATTGAAAGAATGAGCTACACCAAACAGCTAACATTCACACAGAGCTATACTGTTATCGTTATTCGTTATTCGTTATCGTAATTCTTGCCACAATTAATCGAATTTTAAGTAGACTACTTACTTACTTTACTACGAACTCGGGTTTCTCCCATTCTGATTTGCCGCCACTTTTGAATTAACATATTTACTTATCAGAGAGATTATACTTGTATTTATACTAAATAATAACGAATTCAATACCAAAATTGCAATACTCAGCCACTTTTGTCACGAAATCAGTACTTCGGCACCCAACGCGCTAAACGTGACTAAATCTATGGCAGCGTGTCAAGCATGGCGTCACGTGGCGTGACAAAGGAATCAATCAACGGGTTTCCGCAGCCCGGCCGTTAATTGCGGATGATTGGACAAGTTACTTACTACCTACAGTTCTGTTTGAACATAAGAGTAGAAATCGAATTATACAACTCTCCGCAACCTGATCTAAAATATTTTTTCTCAAAAATATCCGGAAATGTTGACATTCCTATCTACATACTGAGACGCGAAGTACATAGTTTACTGATAGTTCTCAAATTAAAAAAAAAACATTGCGTGCTCGCTACACAAGCCCGCAATGTTGCATACAAATTCCATTACTATCTAGCTTGTAACTTTTTAAAAAGCGAAAATGGCCATAATAAAATGAGGGCACAAGTCTTATACATCCAAATTTTACTCGAAACATAACTTTTTTATTTGTGCCTGGAATAGCTTATGTTTTTTTTTAAAACAAAAATTGCCTTTCACCTTGTCATAAACAAAAAGGCGGTAAGGAGTGATAGTTTTTTCACATGAAGTTTCTGTTTGTATCCAATTCAAAAAATGAGTTCAAGCGATGAAGATTTGACTCCAACACAATTTTTTTCTTGCGATTTTTGAGAAAATCACTATATTTGCCTCGGCAGGAACAGCAATTGCGGGCTTCGTATTTTTAAACGGACTCGCAAGCTCGTCCGTTTAATCCAATACTCCCCCCGCAATTGCCTACTTCCATGCCTAGGCAATAATGTACTAATCCGTCAAAGATTTAATCTTTGGGCTTGTTTTGCAAAGTCATTGTCTGCTAATCAAAAACAATAAAATGAGTCTAAACATGAAAATGAAGAAATATTAAAACTGTGAATGCAGAAACGTTTGAACGTATTAGATTTCCTTTTCTAATCTCGGTTAGCTAAAACGAAAAGGACGTTTTCACCTCACAACGTTGAGCTTTACCTATTCTTACCTGGATCACGATGTAGCCATACTAAGCTCTACCTAGCGCTTATCCTCAAGAAAGAACCGCCAACGCGATACCTGTCTACGTTCCTTGAAGATTTACGTTTCCGTCGCCCACGCAGCGATAATATCGCGCTTCTTTTACCGCCATCTATCGCAGATGCCGCGTATTAATAAAACTTCTCATGCTCCAAAACGGGACCGTGCTAAAAGAGTTGCATATCTCTGTCCAGTTTACTCTCTGGAAATTAGCAGACATCCACACTTCATAATACTGTTAGAGGTTGTAAACTACCTACTACCTATTAATGTCTTCTTTCTTCCTGCAACTGAATTCTATCCTCTAACAGCCGAATCCAATTAGGCCAGTCTATAACGACATCAAACATCGCAAACGCGCATGTAACTACGATGTTGTTAGGTCCCTTGAGAGTAGTTAACACCCAAGTTTGCAACCCTGAAAACCCTGTGCCCCCATGGTGCTCGTGCGAAATTTTTGCACTTGCAGAAAGCCAATCTCAAGTGCATCCAATGTTCCCTTTGCCACGGGCGACAACAACAACAACATATAAAAAAAACGTAATTACATGCGCGTTTGCGATGTTTGTCTTTTTTTGTGTTGATATTGTATATTTAAACCGCGGACACATAAGGCTTACTTGGGGTTAAAATTTGACATTTGCCCATACAAAATGTGTCAAATTTTAATCCAAAGTAGGTAAGCCTTTCTGTCCACGGTTTGAATATAGGGTTCGGCTATAATAAATACAACCTCAAATCGTACGAATAATAATCATGCGCAATAAGAATCCCACGTTTTCCCTTTGCACTACGTTAAATGTCTTTAAACTGCAACCGTATGATTCCCTTTAAAGTTTTTATTACGTTAAGACGATTGAGAATCCTGGGGCTCTATTCTATTAGAAAAAATCATATTGGTTTTGACATGTAATCGTATTACTGTCAAGTAAATAAGAGCTATCATAATTTTGACAATACGATAACATTGTCATGTCAAAAGCAATATGGTTTCACAGGGTAGAATAGAACCCCTCAAAACATATTAAAAAGTTTCTCTCCGCTTAAACATAATCTGATCTACGATTTTTGGATAATTATGTTGTATTTGTAGATGTTGTATAAAATCAGGTTAGTAAGTTCTGATTTTTGAAATTACTATTTTTAAAATATTTGCATCTCAATATTATATATTTCGTCTGAAAACTAACTAGTATTTTTGCAAATAAACGTAACGTTATTACGTTAAAAAAGAGATAAATAGATTAATAGAAACAAATTAAACCAAAATCGTACGTTTCATAAGGATTCAGAGGAGTGGAAACGATATTTATAGCTATCACTAATTCTACGAGAAATCTACGCCACTAGCAGCGGATCGTAAACTCTCACGCGGTGTGAAACACCTGGCATCTACGAAAACACCGCGCCGCCAGGTGGCGCTTCACAATCCTATTAAGGATGATTGTATAATACATCGTGTTATAATGTAGGTATAATGGCACTGCTAAGGCGGAAGCCCATCGCCGCGCATGCTTGAGTTATGCACGTGGGTTAAATTAACTGCAATTGAAGTGCACATTAATTTGCATTTATAATGGTTGTCGATTATGAACGTCGGATATATTCCAATTAAGTTTTGCCCATGGCTCCGTCACTTTCCCTATTCCTCCGCTATTCCTCCGGAATGAAAGGCAAAATGTCTGTTTAAAAATGCCAAATAAATAAATAATGACAGCATAGTAAAGCAGTCATGGAACAAGGTTAATCAATTTGTTCAAAGGACAATGCCAGGTCTCCATAGAAGCTTTGGCCTAAGAAAAAATTGTGACGGATAATTATAGAATTAGCGGCCTTTACACGGCACAGTTTGGACCGCCGGAAACGCCACGCGCCATTCCACGCGCCAGTCCGAACCGTAGGTTTTTTACTATTTTGCTATTACAGTTGCATTTACACGTACGATTCGGAGCGCAGATTGGAATGGCGCGTGGCGTTTCCCGCAGTCCGAACTTTACGTGTGCAGGCCGCTAATGGGTTAATTTGATGTAGAAAAATATTTAAAACAATGCTATGGTGTTAGTTTTTCTGAAGAACTTGTCTAAAAAAATGTATAGAAATAATCTTAACAACACGTTACTCGCAAGATGTAACGTATCTGATGTCTTATTGACAAAGTATCTTAATAGATGGCTCTATTTTTCGTTTAAGTTCCCTAAATGTGTAAGTAATAAAATACTGAATTTAAATCTCATACAAAACAGGTCATATCAACATCCTTCGTATCCGCGGGCTTTCTTTTTTTAAAGTATTTTAAGCCAAGGCTCGGCCTTTTAAAAAAAATAGGGGTCGGTATTTAGGAATTATGATACAAAGTGGTTTTGAGATCTAAACGTATTGGAAACAGACATTTTGAAATGAAGTTGTAGTGTAACCTTGTCAAGGATCGTTGAAACTATTTTTTAGCCGACTGCGTCAGGAGGGCAATGTATTCCGAGTGTATTATGTATGTCACTTTCTGTGGGAAGCTAAGCAGCCTATACGGCTTTATGGATTTTAACTTACAGAATGTCTATAGATTTGTCTTGATTGTGGGAGTGAAATATAGTAAAATATTTTAATGGAAATAATGAGAGGAATATTTAAAAAAATGCGTTTGGGTTTTTTATACTTCCTTTTTTTTAGACTTGTTGCTTCTTAACTGTCTACCGTTACAGTATTCCTAGTTTCTTAATAGCTTTTCGGCTGGCTATCGCTATCACGCTTGCACTCGCAACTGACAGTATATTTTGTCACTTGTGTGTCATAGAAAAACGAAGATTACCGATCTATATTAAGAAAATGGAAGCACGGTACATTCTTCTGTAACATATTTATCTAAGAAAAGTGCCAGTGTAACAAAAAAGTAAGTTATTTAGTTGCTGTTGCTTACTTTTAACAACTTTTCAAGTAAACTCACGAGGAAAATTAACGGGGCAATTTTGTACTGAAACTCTTTACAAAGTAACCAATTATACTGCTCGCCAGTGTAGCTACACAGTTTTAGTGAAACTAAGTTTGCTGGCAGTTCCGGGCATAAACCGACAGTTAACACTAACGCTATAGAGTTTTCCCCGCAGATAAATTAGGCTAAAAGCCTTAAATTAATTTCGAATAAAACACTCATAGAAATAGCAGATTTAACATCAAATTATCTGTCAAGTACAGTCATAATATGCACGTTTAATGCAATAGTGGCACTGAATTACAAAAATTGAATAGCGACATTATTGCGGTTGAAAATTAACTTTTGTCTAAAATTTCTGTTTTACATGGTTTCACTGTCGGATTTGACATGTGAATATTATATCGTTCTGCGGCCCTATTATGTTTATCGATGTCTATAAACGTGGATAAAACATCTGTCACTTTCTGACTGGTACGTAGGTGCGAAAGTGACGGATGCTTTATCCACCGCGATAAATGCGATAATAGGCCCTGATCTGACAGTCTTTAGGTGGTAACATAAAACGTAGAATCGACACACGTTTTCGTTTGAAGTATTCGTTTAAGTATTTCCAACTTGCATGAGGGATAAGTTAGTATAAATAATAATTAACTTTTGTTAGCGCCCTCTTCCGGCGCGCCAGGGAAGCCATCGTAATTCCAGCCTTTATTCAGCATACAGCAGCGCCCTCTGCCGGCGTTAGTCTCAAACTATCATAGTCAAATCTTGATTATTAAATTGTTTATTATAATACATTCATTTCACGTAAATATAGATACGTATTTATTGATCACATTATTAATTGTTTACTGCAATTAGGTAATTCATTTGATTTATTGGATAATGTAAAATAAGACTTATGAACTTAATAACTATAACGAATTCGTGGAGGTGGTTGCTATGGAACTAGAAAAAAGGGCTGGTTGCATAGGGATCGGGTGCACTTTTTTGACGAGATCAATCTCAATAGCTTGGTGAGAATGGTGAGTGAATAAAACTAAATCACAGTTAAATTGCTAATAATTGTTTTCATTATTGTGGGTTATATCCCGACGACCATCACACTTTTTTCATTCTTTTGTATAATATGAGTATGTAAATATTCATACTAAAATTGTGATACATACATTTATTTAAATAGAACAAGTAACATTTACTGAAACTCCTAAGTTTTTAAGAAACGGTACAAAATAAACAAATATTTACCTTTATTATTTCCGGAAATTTGCACACACAAATGTTACCCCAGCGAATACCCGAGAAAAAAAATCATATATAAAAAGTTTTACGGCAAAATTGATAGTTCTATTGGCTGGCGAAAGGCTCGTAAAAAATATTACGGCTTACCTACTCTCTTAACACCACGTGGGGGGGGGGGAGGAAATTTACATTTAGAAAGGGATCCGGTTCCTTATGGTTATATCTAGTTCAGGCGATAATTTTCTGAGATATAAGAAAGAATAAGGCATAATAAACTGAATTCGGTTGCGGTGGATGAGTTATTAAAATGTTTTTTTTATTACAATACCAGGTAATTTCGATGAAATATTATTTTTTGCATTTGAGTTGATAAATATCAAACTCCAATATGTCCTTGACATTTTGTAAACGAATTTAAAACTTAATTCGAACAAGTTAAGTTTTAAATTCGTGTAGCAAACTTCAAGGACATATTGGAGTTTGATATTTATCAACTCATTTGGTATTGCACTTTAAATAAATTTTGTACGTACAGCCTGTAAAAAACTTTATATTTTAGAGGTTTTTTGTACTCCCCGTTTTATCATTGCAGGTATGTTCGTAAAACCGTTAGAATACCACGTTTTTAGGGTTCCGAAGTCAAACTAGGAACCCTCTTAGTCTCACTCTGTAATTCTGTCTGTATATCACACCAATATTTTCTCAGAAACTATCAAAATTACGTAACTAAATTTTTTTACACGTATAGATATTTATACCGCGCATTTTGCACCCAGCGAGCTGTTATTTATAACGGTAAAAGCCTTTCCACCACCCCACAGACACGCTGTTTAAAGAGACAGGTCTATGGCGACTGAACCAGCTGTTTATGCTAAGAGCAACCATTAGCGCACACCGCATCTTTTGTAAGAATCGGTGGTGTTAAGGTAAATAAGTTAACTAGCGCACTTTTAGAGTTCCTCTGCCTACTCTCAGGTCATCCTTGTCCAGACGCTCGCCCGAAATGTCCCATCTTTACATTTATAATGCTATAAACACAGCTTACGCCATTAAAAACTTACCTAACTGCACGGCTAGCACATGTTGTCCGCGACTTGTTTGTCGCTCGGATCTCCCTTTCTTTCTAGTCTGTAACGATAGAGACGTACTGAGCGACAAGCGAGAAAATACATCTTGTGCTACCAGCGCTGATGAAAAGATCAAAATAACTGAAAACCCCTTAGAGGTCTACCTACATTATGCAAACGTAAACTACCATACTCACATAGTACGCACACCACTCAAACACATGCACACACTAGCACAGCCACGTGCATACAAACACATATACGCATTCTCACACTCACACAAACACACACACACACACACTCGCACTCGCGCACACACACACACACACACACACACACACACACACACACACGCACACGCACACGCACACGCACACGCACATGTACACGCACACGTAAACGCACACGTACACGCACTTTAAAGTTAGGACGAGCGCGCGAAGACTGACAGCGTATGCTTAGAAATAGGTTCCATTCTACCTTTTCGGTATGGAACCCTCAAAATGTACACACACAAGATACGCTCGTTCGGCTTTAACTTTATTTCTGAGAATGGATGTAAACAAATCATACTGCGGCAAAATTTAGTTACTAAATATTTAAAAAGGTTACTTTGAATTCTAGAACTGTATTCGGGAAAGTCAATAAAAAAATCAAGACTTTACTGATACGAAATCTTTACCCATTAAAAATACAGGCAGTTCCCTCTTTTAGAGCACATCACTGTCGATTGGCGTCGATAACGTTTTCCGAATCTTGGAGCGCTTCCAAAATTTCAACACGATCGGTGTAGGAGACTGCCAACGTTTTTCAAGACCTGTTTGTTTACAGATCTTTTGTGAAGCAAATATGAGTCAAATTTTGAACAACATTTACTCGTATATTTTGTTTTATGGTTACAAAAAATTAATAAATTAATAAGACAAAAACCATGGAGACAATTTTACGCACCTAAACGAGTTGAATGTGTATTGAAAAAAAGTTTAAAAAACAAAAACCCGCCTTCAAAAAGCAAAAACTAACTTCTTTAAAATAGTTTGAAGGCGGGTTTTTGTTTTTTTAAACTTTTTTTTATTTTATACTTTTTAGTGATCATAATTATGCTGTTATTCTCCCATTTCTCAAGAAACAATAGAACATTTCAATCTCGCCGCAAGCAACGCCGTGGGAAAGTCATAGTCATATATTTAAACCTAAATATGCTTCGTCATAGTCGCTCAACTATCTTAATCGAAATATCTTGTCGCCACCCTCGAAATATATACCGTTTAGGAGTTCCGGTGGCCATCTGTGCTCTTCATCATCAGTTCCACTTCACCAAATAGTGGTTTCCAAGACCAAATACACGAGTTACAATGAAAAATACCAAAATCGCTATAGGTGTGCCTATAAATTTTGAAGAGTTCCGTCGATTCCTCATGGATTCCACCATCAGATCTTCATTTTGAAAAAAATGGGACCAATTTGGAAGCACCAGCTTTCAAATAAAAAAAGAATCTTCAAATTCGGTTCACCCAGTCGAAAGTTCTGAGGTAACAAACATTAAAAAAAAAAATACAGACGAATTGAGAACCTCCTCCTTTTTTGAAGTCGGTTAAAAAGAAAGGTAGTAATTTCAAACACCTGCTAAAATAAATTAAAGGATATAAAAACAATGCATTTTATTAATTTTAGACATGATGTTTTATAGTAACATTTACTGCTTAAGACCTACACAATCGATATCTAAATGGAAATAGTGTTAGTTTTATTTTCCAAAACGTCCGGGTATCGAACCCGATCTCAGTACAGGTTTTTTTTAACGTATGAATGCAGTTTTTCTTGTTACTAAAATCGATGACATAGTTCCTAAGAACAGATCTTCGTATGTCTTATAGTTTCAGACTTTCCCTTACTGACCGATATTACTAGTAAAATAATGTTTTCTCAAACATGCTCGGAAATAACGGTTTTCGATTAAAACACATGGACGGAAAATGCCTCTTTTTACTCCTAGGAGTAAAAAATCACATGAAAACACTTTCCGTCCATGTCCATATTGTTTTTTCAAAAGTGCTCTCTATTGCGTATAAAATCGAAAGGACCATGAAAAAAAACCCGTACACCCAACTTGTGGGGGCGCAGTGAGGGGCGGCGGCGCGGCGGGGCTCTGCGGAGCGGCGGCGGCGGGCGGCGGCTCGTTGTGTGTGAAACTATCTTAACTAATACTCGTATGACGCAAACAAACATTCTCTCCGAATTTGTCAAGGGTTTTTAAAAATACTTATATATGTATAATTTCCTCGCATCGTTTGAGAAAAGCATTATGTATGCCTCGCGGAAACGAGGATTTCCTGACTCGTATTTTAGCAGGCGTCGCTGTTGCTCGGCCTGCTAACCACAATCACCACTACCAAATCCCTTACTTTCCGCGCCTAGGCAACAATGTACTATTTTTTATGATGAGAATCATTAAAAAACATTATTTTACTGGTAGTCATGGCCTTATATATGTATGTCAGGTATTAGACCTCTATGACCATGAATTTGTACTTGTACAAGACCGGAGGTACTAACGAGGTTGTATATGTCATGATCTCATTAATAATTTGAGTTAGCTTTTATCGGGTTTTGACAACCAACCAGCCAACCAGTTTGTCCAGATCAACAAGTTGTTTTGTATTATCAGTTAATCATTAAATCAGACCAAGTTCACATTATCAATTTACCGACCAGTAAAAATATCTGCTAGAAAAACATCAAAAACTCCTTATAAAAATGTATATCCACGAGGTTGAATAATGTATGAAATCGTCTGAAACTTCCACGGAACCTTGGCAAGAAATTGTTTTTTAATTAAATATCTAACATAAATTAAAAAGTTGAGGCGATCTATTTGCATTTTATCGTGAGACTCGAACAGTGTTGGCAATGGCGGCGTGCCAAACACGCCCTTTGCAAGTCAAAATAGGTAGTCTTTCAAAGTGTAGGCTAAGGGGATTTCTTTGCCAACCAAGAACTTACTTAGCATACAGATTTCTACGAGTCTGCATGGCCGCTTAGCCGATTTTTTATTATAGGTGTAAATTTTTGACAACGCGTTGGCCTAGTTGGTCGTGACCCTGCTTACGAAGCTAGCGGTCCTGAGTTCAAATCCCGGTAAGGGTAGATTGTGTGATGAGCGCGAATATTTGTTTCTGAGTCAATGATGTTTTCTATGTATTTAAGTTTATATTTCTCTATATAAGTATTTATATCGTTGTCTAGTACCCGTAGTACAAGCTTAGAGCTTAGTTTGGGACTAGGTCAATTGGTGTGACATTGTCCCCTGATAGTCAGTTTTATTGAAACTGAAAAAAAACATGAATATTCTCTTTCACTCCTGTTAAGGTGTATTTCGCCAATGTCAATTGTTTATAGACACTCCCATGGACTTATTAGAGCAATAAGTCCATGGATATCACTCGCGAAGACAATTGTTCGGTAAAAAAGAGTATTTTCTCTAATGGACTAAACAGAAACACATGGGGTTAGCTCCAAGCGCTTCTGTCAAGTCTCAGAATATTCTCTATTGGCATAACGGCTGGACTGGATCGTCCGGTAGTTTACGTCAATGTCAAATGTCAAATAATTTCGTCAAGTCGTTCGTTACCTTGCGTAAATAGTATTCTTTTGAGTTACCATGTATTTAACTCATTACTGCCATTTTGGGAAGCAACGACTTCTCAACTGTTAAAGTCAGGCCATCATCAGTTCAACCTCTACGAGGGAACAATAGGAACCATAACGACACAGTCATTACCCTAGGTGGCAGTGTCCCTGCCTACGAAGCAAGCGATCCCGGGTTCAAATCCCGGTCAGGTATTTGTGTGAGCGCGAGTATTTCTAGTGTCTAGTGCCCATAGTACAAGCCTAGGTTAATTTGTGTGAGATTGTCACCTGTTTTTTTGTATACCAACAAACATACATACAGGTCTATTCTCAAAAGCTGGCGCAAATGGATTGAATGAGTGAACGAAAGTATACAAGTGTGTAAAAAAATAACAGATTTTTGGTTTGAAATTCGAACATCGGTTCAAAGGACGGCACTCACACAGTGATAGGTGACATTACTTTAGTTCATTCCATTCGTGCCAGCTTTAGTGAATCTACCAAGTTCAAACAAGTCAAAACATTACCCTCCATCTCCGCCAGTCATTAAAATTAAAAATCACTACCCCGTCAAATAAATCATACGTTGTTGAAACATATAGTCAACACTTTGAAGAACGTCATGAACGCGTGTAACGCCTAAGCAAGCATTCTCTTAATATAAATGTCTTGCGGTTTGCTGATTTATTTGACTCCCGCAAGATTTAGTAATATTTAATATACCCGATATTTATTGTGCTTTGTGGCTTAAACCTAGCTGTTTATTTAACAGAATGCTGAAGTATACGGCTTAGATAAGCCATATACTAACAAGCTGTCAGATCTGATAAGTCCCTAAAACATCTTAAATATCATAACTTTCATAATATACCTAAATAGGTAATTTATTGCCTATAGTTAAAATGTACCGTTCCGTGTTTTGTTTTTTTGGTGTTAAATAAAAAGTATTTGTATTGTATTGCACACCCATACCACAGTATATAAACAGTAGTTCATCTTCAAACAAAGTTGAATCGCGAGGCTTGCATGTGAGCGTTCCTCGACCGTATGCGCTTCGAGCCACCACAAGCAAACTCAAAGGACGGACCAAGCCGGTTTAGTCGGGGCCGCGCCGTTGCCGCGTTTGGTTGCGTGCGTATTAAGTACCGAGCGACGCGCATCGACGCAACCCTAGCACTCGAGTGGCAATAGGTAACAGAAACTCCTAAAGGGCCGGACAAACTACACTTTTCTATTAAACTGTGACCATGCGACAAAAAAACATAGAAACTGCAGTAAATAATATATATTTTTTATTAATTGTTTAATTCGTATTGCACAAAAATGCCTAATGGCATTTTCAACCAGTTAACTTTTGGGCAAATTAGAAAAAGTTTGTAAGGGCTGCCATATATTTTTACGAAAGGTACTTATTATTAATAGCAGTACAAAAACATTTACCACTTGTCTCTTCATCAAAAAGAAAACTACCGTCAATGAGCACCTCTTGTGCTCTACGGCAGGACTATTTAACATGCATGGCTGCTGAATATTAAGCGCCTTCAAGAGCTCGCATGAGATGCACGAGTGGAGCAGGATGTCGGATGATTGCCACTCAACGAGCTATGCAGATTAGATTCTCGGGTATTTTCTGTTCAAATAGTACCTACATTATTATTCAGGCTGGGAATCAACCGCCCTTTCTATAGCTCATATATCACGTTTTCGACTGCATTTATTCGAAAACGTGCTCTGAACCTATCACTAGCATAAAATTTAAGTTCACTTGTACGTCCTGAAATTTTGCAAGTCGATTTTAAACCAGACGGCCCTGCCAAGATGCATTGCGCTAACTAACGTTTCAATTCGATTCGTTTTTAAACCAATCGCGTCACTGGTAGATGACGTGATACAAAAAGTCACGTGATCTACTAGTGACGCGATTGGTTTAAAAATTAAACGAACAGAAGCGCTAGTTAGCGTAGTGCATCTTGGCATGGGCCTCAGTTCCCGTCAATGGAATGGGCTGAAATTTGGAATACGTGTGTAAACCCGATGCCAATGCAATACGGTACCATCGAGCTGATCTGATGATGGAGTCGGAAGGTGGTGGCGACGGGATCTTTGCTGTACTTAATATGTACCCACCGAGTTGAGCCTCATTAGTTTGGTCTTGATAAGCAGATTGCACTGACATTGCAAAAAAAACACATTCAGCTACAAAAGCTTGTCCCAAAAATGAAATTTTCGATATAAACTTATACATACATTATTTTTTATTCTTGATCACGATACGTTAACTTTAATTGATAGAAGGTAAAGTTCTTGATCGGGGTACGGGCCGAGGATTATACAGGGTAGGTATCCCAGGAAATGGTTTCAAGCGAAAGTCCATAGGTAGCAACACCCTTTAGTGGCATCCGAATCACACCCATGTATGTTTCGCGATTTTTCATGCTTCATACTTCGACCACAGAAACCTTTTTGCACACACTGAATACAATCATTAAATCAATTGGTTGCTTTTTTTCATGTGTAAGTTGTGTAACTCAATAATAAGTACATGTGACTCATTTAAATAAACAACAGCTTTGACCGTTTTTACAAAAATAGTTAAAATTGAATCACAAAGTGCACTCGAACTGCCATTTTGCAGTCTGTTTGTACCAGCCCTTAATATTATGTATATCTTACTGACACGGGATTTTTTGTTCCTTTCTTGAACGAGAAGCTAATCGCTTCCTCGCCAGCAGTGGGAAAAGTGCCTACCGCTGCGCGTCCACAGGGTCGGAGTCGGAGTGTACGGAGCGGACAAATTTGTTGCTTTGAATTGATTTCTATGGTACAGTGTGCACTGGATCAGCATTACTGTTTAAATAGAAATCAATACTAAGCAAAAAATTCGTCTGCTCCATACCTTCTGATTCCGACTCAGTGGATGCGCAGCATAAAGTCGGTCCGAGTGATGCATCGACACCCACGACGATCTGAAATGTTTCGACAAAGGAGATAAACTGCTGGCACGTGTATAGTGCAGAAATATTAATTGGCCGTTTGTAATCTTCACTAAGATCTTTTTTTAATATCAAACAAAAGGTAATCTTTAACTGCCCTCGTTCTTCAAACAGCACAGTGGGTGAAAGGTTTTGATACTTGAGTCACATTGTCCGTTAATTCTTAACGCAGAAAAAAATATCGCAAAGTAGATAATAGACCGCCAAATCATGTATCCCGAACTATAAGTACTTGTTATGTTTATTTTATAACTACATACTAGAGCTCGTGATACACATCTTACATGTACTGTGGGCCTATTATGGTTGAGCTATCGAATTTTACTTCATCGATTGTATCATTAGATCGAATTTCATTTTATCGACCGCTATTTTCTGCTGAAACCATGTTTTTAGGATGTCTTAATTACGTAGGTTAGATTTGGTGAGAGTTATGACTATTAAAAAAAAGAGTGACGGTTGCTTTATCCACCGCGATAAAGACGACCACAATACGTGCCCTCTTAGGTATCCGTGTTGTTGTATTAAGCGTCCGAACTAAGCGGTGCTATTAATATTTAGTAATTACCAGTACCACAAACTTTAGCGTGTCACACGCACATACTGTGATAGCCACATTCTGTATCATTATTAGCTCTAACACAACACAAAGACCTCTACCCACGAGTCATTTGCACATACTAGGCTGTGTTTGAGTCTTGCCGTCACCTGTGGTAACGCTGGCAACGTACGGTCACGGACGTTAATTTGCTACCCATTTCAAAGAAAATCTGCTTGAAGATGTCACTGTCATTAGAGATGCCAAGTTATTTGTAATTGATAGGAAACTCAACCTTATTGCTGTAGAACGTCGGATTGACTTTGGAACTAAGGTGGGTCACAAATTAAATTCCTTGACTGTACCACAACACAAGTCAACTTATTACACGGAGAGGTAGCGACGGAAAAAGGGTTGCAATTTAAATAGCAATGAAACTCCATACTTCATCACGTCCTCATTATTTTGTACGTTTTTTGTGTGGAATATCGTATCGTTTCACTTCTGTGCCTCGTCTAAATAACTTTTTTATAACTCGCAAACTTTAGATAATGGCTAAATATATTTTTGTAATTTATACGCCAAATGACTGGTAATAATATCCAATGTCATGTAAGCATATTTTTTAATCGAACCACAAAAAGAAATAAGAGCTGCCAGTCTCCCGAAACAATGAATAATTATGGTAGATACAATGGCATCCTGATTAGGGGTTTCATTGTTCTATAAATAGCTTCCTTTTTCGGTAGCTTGCTCTTAGACCATAATATATACAAGGGGGGTTTATTTTTAATAGGTCATACGTTGGTAGGTAATGAATAAATTTAATAAGAAGTCATATTATAAAGTGTGAACCCTACAACCGTGCCTTGGGAACGCCCGACGGTTACCGTCTTTCACACGTTCTATGGGACTGCAGTACGAGTATGCAATTTAGATAAGCGCTGAAATTTATTATTTCCTTTTCTAAGCGTTACAAGAGCCACTTTTATAGCAATATATTTGACTTAATTCCAACCTACCTTCTTTTTCAAGCACTGGCTATGAAGATAGTAAGGTATTTGGTTAATCGTCCGGGTTTTTGTTTATATATAAAATCCCATAAGGTCAATACACGTGTTTTATAAATTTATTATTTTAAATTTTGTGTAATCATTATGGGCGCTTTTAATAACTGGAATACATAATATGTATTGCCCTCGAGATCTTTGATCTCATTTTAATTTATCCAGCTCAGTGTGGCCGTAGGTAATGCCATCCCACTCTTAGTAGACAAATGCTTGTTTCTGAACTTAAGTACGCCAAGCCAAGATGCAAACGCTGTTACAGTTTCTGTTTTCTATCGACTCGAAATGTATGGAGTTGACATGAACGGTCGAGCGCTCTGTCATCAGCACCATACATTTTCCGATTTTCGCTAAACGCTAACTTAGCGTATGCGTCTTGACTGGGCCATGGGAGTGACAGTTGAAGGTGACAGTACACCCCCATCTAAATCTGATCTATAATATAACATGTAGAAAAACATTTCGGTGCAAAGGTTTACAAAATAGTTTTTTCACGTGACTGCTCGGAAATGTGGCGAAAGATGGTCTGTTCTTGGTCCCCAAAACAATCAATAGTTGTACATTGAATGAGCAGGCCAACTATGAATTTAAACTGACCAAAAATGTAACATTGTTGGTCTGTTCTAATGAGCAAGTCGACCAATCACATCGGTCCGCTGATCACTGATTCGACCAATCAGAACACGACTTGTGCAGCATATGAAATTAAATTGGCCAATGAGAAGTAGTTTTATTTTTTAATAATATTCATCCCTTCACGGATAGGCAAAGGAATCATATATGTCTGTTTTTAATTATCTGAAATATAGTTCTGTCACGGTCAAAGTCGTCAGTTTAAAAAACGCCTTTTAATGACTGGCCACTAAGAACAGTATCGTTAAAAAAAAGTAAAAATTAGCGGGAGAGCGTAATTTTTTTAGTGTGTTGTAAATTTATTATAAGAATTGATTTTTATTTCCTCGCAGTAGTCGTGAAAAGCACTGTGTTAAGCCTCGGCTAAGAGTGCAATAGATGGACTCGTACTTTCGAGGGCCTCCGCTACGCGTCGGCCCTCGAACTAACTCATCCATCTATTGCTTACTTTTTAACCTCTGCAGCAATGTACTATTGTCTGCTAGTAGCCTTCACTAATTGTAACCATTCATATTAAACAAATTACTCATAGATCACACAATATGGCTGCGTACACACGACGCGTGCAACCAGATTAATTAAACATAACAGAAGCATCGAGTCTAACCATTGTTTGCAAAACATGGCTCCCCTTAGGCACCTGTCCTACTGCCGACGATGAGCGAAAAGCTAGTAGAGCCAGCGGTCAACTAATATTATGTCTCTTATCACAACACTGCTCGGAAATATGGCCATATATGGTCTTGTTTGGGGTCACAAAACGTCACTTATAAGGACAGACCAAGAATGTTTTTGTCGGCGTGTTTGCTGATTGGTCGAGAACATTGTTGTCCAACTGAGGAGGCTTATTGCAAATGATGCATTAAAACAGGTGTACTTTGCACATTTTCACTCTCTGATGTCGTATGGTACGCTCCTATGGGGAAACTCCACGGATGCCAACAGGATAATGCTTATGCAAAAGCGTGCCTTACGCACGCTAGTCGGGGTGAAACCTAGGCACTCTTGCAGGGGCCTTTTTGTAAAGCACCGCATATTGACGCACTACTCGGTTTACGTTTTTCAAATATTAATGTTCGTGAGAAACAATATTTCATCTTTTGCACGCGTCAACATTCCGGGCAAGGAGCTCCGCCACACCGGGCGTTTGAGAACAGTTCCACGTCGCATGGCACTTGCGGGTAAGAACCCGCGTGTCATCGGTCCCACATACTATGAGCGTCTACCCGCTAAACTTAAAAATGTTCCATCCGACGAAGCATTTAAACATCAGCTGAGAATTTTTTTATTGGATAATCCATTATACTCTGTCGACGAATATATGCAACTTAAATTGTAAAATTATTATTGTTTATTTGACTTTATTACTTTTTGTACATTGACATCGGAAACTGACCATTTATTACTTGTTTATTAATGTTAACTTTGATTATTTGAGTGTTATTTTTGTATTATTATTTATTATTTAATTTATTTAATACATTTTACATTTTACAGGGCATTACAGTATTCCATTGCGCCGAGAAAACCAGATCGATGCTATACATAATAGTCGCAAATGTAGAACAGAATAACAAACAAAAATAAACTTACACTTAGATCAGTACACTCGAATGCCTATTATCCATCTTCTCACAAAATCTCAAACATTTTAGGCACACAGCATTCCATCTCCAATCAAACAAGTAGTATTATATTATTATTTAGTATTAATTTTGACAATATCAATGTAATTTCGTATTTTTTGACATGCAATGCAATTTATATTGTAATATTACATTGATGAATAAATAAACTAAACTAAACTAAACTTTAAGAACCAATGAAAATCAATCAACCAATTTTTGTGTCATAGCTCCTTAAAATGAAAAATTGAAATCGACCAATCAGAACACACCATTTTGTGTCGTATAATATTAGGTGTATTTTTGCTAAAAGATACACAGACTAAAAACTATGTCACTGATTTTCTTTTAAACCTGGCCCCTAACCTCGAACCAATAGACATGAAATTACATGGATATGGCGAAACAAATACAATTTCATATGGAGTTGACATCTTCATCTCGCATGTTATGTTAGTTTATTAATCTCGAGTGCCACGAGAATAGGGCTCCAGATTTAAAAAAAGTTATCTATGGTAAAATTGGCGGTGATCTCACATTAACATGAATTAAAATTTCAGTTTTGAATATGAATTTTTATTTTATTTCCTCTCAGTAGTTATGAAAAGCACTATGTCTGCCTCGGTAGAAAGTGCAATTTATGGACTCGTGCACTAGAGGGCCTCAACTACGTTTCGGCCCTCGTCCAAAAATTGCGTACTTTCTATACTCTGCAACAATGTACTATTTATTGACACGGGATCCATATTACTTTTTTCGACAAGCTAGAGGAAAGAGTTCTCGCCGGCAGTAAGAATAGCCAGCGATCAACTATTAACATATGCGTCTCTTTTATTGACATGTTTTCTATATCTTTTGTTCATTTCTTGAGCGAGAAAATAGTCGACAGCTAATCGACAACCGCGGTAGGCATCTTGCAATGGTATCACTAATTAGCCAACATGTTTGTTTGAAATTGAATCCACTGGTTAGGTAAACGGATAAACCAGCATAATTTGGTATTGAAATTCAGGCAAATTCTACTAGACTACGGGTTAAAATATAATGATGGTATTGCGTAACGTTATTGTGTTAGGAAATAACAATTATTTTAAGTCCACTCGATTGTTCTAGTCTTGATATTGTGACTGTAGCATTTGAGTTGTTTTCTACTTTTTTTTATTTTTTTATTAATAGTACACATTGACATTATTTGATTTATACGTTTGTTTACACTGACGATCTTATTGTGAATTCATTATTACTAAGCGATATTATAATTATGTAATTTCCAATACGAAATAAATGACTACCTACTTCTTATTTAATATCATATTATAGCTCATGGGATAGCAGCAAGTGATAAGAAATAGTACATTGTTGCAGAGGATAGAAAGTACGCAATTTTTGGACGAGTCGAGTAACGAGACTAGTGTACGAGTCCATAAATTGCACTTTCTACCGAGGCAGACATAGTGCTTTTCACAACTACTGAGAGGAAATAAAATAAAAATTCATATTCAAAACTCAAATTTTAATTCATGTTAATGTGACATCACCGCCAATTATACCATAGATAACTTTTTTTAATCTGGACCCCTATTCTCGTGGCACTCGAGATTAATAAACTAACATGCGAGATGAAGATGTCGACTCTATATAAAATTGTATTTGTTTCGCCATATCTCCCATGTAATTTCATCTCTAGTGGTTCGAGGTCAGGGGCCAAGCTTGAATTACATTTTAAAAAAAAACAGTGACATATTTTTTAAAATTTCTGTCTGTTTTTAAAAGTCTGTGTATCTTTTAGCAAAAATTCACCTAATATTTTACGACACAAAATGGTGTGTTCTGATTGGCCCGTTTAAATTTTTCATTTTAAGGAGCTATGACACAAAAAATTATTGATTGATTTTCATTGGTTCTTAAAGTTGGACAACAATGTTCTCGACCAATCAGCAAACACGCGGACAAAAACATTCTTGGTCTGTCCTTATAAGTGACGTTTTGTGACCCCAAACAAGACCATCTATGGCCATATTTCCGAGCAGTGTTGTGAAAATATAATTAATAAAAATATATGGAAAGACATAATTCAACAAAGCAGATACAAGGAAAGCTTTTTATATAAAGGACATGTTATATACTTTAACAGCGTTACCATACCGCGCTAGGTTAATAATTAATTTTAAAACAGCTGTGTAGCGGAAGCGGTAGAAGTGATCATAATCCCTGGGATGGAAACCATGTGTGTCCTTAGTCTCTTCTAATCTTATTAGAAAATATATCTTAAGATGCCTTTGGTTTCATACTTTAATACATGTTAGCGGCCCATCTCGACTTCGCCCGGATTCAATAATGAATATTCATAATATACAGGGTAGAAAAACGAACGTTCATGGACGGCAACTACCTTAAATATTGGAAATAGCAAATTCTACGCAAAGGAGACATACATTTATTTTTGAAATAAATAAATCCAGCATTTGTGGATTTTTTTGTGCCTTAACCGGAATCGAACTGCGGTCGAATATGACAAAACAATAGAGTCGTGTTCTTTTTACGGTCTTTTTTAAGTTTAAACGTGTCTCCTTTGCGTAGAATTTGCTATTTCCAATATTTATGGTAGTTGCCCTCCATGTGGAGTTCGTTTTTTCCACCCTGTATATAGCGTGTGTCCATCTAGAATAATATATCTTCCAATTAGTAATATAATTTTTCAAATAGCAGTGGTTTCAAAAGTTACTCTTCACGTATAAAAAACCTTACAAAATAGTTTAGCCTTGTCGCGTTTAAAAACAAATGAAGCCATTAACATAGTCTAGTGTATCGTAAACTATTTAGCATAAATACGCGGCAGTTATCTAGGAATGCTCCATTCTCGGCACGAAGGCACCTAGCGGATCCATCTGAATTAGTCGCATGCCAGAATGACATAGACTAAGTTGACTCCGTGTTTTTTGCCGCAACGAGGAAAAAAGATAAGAACGTACACATTTCCGTTTTTTTTTTAAACAAATGCACATAAGTCGAAATGTATATGATTGACTTACGTAAGCTGAATGATAGACCGCTTCGACCGCTATGTCAACTCCATGCATTTCAAGCTGATAGAAAACAGAAATGTTAGCAGCGTTTGCATCTTGGCTACGCCTACTGTTGTTGGTAATGTCTTTTGCCAACGACTCATTCCAGGATAAAAAAAACTAGCCAAGAGCGATGAATTTTTCGTATTATTTTATCTCAGTAAACATTGAAATGGACCAACAAAAAATTCATCTAATATATTTACTGTCATCACCATCCCAAACTTTGCAAAATCAACCCACTCCCATTAACCAGTTAACTATCAGGATTCAGTGAGACTAAGGGTCAAAATCCTTTAATTCTTAGGTACCTACCTACCAATTAAATAAACGAATGACCTGAGTATTTTGACCATACCTACTATGTATTAAGATCACGGAACCATGACAATTAACGTGTTAGTGCTGTAGCGTCGAAAATCATTATTTACATTACGTACCTAGTACCTAAACACTCACCCTAACCCCTTCCACTAATAGGGCACTTAGAGTAGATATTGTGGGCTATAATAATTAAAATATCTACAAACCACAGCGAGATTTTAGACATTATTTAGAATAAGTGGTCGGCCAGCTATTAATGCGGCCCAGAGGCCCAGATAGTGTTAATGGCCGTACTAACATTTGGCGGCATTACTGTGTGACCCTTACGAACTGTTTTTGTGATGTTGGGTCCATTTGCAAGAACTAATGAACGTTGACGAGACGAGATGGAGTAATGTATAAACCATGTCAACCATCTACGAGTATAAGTAGTTACTATAGGGCTAATTCGGAACGTGTTTTCTAAATTTGAATATATTTAACCTTAAATTTATAAACGTCAAATTCGTGTCTAGTTTAGTTTAGTTTAGTTTATTTATCGATGTAATATATACATTGCATTGCACGTCAAAAAATACCAAATTACATTAAGATCTTCAAGATAAATACTAATAATACAAAAAAGCCGCGTAATAATTAAAACAACAACAATATTAATCATAGAAAAAAGGGTCACTTATCCGATACAAAGATAAATGTTAATGAGATAATAATTTTAAAATTTCAGTTCCATATTATCATCCACGGAGTATAATGTAAAAAGTAATTCTAAACTTATTTTTATCACCTCAGTAGAAAAGCAGATTCTACCCAACGAGATAACTCGGCAATGGGAGCTAAAAGTTAACGGGGACATAAAATGCCCACTTTTGCCCCGATACAGGACACGGGCGAGGTTTAAAGGCGCGGACACGAAGTCAGCGGGCAGCGGGGCGGGGGCGGCGGCGGCGCAGGGTGCGGCGCGTTGTAATGCTTAGATTTATATGAAACCGACCACGAGGGCAGCGGCCGCTGCTGCCAGGCGACCAATCGCTAGGCAACCAGCACAGCTTCCTACTGAGGTGAAGCAGAAATGTAGTAAACACGTTCGCGGGGTGCTGCTCCCAATGTCCCAAGCAGGACATAGATGGTTTTACCGGGAGGGGAGGAAGAAGAAGCCTGCCCTGAGGAACCTGTGCGGCACCGCACCGACCGGACCGAACCACTTGCTTTGTCCTGCTACGCCCACGACACAGTTGTACGTGTCCCGATTACATTACTCTACGGAGGCGAAGGGGCTCGTAGAGTATGTAGATACGAGTTAAGGCCGGAGTTACCCCTAGGGTCGAGTGGTTGGAGCCCCGCCACGAGGTTAATTTTAACTCATTTTTGGTGAGAGTACCGACGACTTTAAAACTCGTCGACCTTTTAAAGGCCGAGCCATACCGGTTGCGTGACGTGCACGTGCACGTGCGCGTTCGCTTTCCACTGCGTTGTATGGTGACATGTCGTAATGAGCATTCATACTATACAACGCAGTGGAAAGCGAACGCGCACGTGCGTGCAAGTGCACGTCACGCAACCGGTGTGGCTGAGCCTTAAAGGAGGAACTCTGGCCGAGGGGTGTCATATTTTATGTTAATTAGTCATGTTAATTTTTAAGTTATACGTATATTGTTATGTATGTAAGTCTGCAATTTATTTGTAAATATGGGCCTTGTTGCCTGAAATAAAGTTATTCTATTCTAAAGGCAGCCCGCGTCGCTGACGCCGTCGCACCGCAGCCCGCTGACTTCGTGTCCGCGGCTTAAGTAGTATCAATTACCTGTCTCTACTCGTAACGGAGTCAACTTTATTGCGATTTTTAGGGTTCCGTTCATCGGATGATGTCAAAACGAAAACACAGGAAAAAAAAAACTTGGAATTTCGCACATAATAATTTACAGTTTTGCTGCCCTGTGACGAACGTGTAGTGTAAATATAGACCATTCTGATTTTAGGGGTAGGTAAATTTTAGGAGGTTAAGTGAAAAATTTAGAAAAAAATATCAAGTTCTTCATGTCAGGTATCTTATTTTCTTTATTTTCTTTATATAGTACAGTCAACAGCATAAATAAGTGATCATTTATGTACCTTGTCGCTTTCAATCGTTTCACAATTTTGTATGACATTTCAAACATGACGTTAAAGTGACAAGGTACATAAATGATCACTTATTTATGCTGTTGACTGTACAAAACGTATAAAGCAAAGTCGCTTAAGTCACTTTCCTCGCATTCGCTTGGTATGAGGCATACAAATTTATATGTTTCTTGCAGTGGAGACCATAGGACCTTGGTTAGCTGATATGAAAAGCTTTATTAAGGCCCTGTCATCCCGGCTCATAGACTCCTCCGGAGATCCTAGAGCTGGTGCTTACCTTTCGCAAAGGATTGGGCTAGCTATCCAGAGAGTTAATGCAGCCAGTGTCCGGACCTGCTAGAGGGGGTGTTCTTTTTATAGTGGTGATTATTATTTATATCTTTAATATTTGAGTAAATTAGTTTTATGTTAATTTAAATACGTTTAGTTTTAATTTTTAATTGTATTATTGTTGAATTCTGTAAGTAAAATTACATGATAATTAGGAAATGTGATACAGTTGACGTTATAGTTATTGAGATCTAGATGACGGAACACCACCTACTTAATCATATATGGCCTCTTCAAAGCCAACGTTCTTCTGTGAATGTAATAATTTTGCAAAAAAAAAATCCATTGAGATCAAAATATTAATTTATATTTTCAAATAGCAACTCATTCCCATTGTTAGCTGGTTTTATCCACCAGACAACAACTGTTGAAAGGAACATAAAAACTGCACTAATGACGAGCAACTCCTTTATTTGGCGCAGTTTTAATTGTACCCATTCCCTGAGCGCATCAGACGAGCGGACCAGCGGGCAGAAGATGTATTACTGCGCTAATGAAACTTCACTGAGAAATAACAAATGAAATGGCGGGAAATTCGAAGAGAATTTGTGAAGAGTAATAACTTTGTATTTTTGCGCCAGGAGCAATACTTTACAATTAAAAATTGAAAATGGAAGATTAAAAAACCGGTCAAGTGCGAGTCGGAGTCGCGCGCTGAGGGTCCCGTGCTGCTGCACAATAGGTATTATATACAAAAAAAATATAGTACGAGTCCAACACATTTCACCGGTTATTAGATTTTGTTGTTCTTTAGGGTTGTACTTGGTATAATCATACCAGATTTGACGCTTATATGTTTTACGGATTTCACGCGCGATACAACAAATATAAAAATACGCTGAACCCCCTTTATTATTTCACTTTTTTTTCATAGTAAATCCGACGTAATAACACATATTCTGAAAAAAAAAACCGGCCAAGTGCGAGTTGGACTCACGCACGAAGGGTTCCGTACCATTATTTATAGAAAATAACGTTTACTGTATGGGAGCCCCACTTAGATTTTATTCTGTTTTTAGCATTTTGTTGTTATAGCGGCAACAGAAATACATCATCTGTGAAATTTTCAATTGTCTAGCTATCACGGTTCGTGAGATACAGCCTGGTGACAGACAGACTGCCGGACAGTAGAGTCTTAATAATAGGGTCTCGTTTTTACCCTTTGCGTACGGAACCCTAAAAAAACAACCCGCTATCTATTGCGGTTCAAAAGACACAGTTCTTTAAAGTTAGGACGGACGGAGGGAATGCAAATAACCGGGTTTAACCGATTTTAACCGGTTATTTTCATACAAAAACGCTTAATAACCGGTTAATAACGGACGGATGGACAGGGTTGACATATTAATAGGGTCCCGTTGGGCTACCCTTAAAAGCAATAAATAATTGAATTGAATTAAATCCATCAACCTATCATCGTACATATAACATCTATGATCCAATTGCAACCCCACATTATTTATAACCCATCGGCACATGGAAGAACCTTGACCCTCTTCACGAGAACTACTGTAATCCATCCAAATCACTTCGATTACATTGTGTGAGGAGTGTCACTCATAATCACGGCAAGTCACCAGTGCTCGGATGATTTCCGCACTGATTCGGGGGGATATTCTCGAGTAGGCGACATTTGTGTCAACGACAGTGCAGAATGTCCTAGTCAGTTAATCCTATACATCTTGTCCATTTACGAAAAACGCTAACTTAGCGTTAAGCATCTGAATATATAGCATCTGAGCATAAAACCAATAAATATGAATAATAAAAACACAAAATATATTTTATAAAACTAAGCTAAAATTTAAACGCTAAGGATACTGGCAGCATTTCCTCGCTGAATTGCTACACTCTGTGTATACAATTATCCCAAACGATGTTAAATTACGAATTTCACCAAACGATGTTAAATTTAATCAATGTTAATCGACTGTTAGTCCATACATTTTGGCAGCTGTTAAAGCTCTAATCGTCTGTTAAGTGGTTAACATCGTATGGTGAAATAGGTAATAAATTTTAATCTTAATCGGTTGTTAGTCAATATGTTTTTTACGTGAGTAACCCGGTGTGATCTCCTTAATATATCGCACTGCTAGATCAAAACAGTATCAACTCAAAATCCTTGCTAGTTTTGTTTCAATTGCATAGAAGTTGTATTAAAGTTGATATTTAAATACAGTCGAATTTTGAGTTACTACTGTTTTGATCTAGCAGTGCGATATACAAAGTACTTACCTCTACATAGCGGTAGAAAAGGTCTCACTTAGCATACAACGACAGCAACTACGAAGCAATACACGTATCTGTGTACCTATATGTTTTAAGTTCAGTGAGCATTTTTCTTAAAGTTAAGCCTATTTCTAACCTTGAAAAGCGATGTTTGGTATTTCGAACAAAAAATATTCCAATTAAACAAAAAAACTAGCGACTATTGTAGAATAACTTCCCGTCTAACTGAGGTTCTTATGTTCTTCAACGTGCATCTTACAGTGTCCGATTGTTCCGACGCGGTGTGGACCCTTACTTCTAGAAACATCTTGTATACCTTTATAGGTAAGTGTTTCTTAGGCTTAACGAGTCCTGCGAGACAAATAGGTTTGAAAATAAATAAAATATGTTTAACAATTAATGCAACGATTTATATATTGATTATGTGTTCCTTTATAGATCTTAATAATGTCATTATAGTTTTTTGATTTACCCAGCTCACAAATAATCTAACTCTTTTTTTTGGTTGATAGAAGTAACTTGCTGAATTTTTTTTTCCAAATAAACCTCAGTTTTTTTATTATACTTCACTCCATAAGGAAAGCGAACAAAAAACCCACGAGTCTACCTTCTAATGAGGTATTAATGTTAAAGCCGCCGAGCCAAAAAGTCATTACGGACCACGGGCTTTAATCATTGCCTTCTTGGACCCCTTTCTGAAATAAAGTAACATTAAGTCACTCGCAAGATTTAGAGTATATAGGTAAAATATAAACGGCTATTACCCCAGGCCACTTACGATTTTTTTGGAAATAAATCGATATAAGGCTAAATAATTTTGTAAACGGTCATTTAGTGTTAATTTGGTGTACTGTCAACTCAATGGAACCCTGACTTATTTAGACATAGAAGTTTATGTGGCACGAATAAAATTGTCCTAGAGACTTCCGAACGATATTAATTTATCGATAAATTGTACTTTCTTATGACAGTTATGACTATGAGATAATATATAATATGAAAGTGCAACTTGCATACCTATATACAGTATAATAGGCCGTTGTTGCGAGACACTCTTAGTTTCCGTTTACAGGTTTACAGTTAAATCGATTGAGTAGTAATAAGTTTTTGTGTAAGAAACACGTTAATAATAAAATTTTATTTATTAACATTGAGGTTTAGGTATTTAAAATATTTAAAAAGTATGCCTATGAATTACTTAATTTAAATTATATCAGCATTTTTATCTACTATGAAATGTCACTTTGAAATAAGTATTTGAAACAGTGGTCGATAAATTTAATATCGGAAGGAAGTCCTTAGTTAATTGACGTTATTGCCACAAAAACTTCTGTCTGCTTATCATAGAACGGTGTCACAGTGACATATAAAACAATTTGTGTGACACTTCTTAAGACTTAAATCATAACGTCACACTGACACAGTTCTATGGTGGATCAGGGTTTGATTGAGTTGATAGTACTTTTGAATCCATCATATTATGATATTAGAATGTATGGTGGTTCAACAAAAGTCTTACCCCCTTACTTATTAACGTGGACTAACCATGGAGTAGCTAAACCATGTTTTGTCCTTATCTGTCATAGTGACATTTGAATTTGACAGATAAGGACAAAACATGGTTTTGCTTATCCAATGTTATTCCACGTTTATAAGTAAGGGGGGTGGACTTGACAGAAGCGCGTGGAGCTAACCATGTGCTTCTGTTTAGGGTTGTGTAGTACGTATATGTAAAGAGCCAAAAAGAATTAATTCCCGTCACTGTACTGGAACGAACTATTCCGTGACGTTTCTGCTCTTAGTTCATTTAGTACACGCGGAGCAAGAACCGAACAGAGCAGGCACAGCAGTGAGTGACACTGACAGCAAAGCCGGCCATTCATTCGGTCAAAGGAGCATGAACAGACCAGTTTCTTTCAGTGCACTAGTGTACTAAAAGAACTAAAAGACCGAATTAGTACATTAGACCGATTGTACTAGTTTGGAGCGATCCGCTCAGTGAACGAGTGCGCACAACCCTACTTCTGTTTAGTCCACCAGAGTAAATCTCTTTAACCGAACAATTTGTCCTCGCGCGTGATATCCATGGACTTGTTTCTCTAATAAGTCCATGCCCTAAAACTCGATACTGGCAAAATACACCTTGTTAAACACAAGGAATGAAAGCCATTAATTAAGAAAAAAAAAAGTAATGGGGTAAGTCTAACATTGTACTTATGAAACGCTTTCTATTGTCGCATTTTTTAATTAAACGACAATCTGAAACTTTTATTGGTACCGCATTGTCGAATTTCTATAAAAATATGAACTCATGAATCCCTTATAGGTCTCGAAGCGAAGCCAGAGGGTAAAGTTTTGATTGGTTTACTATACCCCGCTAGATGGCGGTGGTAACTACTTTAAACTATCCACGAGGTCGCAAGTGTATCGATAGTGTCGATACTTCACGGCCAACATGGAAGTATGGAAATTAGTGGAGTTTGAGTTCATTATTGTAGAGACTATATTGCATATTTTTATTATACAATTGTGTCATAAGGTAAAAACGAAAAATTGGGCGAAACAGAGATTGCGGTGGCGGTGCAACTTTGATTTAGAAATAAAATATGTTATATTGCTAAGGTGTAGTTTCTTTATTTATATTGTTATAAATTGTCTTTTATTTCTTAACATTTCTCTTTTGTATTGGATTAAACAATGGTAGTGCAAGAATTCAACCAAATACCTAGCTGACCTAATTAGGTGGCTATTGCATAGGTACGTCATAATTAAAATAGAAGCGACGATCCTAAAAACCAAACCCTGAAAAATGTCTTAATGCAATGAAATAAATGAATTTGATTCGATTTGATCCCATTTAAAAGTTTGATAGAACATCCAAAACAAATAACAGGTACCTAAAGAGCAGTCGAACTCAGAAGTAGTTGTACATTTTAGTACTTTGTCGCAGTAACATATTAAAGTGAGAGCGACCGGTTTGAATACATGTCAATAGCTGTGATAAGGTACTCAAAGGTGTAGCTACTTCTACAGTTTGGTCGTTCTAAGAGGGCCGATTTGACAGCTGTCAACTCAGTACAAAATATGTGTTTGAGGTTATATTTTATACTGCGTTGACAGCTGTAAATTTAAAACGACCAAACTGTAAATTCGACCTTACGTATGACGTCACGTAACCTCCTCAGCTGGCTTCGTCCTAATAGTACCTACATATAGTTTTTAGCGTCCGTAAACTGTTTTTAATGCGTGTGATAGTTTATATGCATAAACAAACTACAAGTTCGGCATGCTACCCTGACTTGCTTAAGAGACGTGTCTTTAGGGTCCCTATACCTAAAGTTACATCTGGGTTCGCTAGGCGGTTTAAATCATTTATCTTTCCGTTCGTCTACAATTCTGTACTGAAAAAGAAATGTGACTTGAAGCTCTGCCGGATATCTGAGGTCAAAAAAGATATTAGACAGCTTTTACTGTCTATGTCTTACGATGAGTCTGAGAAAATGCTTATCTAAGTTTAGTGGTCGGTAGCCACGGTTACCGACCGATCCCAAGAGCTGTTGCACTCCTCATGTTCAATACCCCTTTTTCCTCGCCATACACAAACACACACCACATCCCTACACACTCCTACAACATTACACACTACTTGACACCTAATATTTACTATATTTTTTATCTTCATCTTTATTTTAAAATAAGCCTATGTATCACCTGTTACTGCTATTTCCATTCCTGGTTTTCTTTAGCCGCATACATTACAGTTACTTCTCGTGTGTTCCGTCTCCCACGATACAGGCCCAGCCTAATGTGGGAGCCACCGTTTAATTGTAAATGTTAACTCTTTTGGTAAATAAATGTTTTTTTTTTTAATATAATTATTATTGATATTTAAATTGGCTCTTAGTAACTTAGATTTGATTCGTGATAAATCGTGTTCGCAGCGCCATATAAGATGAGAATTGATTACACGGATGAAATTCAAGTCTCTGTATTCCATCTTGCTTTTATGCTAACCTAACCACATTGTGCTGTTTCGCTCACGTACTCTTATAGTTTGTAAGGCTAGTTTCACTTTACATATGGGTATCTATAGAAAAGAGATTTATTTATATTGTAACAAGTCATCTCCGCTCTTATACGTCCATGCGATCCTTGGTTTATGTTCAAACTTTATCTATGCAGATCGTTCTTCGTGAAGAAAAATCGTGAAGAAAAATGATAAACGAAGTTAAGCGTGACAAGTTTTATCATCTACAGTTTTTCCTGCCCCAGTTTATTCCCTCGTGGGATGTGAACTTTAGTCATGCAATCGTCTTTGCATGAAAAACGAATTTGTGCAGAAGATTTTCTACTAAATCGTAAAACTTAAACTTGCGTACGTAGTAAAGAAAGTCAAATTTCAAATTTATTTCAAATTTATTTATTTATCCCAAAAAAAATTACCCCCAGTTTTTATTTATTTTTTCGATAAAATAGACTAATTGAGGACACTAATTTCACAGTTTTTGCATTTAAATCAATATATTAATTTATTTTAATTTTGAAGAAAATGGCTTTATGACGTCACTACGAGTTGGTTTGTTTGAGACTTGCTTTAAAACTATTGAACGGACTTCATTTTAATCATTCCATTTTTTTAAAGATCTTAAATTATCATGTTTATATACAGTTGAAAATTGTCTTAATTTTAATAAGCGTTAAAATAAAACAGAAATAAATAAGACAAAATTCGATATACATTATTTATATATACTGCATTTCGGACTCATATTATTTGCAGTACTATGGTTGATCACAGATTAGACTCCACTTACCAATGAAGATCATCGTAACGTCACTACACTACAGGTCAAATAATGTCAAATGATAAATTAGAAATAACTATTTAATACTAATTTTGTAAAATAATCTGATAACAGGGAATGGTTCTACAACCCTTTTTCTCGAAATGGTTTTTGAATCACTATACATTACAAAATTATGGGATAACCCAATTAGAACCATCCTTTTAAATCTTATAATATAGTAAATAAAGCAATAGTGTTAAAAAAGGCTGCAGGCATGAATTTCAATGGTCCACACTAGGACAGGCCTGAGTGAGAACCGATATTGTTATGATGCGTTACCGAGGTAGATCAAAAATACGTGAACAGATTACAGTCGTGGAGTAAACATACAAGATTGAATGGTGTGCAAGATTACATTAGGAAATTAAAGTAGAAGGAGTATTAGGAGAGCAAAGTGGTCTACCAACTTTGACAAAAGTTTCTGTGAGATCTAATTATCGCTAAGGTTGACACTTGTCACTGTCATAATATTATTGCAAGGGAAAATCGAACTTGTTGAATCATGACGTGCAAATGAACTTCAACCGTAGGGTGGTAGACCACATCTTTGGCCGACTGTACAGGCTGTGGGCACTTGGAAGGTACTTCGGATTTATATTACCTTCTCACTCGCTCGTAATAAGAGCGTATGAGAGCGAGTGAGAGACAAGTACAAACCCGAAGCACCTTCTAAGAGCTGTCGTACTGTACCGGGGTTTTTTTTATGGCACGGAAAAGGCGAACGAGCACACAGGCCACCTGATGGTAAGTGGGATCTGTGACCCATACACATTTGCATTCTCAAGACAACAATCTTAAGACTGCGATCCTAAGACCGCAAATGCGTTGCCAACTCTGAGAATTAAGATGGAATGCTGCTATGCTAATAATTTTCACTGGTTGTCTTATCCCCACACCGGGACACAACAATACAAACACTGCTGCTTGACGGTAGTTTAAAGGGTCAGATGGTGGTAGCGATCTGGACGGGCCTTGCACAAGGTCCTCCTACCACTTAAAAAGAAGAAAATAAAAAAATTAAGTGTATAGTATCCGTAGCGCACTAAGGACAAGTCGTAGTGTAGAAATTCACTAATTAGATAAAAAAGATAAAAAATATCTATTCAGTAAGTAGGCCGCACGGGCACTTTTACACGTCAAGAATCTACCAGCGCTTCCCAAGAGGAGACCACTGCTGAGAAGAAACGCTGCAAGAAACTCAGCAGTCAGTCACTTTTTAATCATATTACAATGGTTACTACTTAGTCTAGCATTATATGAAGCAATAAATATTAAATTAAATATTATACTTATAAAAATAACATGCGTAGTTCAGCAGGAAAACATGCCAAAAAGCTTACGAGAGAGACAGAGGGAGAAAAGGAAAAAAACACCTATTACCTAGGGCCTAGTATCGCTGCGTCTATATCGCTTGTCAAATGTGGATAAAGCATCCGTCACTCTCGTACTTATTTGCGTGTCAGAAGGTGACGAATGCCTTATCCAAACTTTGTCACGCGATAAACGCAGCCATATTATTACGACTTGTCCTTATCGCGGATAATACTATCTTATAATGTTGAGTTAACCCGAACTAAGATTTGAGCTGGAACTATAAACCTACATAACGATCAGCAACCCTATGTATACATATAAAAAATTAACAATTAAGATGTCTAGAAAATATACCGGACTCAGGAAAAATACCTACTTGTGCTTATTACCAGAGCCCGGAATTTTCGTAGCAATTTTGAGCTGCCATAGGGACTTCTCGTCTATCGACTTCCGATATACCTACATGTGTATATCGATAAATACAGAATACATTTTTTTTAATATGATTACGAGTAGAAGTATACAACATGCAGTCTTATCGTGAATGAGCGATCTCTTCGAGATAACCTTTGGATACATACCTAATCTTAGGAAATTATGACTATCTATTTCTTTTATTGAGAAACGAATGATGAAACACTTGTTAGCACTAAAACTGTCTTTGAACATGAAATTGATAAATGTTAAAACACTGAAATGAACTGATTAAATGTAAAATTGTTAACTATTAACTTTTCATTGCAAATCTGTATTTAACATTTGCAGCCACTCAAAAGTTATCTAAAAGAGATCGCTCTTTAGCGAAAAGACCGCCTGTTGTTTACCTTTACTTTTAATCTTCATTGATATGTTGTGTTGTGTTCTATAATTTATAGATAAAATATATACATATGTCGGAAGTCGATAAACGAGAAGTCCCTATGACAGCTCAAAATTGCTACGAAAATTCCGGGCTCTGCTTATCACACAAATATTTTCTTTTACTGGGGTACCAACCCGACTATAGTCTGTGTAGTAGTAGTCTTTAAATGAAACGCTAATTATCGACAAATATTAATCAACATAGTTAATAAATACGTTAATTAAGTTAAAATACAATATTGTGCAATCACATGCCTGGTCTGACCGTAATCCTTTTTTAATCAGTACGTTCAACATGAGCCCGGTAAATAAATTTGATTTAATGTTAAAATTTGTGATTAAAATGCAAAGGTCAGACTTTGTGATACTTAAATAAGTATAAAACTTAATGATGCAGTATATTAATTACGACGAGCGATTCGTTAGCCTAGTTGGTAGTTACACTGCCTACGAAGCTAGCGGTCCTGGGTTCAAATCCCGGTAAGGGCAGACATATTTGTGTGATGAGCGCGAATATTTGTTCCCGAGTCATGGATGTTTTCTATGTATTTAAGTATATTTATATATTTCTCTTTATATGTATTTATATCGTTGTCTAGTACCCATAGTACAAGCCTAGACCTTAGTTTGGGACTAGGTCAATTTGTGTGATATTGTCCCCTGATATTTATTATTTTATTTTATTTATTAAACATAATATTTTTAAAGGCTATGCTGCCGCACTCAGAGTCTTCAATTAAATTTAATGTTTGTTTAGTGACGTGTTGTCTTATTCTATTGCTATAGCAAATAAAGTGACAGCAGCAACTTTAATTAAGCATTAAATTTAATTGACGTCTCTGAGTGCGGCAGTTACAGTCGCTTTTAGCGGCTATGTTAGCTCCATCTTTGCTTAATCGACACGCTAGCATCGATTAACACTAACTTTACTAAGAGCAATGTAATCTTACTTACTACTTTCGTAGAATTTTGTACAAATATACAGGGTGACTGCGAGGTCGTGATACAAATGATCACGTCTGTGTTCTTCACACGAATATGAACAACTTTCACTATGGGACCAACTCTGATGTCACGAAAAAAAAAACAGCTGCTTCATACATTTTGGTCGAGTACGTATTGAACTTTTCTATGAAACAGCTGCTTTTTTTTTCATGATTTCAGAGTTGGTCCCATGGAAGTTGTTCATATTCGTGGGTAGAACATATAGGTGATCATTTGTATCACGACCCCGCAGTCACCCTGTATAGAATAGAAAAAAAAAAAAGAGTATAATAACTATTTCGTAAATAGATAAAACCCAACTTTCAGAGCTACTCAAATAATTTTCATTAATTAAGCGTCGCTGCATTGCGTCAGGCATGTTCGCGGAGGCGCGCATCGATTGCTTCTACACCACTCTGCGCAAGCGGTGCGCGTTTTTGGTGAGCAGAGTGCGCGGTAGCGGCAACAGCATCCAGAGGGCTCAGACAAGATGCACTACGCTAACTAACGTTTCTATTCGATTCGTTTTTAAACCAATCGCGTCACTGGTAGACCACGTGACTTTTCGTATCACGTCATCTTCCAGTGACGCGATTGGTTTAAAAACGAATCGAATAGAAACGTTAGTTAGCGTAGTGCATCTTGTCTGAGCCCTCTGGACATGATAGCGAGTAGGTTTGATTGCCCCTACATGGTTCACTGTATACAGCTCCATGTAGGGAGCAATCGTACTTATTAATTGTGTTTTAGTTTTTTTAGTTGTGAAAGTTTTGTGTAATTTTAATTTTAATTGGGATTTTTAATTGTAATTTTAATTGTGATTTTATTTTTAACTTTGATTTTTATTTTTATTTTTATTTTAATGTTTATTTAAATTTGTGTGTAATATGGAAATGTTATTTCTGAAATAGAAATTTTGAATTGAATAAAAACCTAGCCGAGAACCATTCCAATTAAAGGTTGGCGCTGACAACCGCTCGGCATCGGATCGGCTCAAAGTAAGACATTGAAAAGGGAGCTTTGATCTGTGGTAGTACGATACATTTTAAGTTAAAGTTACCAGTGGTAAAACATGTAAAAAAATCCAAGCTGTTATTAGTGGTAACAAATTTGTGGTAACAAGTGGGAGTATCCCCATAAATCGCCGCATATTGCCATCCATGTCGTGGCATCCTGTCTAAGACGTCTTATGAAAGCGCTCTATAAAACCCTCCTATTATAAAAGAAAGATTAGCCGTCCCTTTATGAGATTTGCTCACTGCCTCAGAAACTGTTTTAATCCCTCAAAGGGAAGGTACGCATACTAATAATAGCAAGAAAGTAAGAGGATTATGCGTTAGGTACTAGTTTGTGTTTATATCACCACAGATATTACTGAGATTAGAATAGTCTTACACAAAATGCAAGAAAAACGCTTCATTAAGCCCATGGGCATTCTTAAAATGATTATGATTATTAATTTATTTTATTTAAAGAGTCTCGAATGTTAAATTGAGTGTGTATCTCTATATTATTGTAAGTAAATTTTTCGTTGTCTAAATATGTATTACCCATTGAACAAGCCTAGAGCTTAGTTTGAGACCAGGTTAATGTGTGCTAGATTGGCTCCTGATATTTATTTCATTATCCCTAAATGATGAAAAATCTTTCAATTTAGCTCCTTGTTTTTTTAAATAATACGTAGAAATTATGTTTAGCCTGCTGTCAATAATCAAATAAAGAGATGGATATTTTTCTTTGGTAGCCTCTTCTTCTCGTGTCGATTCTTCCTTCTTCAAGCCGAGAGCTTCTCAACTGTTATTTTTCCTCTAAGATCACAAAGAAACAAAAAAACCACGTAAATAATAAAAAGATCACTCGATCGTTACACAGGGGAAAATATTACGTGCCTGAAGAAACAGGAAAAACGTAGTCTATAAAATATAGGGATACATTTCCTAACTATCACGTTGGTAGTAGAACCGTCCGTCATATTTTTTATTCGATATTCAATTCGTACGTGCCAAAAAGGCAGAATGGGTCCGGATTGGATTCCCGACCTCTCGGTTAGTTAGCAGTATTCAGTGAAAAGTCACTTCGCTATTAAATTTTTGTGACGTCTTTTTTCAGTTTTGGACAGTTTCAACTCGGATGAAAAAATAGATTGTTTGAAAATGGAATGAAAAACGGTAGTCAACTGGTTTGAAATAGGTCCTTGTATGCGTTTATTTTTGATCGGTCATTCCAGTAATTAAAAACTGTAAAACCTGCAGGCCTTTCGCGTAAGCACAATCGCAATCACAATCGTTTTCATTTTGAAAATCGAAGGCTTGTCTGCATACAAAATGAAACCAATTGTTTTGTTTTGAAGCCGATCGCGATTGCGAGTAAGTTACGCGAAAGGCCTGCTGGTAGAGCTTCAAATTATTCAACAAATAATTTTACCTACTCGGAATAATATGATACTTAGTAATTATTTTTAAGAGTAAAGATTAGCCGAGACTAGTATCTGAATTTATTTCTTGAACTTTGAAATTATTAAAATTAGGGAAGGGTCAATGATATTTTATATTTAGATACGTTATGCTCATACTAAACACACATAAAATCCGTCGCCAATTACTGACAGTGGCTACGTTGCCAGATTTCTACAGACAAAGACGGCAATCCGTACGAACGTTATTGTTAGAAAGAGATAAACAGTTGTTTCAAATTGCTTACCCGAATGACGTGCGTGCCCGCCATGGCCCCGTGATGGCCGCCACAAAATATGGCGATGTAAACAAAAAATGTAAAAAATATTTACGTTAGTTACGAATGAAATGAGACATCCTTTCGCCCTTTTATAGTTACAGTATAATTTCGGCAGCCTCTAATAACACAAGACGGCATTTTTTATGACTTATATTTGTTGCATTTCGGTAATAAAACTTTACTGTTTTTGACGCGTGCGTGTCAGCGGCCACGGCGCGACTGAACGATACTCGTAGTAAGGTAATACCTTCCTTTTCGAGGAACGCTTTTGCTTGCAGATGACGTATCTTAATATAAAATATCATTGGGAATAATTTGGAACTCCTTACTTGAACAATTTTTTTCTTTATTTAATTGGTCATCGACAAACTTTTATAAAAACTGTCAACTGTTTGCTACCTTCTGGAATCTAGGTAGTCTTCAAATAAAGTTGAATATTGACTTGAATTTCAATCATGTATTTAATCATATACGTACGTACCTATTTGTGTAATGCTGGATTAAGTCGGAATTTACATCCCTTTAGTCGGTATTTGGAAACTAATACATATGCAAAGTACATCAAGTGGGTTCCATCTCGTACAAATTCCATACATAATACTAATCTACTTAAACAGGGGTTGTTGGTCCGTCTGGTTGTCAAACAAATTACTTGAATTTGGATGACTAAAAGCATTTAGATTTTTAGACCTACAGAATACATAATTTAGACAAGCAAAGTTAAATATAATCTTGTTAAGTATCAGTTCTTCTTTACTTTAACCTTTTAACCTATTGTCTGAAGAATAAAGCTCCGGGGGCCCGAGACAAGACGGTTAACGGTCAAAATATATGGAATTTACAAAAGCAAAGCGCTATCCTATCTATTTTTGATTACGATAACGTTCGTCGAATGCATCTTGTTTAGCGTCACAGAAGTCTAGCTCACTTCGCCGAAGAATAACATTTAGGTCAACATTTTCCGGTAAGGTCCAAAAAGTTGGGCACGCTAACTCACTCAATTAAATTTTCTATGAAACTTTTCCGTTGTGACACGAATATTAATCATACAATTGTAGGGATACTTTTCGTCGCACAACGGAACTTTTTACAATTTCGTTGTTTGTATCGTTAACTACGCTGCCCTCCTAAGCAAAAATGCAATAACTAAATTCAATAGCCAAAGCAGATTCAACTCTCTTCTGTTTGTAACTAGGTTGCAATTTCTACAGATGTTTTGTCTGAGATATCGCCATTATGCTTAGTAGGGCAGTACGCTTACCTGTGGTCCAACTTTTTGGTCCTCACCCTTTCATGTTATTGAGCATTGTCAATCCTTACCCCCTTACTAATAAACGTTGAGTAACGGTGGTATAGCTATACAATGTTTTGTCCTTATCTGTCATTGTGTCATTTGAATTTGACAGATAAGGACAAAACATTGTATAGCTATACCGCCGTTACCCAACGTTTATTAGTAAGGGGGTTAGTGTTTAGAAATTAAATGGAAAGTACCTACTACGTAGGATTACGTAAATTTGAATAGATGGCGACACGGGCACGTTTGATAAAAAAAATAGGCGGTTAAAAGGCTAAAAAAGTAAATACGTTTTGGTAGTTTATTTATGCGTGCCGGTGCTTTATTTGGGTTTCCATATTTAAAATTTTTTGCTAATTAGCCGTCCGCCTGACATGGGTCCGGGTGGACAAATATGGCCGATGCTAGATTAGGGAATACGTACATCGATTTTATATTTAAGAGGGCGTATACGAAATTTTGCCGGTTTTCCTTATTTTTGTGATTTTACAGTTAAAATTCTGCTTTTCTATAAGTTTTAATGCTCAACATTAAATGTTATTTTAGTTATGATCGAATAAATGAGCTACGAATAAATGAGCCACTTTTTTATTTTTGTCGAGTATTATAATGCGAGATTTAGGTTGTTTTAAAACATTATTTACTGCCAATTCTTTTGAACTTTTTGGTAATTTTTTTTAGGTAAGTAATGGATTAATTTTGAACTAAAGTTTATTTCTGTTGTTTTAATTTTATGAACGAGAGTTCTGAGTACCCGAAATCAAAAATAATTTTGCCCGTTCTCTATAAAAAATTACCAAGTTTATTATTTTTTTACTCGAGAAATTTATATGAAAGTGGTAAAAAGTAATTCATACATTTTTAGACGTCTTTCACATAAATAAAACATATTATTATCAAATAATATTGTAAATTTTTCATACCGTTAAGACGTTAAAACGATTCATGAATATGTGACATTCTAAACCTCTTCCAGCAAAATTCACATAACAGTCGCCGGTGTCAGGTCGATTAATCAAAATAAAATAATAAAAACAAAAAAGTAGCTACTACATTCGTTAAAATTAGAAATTATCTTTCGTGTTGTGCATTAAAACTTGTAGAAATATCGTATAAGGCCTCATAACCTTTAGCTGTCTTATAGCAACCGACTTAAAAAAATAATACTACGTGTTGAAATATGAGAATACGTTACAGTGTTTTAACAATTAATACCCAAGTATTTTTTTACTTATCATGTAAATGTAAATAGCGAATTATTAAGTTTTCGTGCGTTTATCTGTGTCAATTCCATATTTAAGATATTGCATTGTTAAGGGTCAGTAGTGTAATGAGGTAAGGTCCTGCTACTGAAGGCGGACCTTATCACATTAAACTATTTGTACGAAGTGTCCAATTTGGTTTTAAATTTATAGATTTGAAATCAAATTGGTTCGAAGGAACAAGGGTGCTTCGTTTCATTGGAAAAAATGGACAGACGCCGCTGTGATAGCGTTTAGGACACAGCTATTGTATTCTTATATCTGCAAAATAAAAAGAAGATTGATATTCAAAGTGATACAACCCCCAGCCCCCATTATTACATGGTGGAGGTGCGGGGTAGTAGCAATTAATCACTTTGAATATCAATCTTCTTTGGGTGTATCCAGACAAAGTATTCATAAAATAAATTAACATGATTTTAATACTTATTTGTATATTTGGATGAGAGCAGCAGAGGACCGATCGTTGTGGAAAACCTTGGGCCTTGGGGAAGGCCTTTGTCCAGTAGTAGACGTTTTGTATTATAAATAAGAGTATGAATATAACAATGAGTGTAGTCGGTGTGGGCGGTCAATAAATAATTCACGCGTATTTCAAATAAAACCACTTTAATAATAGAAACAACTGTGCTTAGGTTAGACATTAGAAATTAAAGAGCGCGTTACAAGTTTATGCGTATCGGCGTCGAGCCGCGAGCGGACTAGGCACGGGGGAAGGCGCCACAGACGCGCAAGAGTGATACCAATGAATTGGCGCGGATTCTAGTTTTATATATTGGCGCGGATTCTAGTTTTATATATTGGCGCGGATTCTAGTATGATTTCCTTCGCGAATGCGATTTTCTCTCACCCGGTAAAATACTGTGCAATTTTCTCTTTTGCTGTCGAGGAAAAACTTTTCCTTTTTATCAAGTAATGTATCGAGAAAATCTGTACGGCGATTGAAACAGCAGCACCCCGAGCCCGTCTTAGTTCTAAAGTTTAGCACCAACTAAGTTTAGTTAAGAAATTAAATAGAAGGTAAATATTAACGGAAAATAGTGTATGTAAACACGAGTCTGTTTTAGAGGTTCGTCATGATGATGATGAGGCCTTTATTACACTCGGTAAAACAATATTACATTTGAAATGTTATGGTATTGTTAAATTTACAATAGCTCTTATTTACTTATCGTTATCACTAATAACGACTTATTAGCTTTATTAAGGCCCTGTCATCCCGGCTCATAGACTCCTCTGGAGATCCTAGAGCTGGTGCTTATCTGGGCTTAAGGATTGGGCTAGCTATCCAGAGAGGTAATGCAGCCAGTGTCATGGGGACCATGCCGCGAGCAAACCTGATAGAGGGGGTGTTCTTTTTATAGTGGTGATTATTATTTATCTGTAATATTTGAGTAGCTTAGTTTAATTTTAATTTAAATATGTTTAGTTCTAATTTTTTAATTGTTTTAACGTTGAACTCTGTGTTCATGTAATCTTTACTTAACCTCGAGTGATATACAGGGTGTTATGCAGAAGGTTGGACAAACTTCAGGGACTAACTCTGTAGGTCATACTCATCAACTTTTATTATGGGACTATCATCCAAATCGCGAAAAAAAACCAGCTTTTCCATACATTTCGGGTGTTTAGCCCTCAAAGTTTGTATGGAACAGCTGTTTTTTTTTATTGCAACCTTCTGCATAACACCCTGTATACTGCTTTAATAAATAATATGTTTGCATGTCGTGTTGACGACGCGATAGCCTAGTTGACAGTGACCCTGCGAAACTATCGGTCCCGGGTTCGATTCCCGGTATGGGCAAACATTTTGTGTGATGAGCGCGAATATCTCCTGAGTCTTGGATGTTTCATATGTATGTACTCATTTTTATATATAACTACGAGTATGTTAATCGTTGTCTAATACCCATAGTATAGTTTAGTTTGGAACTAGATTAATTTGTGTTAGATTGTATCCACGGACCTAAAAAGCATGCAAAACTTCAAGAGAATCTGACAAATTAGAAGTAACTAAGTTAAAACAGATATCCAAGACTTAATTACTTGTGACTTAGTTAAAAGTGCGTAAAAACCGAACAAAATCAAGTCTGTCTCACATAAGCAGGGTTCCGTACCATAACTAACGGCGTTACAGATTTCCCCACTTTTAGGAAAAAAAAACCTTGAAAAAACTGGCAACACTGGTTGTCATTTTTGTTTGTAATTTGCGTCAAAGTAAATAAACACATTTTTATGAAAAATAACGGTTCTTGTCTAGCTGTCATTTTGAAAACATCTGTCTTTTTATTTCATTTTTTGTAAATTACTTAATCGTTGATTTTGGTTCGCAAATCCAGGGCAACTTTGTGAAGTAACCTCCAACACTGACGAAGAATATGCATCAAATATAATAACAGTGAAAAGTTGATTCTGAATGAGCAAACGGTCAAGAACACTCCAAGCCAATCAAGCCATTGAAGTGGATGCCCGCCATCTTCAATGGTGTGCCGACTGGGACTGGAAGACGCCGACGACAACGACGATTCACCGAACAATTGCTTATACTTGACATTGGCAAAATTACATAACTTGTAGACGCCATTAAAATAAATAAATAATAATAAATAATAATGAAAAATAACACGAATAATCATAATTTACACGTGATAAGGGATACCGTGTGGCTTTTTATGTTTACTAATGTAGTTTTTACACGTTTTTACAACACAATGTGGCATTTTCTTCGGCGTAAAATTAAATGTCAGTCGTGCTGTAGCTCAAAGCGTAATGGCGGCGGGTCAACAGACCTAGTGCATTTGTGAGACGGACTAGACTTGAGGCCCTGTTCTTCTTAATTATCTTTTTATTATTAAGATTACGACAAACTTTGCTTTTAATTAAACAAACGGCATCTCTTCCTAATTCCAGCCAGCGAGCACCAAGAATATTTCCCGAACTTAAAACTACCTACGTGTTACCAAATGCAAGCGATAAAAGCAAGCATAAGACCATTGACTATACTTCCAAACTCGCATCTAACTGACTTTGTTAGTGCAAAACCGACCTCAAGGCTTGTTATTTAAGGTTTGAATTCAAAGAGAACTCTACACGGATTTTACGACTAAAAGAAAGTACCTACTCGTAGTTATGCCGATTGCTGAAAAGACTTTTTCTGGTTAACTTTTATATGAAGCGATTTCAGAATCGCCTTTGGCTTGGCTTATTAGAAAAAAATGGTAAAACTGCGGTGTTATTGCCCAGATGCTCTTTTTGCAGCTAGAAAACATTTAAAAGTTTTTAACATGAATACAAGTTATATGTCATGTGAAAATAATGATTGTTTAAACTAGAAAATTAGATAAGAAACCGAAGTTTACGTAGTACGTTGGGTATATAATACTAAACCTACCTACCATATAAACTTATTTGCCGACGTCTCGGTTCATTTTATCATTATGGCTAAAAAATGCTTACCGAGCCGAAGGAGAGGGATTTTTTTTGTTGATGTTTTTTTTAATGTTATAGTATAATACCCATGTATAGAAAACATATATTTTCTTGGAAAAGAAACGTACAAACCTAATTTTTCATAATAATTTATAACATATTCAAACGGAGAGGGAAACATTATCGCATTTTACATGGAATTTTTTAGCGTGACGATCCTTTCCTCACAACAAAAACGGAATTACCCCATGAAAAATAAACTTGATATAAATATGCTCTTAAAGATATCTGACCTTCAGTAATCATGGACCGCGAAGTCATTATTTAAAAAAAAAACCGCCTCTTCGGATGTCGTTCAGTTTTATGTCTTTGGGGCCCGTTTACTTGATGAGTTGCGATCTTAACGTTCGCTTTAGCTTATCTTATAACCGCTATTCGGATTTTGCAGGAGTTACAAAAACATCGTTAGCCGAATTGATTTGAATTTTGAATTGATTTGGTTCAATAGAAAATACCTGGCAAGAGCATTTCGGACCATGCTCAGAGCGGGGTTCCAACGCCGTTTTTTTAACAAGTTTTTTTTTCGTAATTTTGAAGCGTAACTTATAATGTATAAAGTACTTATGCCAAATATAAAGCTTTGTAGTACCAAGAGTCTCTGAGTTAAACCACAGACAGCATAGCATTTTTTTGACTACAGAATGGTTCGATGCCCGGTCAGGACAAATATTTGTGTGATCGGAATAGGTAGAGCTAATTTGCCTAAACTTGACGCATATTCATTCATGCGTGAGAGAGATGGGAATACATTATTGAATGAACATGCATCAAGTTTAGGCAAATTAGCTCACCTATTTCCGATCACTAGTGATCAGCGTGAGTATTTATTTCGGAGTCGTGGGTGTTTTCTACGCATTTAAGTATTTATTACTATTTTTTTTGGTGACTTCAAGTCTTAACCATAATATATATATATATATATAACTATTATATATACCATAACTTTTATATATATATATATATATATATCTATATATATATATGTACAATCAGTACTACAAGATGTTAATACACAACATACATTTACTAATTGTCACGAAAATTATGGTTATTAATTGTTTGTAAACGACACCAAAAACAATTACGTATATTAAAAACAAAATTAATTTTGAGACTAATGTGTAGTTAAGGCAATATTATGATTAGTTAATTCCGTCTCCATCATCGCACTCGAATGCTCTGATGTGTCTTCTTGTGCCCCTTATTCTCATGGAAACAGCTCTTATGACTGAAATTTGTACCTTTACTTTAAGCCAATAGATTATTTGTTTTAAAAAAGCTGATATATTCAATCCCAAGGGCTCCATCACAAGAGATGACTAGAGGAGTGAAGGAAGCTCTTATGTCCTCAGCAGCTCGATCATATTTTAAATGTTTCTTTCGGCTATTTTTCTGAGCTGTTTTTTGCTAGGTGAGGTTTTTGTATGAGGAAGCGTCGGCATTTACTATGCGAACATCAAAGAACGCTTTCCTCGCAGGTTCCCACACGCTGTTCAGTAATGACAACGGCTTCAACTATTTTAAACTCTACGCGCAAGACATTGGGCTTAATATTGCACTTTATAATGAATGCCGGCACCGTGTATCTGCACGTCGCGGCAACGTGCCTTTCTACGGCGCCGCGCCGTTTCACGTTAACGACGCCGTGCCGTGGTGTTGTGTCCAGGCCAGGCCCTTATTCCCTTTTTCACTGAGATCCCAGTACACTTTATACTGTGTACATGATTAAATATCGTTTAAAGATTGCAAAATCCGTTCCGATCCGATGCGAGCCATCCTTTATGCTCCATTCATTCGTCGAAATATATTTTTACGTAGCAACTCAATAAAGACGTTTGTAACCAATTCAGAAATCTATCCCGAAGTTTGCTCAAGTTACTTAATATTCTTACACAGAAAGTTTTCTCTTTGGCTGTAAGGAGTGTCGGTAGTAAAAACATTACCTAGCTCGGCTCACGGCAGGCTGTAAAAATGTTTCTTTGGTAAGCACTTTACTTGTACTAAGATAATACTGCCCTTCTACGGAAAAAGGCACATCTCCTATATGCTGCCCTCATAAGCTAAAATGCAATAACTAAATACAAAAGCCAAAGCAGATTCAACTCTCTTCTGTTTGAAACTAGGTTGCAATTTCTACAAATGTTTTGTCTGAGATATCGCCATTATGCTTAGTAGGGCAGTATGAGTAGTAATGCACTTTCAACCTTATTATAACCTTTGAGAGTTTAATATACTTCTATGAATTAATTGCGCTTGTGCCTTTTATGCTAGGGCAGAATAGGGGTATGGAGGGTAAACATCGGGAAGGGCTATTAGTACATTGGACTTTTGGAAAAATAAAACCTTACTATCATGGAACGGTGTCATAGTGACATTATAAGACAGTTTGATTGAAACTGTTACGATTTAATTTGTAACATCACTGTGACACAGTTCTATGGTGGTTAAAGGTTTCACTTTGTCGATAGTATTTATGAACGATACTCATTGATTACTAAGGAAACATCCAAGATTCTAAAACAAAATGCTAGTCACCAAAATATTAATTATTTGTTTTTATGAACCTGCGTGCCTATTTATGTAAATGCGCTGTTTGTGTTTTTATTTAATTAATAAAGACCAAGCAATTTTCTGACTTTTAAAACTAGCTTCTGCCCGCGATTCGTCTGCCTAGTTATCGATTACCGTTATTCCCTTAGGAACTTTAAAAACATCCTTGAAGAAAAGTATAGTATGTGTCATTTTAAATTGCCAAAGATGTAATCAAATTAATACGGTTTGACACATAACCTCAAATATTCATCAAGCGTGTTTTTATGTAAAATAATGTATAATTAATAGTTATTTCATATTAAAGTTAATGTGAAAATAAAGATCTAATCTAATTTTATCATGCTAAGACCGCACTTATCTTTAAAAGCACGTGATTTAGTAATAATGATAAATTGGTTCGTTTGGTTGTGTTTACATTTTTGCAATTTCAATTGGCACAGACTTTAGCCTATGTGTTAATCCATGGTAAAAGCTATCTCCATTCAATTTTTTTCTTTGACCGTTTAGCCATTTGACGACGCGGTGCCCTAGTTGTTTGTGACCCTGCCTACGAAGCTAGCGCTGCTGGGTTCAAATCCCGGTAAGGGCAGATATTTGTGTGATGAGCACGAATATTTGTTTCAGAGTCATGGGTGGTTTCTATGTATTTAAGTATATATTTATCTATATAAGTATTTGTATCGTTGTCCGGTACCCATAGTACAAGCCTAGATCTTAGTTTGAAATAGGTCAATTGGTGCGACAGTGTCTCCTGATATTTATTTATTTATTATTTACAACGTGAAGGAGTAACAAACCACACCAACTTTCGCATTTATAATATTAGACTAGCGACCCGCCTTCGCTCTGCTTCAGTTTATGTGAGTAAAAATATTTTTTTTATCCGACGGTGAAAAGCGCTTCAAAATCTGTTGCGTGGTTTAGGAGGAGTTAGCGGATATACAAACAAACAGAGGAAAGCGACTTATATGTATAACACATTTTTGGAATCATGCTCTCGTCTCTATTTATTTGTTTGCGGATTTTAAAATAGTGAATGTTTTAAATGAATTATTTATTTGTAAGGCCAAAAGATGGCGCTGGTAAAATCATTACAAGGGTAGGATAAGAGTAGGTCAAATCGCGGGAAATAGGTGCGCCCGCGTCCCGGAAATAGCACAATACTGCTTCCGTCGCGTCGGGGCTAGCGGGACTCGTGGCGATAGGCTGGCGAAAATCGACATTTACTATACATAATTTATAATTTAGAAGTACTAAATTTATAAACTATAACCGATTTTGTTAGGGTTTAAGTCTTAGAGAATAGAGGAGCCCACCTTACACTTCAACTTTATCATAATTTCGGAACATCTGTTGTTGCTCGGAAACAAAAGAACATCGTAAATGATGACAGAAAACTCGCTCCGCAAACGACTCCTGCAACAATTTACATCATTAATAATGTCTGAATAGCCCCCTGCCCTTAATAACGGGATGGTGTACAGTCATCGGCAATAAAATATTACCTAACAGCTGTACCTCGAGCTTCAACTTTTACCTTCTATCAAGTAATTAACGTTAATGTATCGTCATGGAGAAAACCGGTCAAGTGCGAGTCGGACTTGCGCACCGAGGGTTCCGTACCACCGCACATTAGGTATTATTATTTTCCGATTTGAATTCGATAGATATTAATGCCTTTGGCTGTACTTATGGGTCTAGTAATAAAGACGTCAGAATTTTAACTAAATATATAATAATATTATTGTGGGTGACTGTACAAGGAACCCATTATACCTGTGCAAATAAGAAAATAATGCGCATTTTTTGATGCAATTTTAATAAGAGTGGAGTTAACAAGTAGCACACAGGATATGAATATTTCTTTAGCCCTGTAATTCGCAGTTATTCAATCGAGCAACACAACCGGTTTTTTACAAGATTATTTGTAATTTTTACTTTTTTTAATTGAAATATATCCACGACTAAAATTCAATAGAAATAAATCCATGTAGGTACGTAACTATTACGAAAAGATTTTTCGAGAAACAACGCCTAAAGGTTTAAAATAGGTTTTACGTAGTAGTAACCAAATTCTACGTATGACTTATAAGTTTTATAACAGTAGGTAGGTGGTGGCGTTTTATCGACACGATTGCCTACAAATATATTGCCTATGTAGAAGAGATGTACTAAAAGAGTTGAAGAAAATGAAATAAAAAAAGCACACTATATACTCGTACACTATACAATAATAATTAGAATAATTAAGAACTAATATAACCTATCATCTACTTAAAACTAGAATTATAACAAATGTTTCTGTACAGAAATAGGTACCCCCCTCTAGTAAATCCATTCGCGTCATTACCCATGATGCGTGCTGCGTTACCTCTCTGGATAGTTAAAAACTATCCTTTGGGAGAGGTAAGTGCCAGCTCTGGGATCCCCGGAGGCGCCGATAAGCTTGGCAGACAGGGTCTTTATAAAACGTTTCATGTCAGCAGACCAAGGTCCCAGAGTCTCCACTGCAAGCGCCGAAAATTCGTAATCATTAATTAATGATGAATATTTGCGACGCTTGAGGGTCTAGTCCTGATCAGCTGCTGCGCCGGCCTGATTTCGGGTTGCTTGTACCTACGTTAGATAGGGCAAAAGTGTCGACACAAGTTGCATCCCACACCAATATCCAGCTTCCACGGCACCAAAATGTAGCTCCGTCGGGGTGTTTACCTTTGTTCCGTGGTTTTTTTTTTAGATGTTCAATAATGAGTATTTGTATTGTATTGTAAATATGGTTGTTCAATTTTGACAACCAATCAAATGATACATTATTTATTTTGGTTACACTTATTGTTAACTAATAAGATAAGATAACATTTAAAACTATGTACAACTTATTTCTGTTGAAAACAACGCATTAATTTTATAAGCATTTAAAAATTACGTATTTGGCGTTCATAGGGTGATGGAAACAGTAATCGACAAGGCACCAATAATGGACACTTGATTCTTATTTTACAGAAGATAAGGGTTTTACAACAATCAATTTTGGACCGTATGAAATTTGAATTAAGAGTGAAGTGTCCATTACTGGTGCCTGTCAGCTAAAAGTGTCCATCATTGGTAGGGTTACCCTACGTAGATGTAAACTACTGTTATATATCAGTTTAGACCTAAGTTATTAATCAAACGTAAATTGTAACTAACATTAAAACTGGTCAAGTACTTTTTGATTGGTCGTCAAATTCGAGTAAGCAATTGTAAGGAAAAAATTCAAGTGTTTCTGCATAAAGAAACAGGGGCCCTAGAAAGATGCATTCGGCGTTCAATATAAAAATATATAGGGTTGACGTAAGCTGTCAGACGGTCGCGTCGAGCGTTACGTCAATTCCATACACTTTGTCAGTTTTCGAAAATCGTTAACATTAGCGATAAGCAACTTGTCTATCCACACAGCTCTAAATGTTAATCTGTGGTCTTAGTAAAAAAAGATACAAGTCTTCTGTCGTTTAAGTGAAAAATTGTATAACGTCTGTGATACTGCGTGACCGCGTAACCAACAAATTTATTGTAGAGCAAAATAAACCTTAACATCTTCGAAAAAAGGTGAATTTTGCTCCTCATTAAAAATTTTACTTACGCGGTTTTGCAGTTTCACCGACGATAAATCTATTAGACTCTGTATGTGAATTACCTTTTTTATTACAAGCTGAATTGATTTCTATCTATTTTCACTAGGGCCACAGCAATAATCGGTTTACGGTAACCGCTCCCAAATCTTTTTTTAATGAACAAAGAATGATAAAGTTTCCGGAGGCACCGCGTTTACAAATTAATGAAAGCTTTTACCGTAACCCTTGCGCGAATCGCGCCCAATTTAGCTGCCACGGAGTGTTGCTAACATAGAAATTGTAAGTCATGATAGCTCTGTCTCACGCACGCACTTATACAACGAGTCGAAAGGGACAAGGATAGCTTTAACAATAATATAATTTTGTGCTTGGCCAGTCGACTTTGTAGACGTGAATTTTGTGTTGTTAACGCTTAATTTCACCAGGAATACTTTTTAACTCGGCTTAGTAATTATAAATAAGATTCATACCTAAAAACACAGATTTTTGCTAAAACATTCAGAATTTTGAATTTTGAACTTTATTTTCAGGATATCTCTCATTTAATAAAATATGATAATTTCTAACGAAGACCATCAATTTTAAAATAAAATCTTCTAACCGCCGCCACGAACCAGCTCGCATCTTGCTTGAGTCTGTCGCGAAACCCATTTCCCAAGAAACTCACAAAATAGACCAGCGAACACGACACCTACGAGAATCCAGGATAATAGGACCTATGGAGTACGAAGACGAGGGACCCCAGACGTCAAGGAGCTTCCGCCACATTTACCAGGGACGCCTGACTATCGAAGTACAATTCTTAACATAGTTTTTTTTAAATTATAATCACCAATGCCATGAAATCCTCGTAAGACGTGACAAAAACTCGTTCTTGGTTACGTGCCCTTTTTTACCGCGAATGCCAATCTAATATCCCCAATAGAAATTCTTCGAATAACCAATCACCTTGTACAACTCGGTTCAAAAATTATACCTACTTATTTAATAACATTGCTGCTTCAATGAGTTTTTTTCTAAATCATTCGCAATTTTAAGCTATATTTCAAGCAAATTTCGCCACATTTCGAAACGTTTGCGCTCGCCAACCCCCAAGAAAACCGATATTGGTTTTAATCGTGTCGGCCGGAAATTTCGCCTGTATAATTTGTCCTACTGCCTTCCCTTGTCTGTTCTACTACGCATGCGTGGGCCACACCGCGCATGTCGCTCTAACCCGAAACACTGGCAAAAACAAATACATTTTTAACATGATTTCTCACAGAAATTCCAAATTTGGAACGGTTTTTTTCTTTTTACTAGTAACGGTTAAAGTGTTGAGATAAAGGCGTTGGCTGCACGGTGGAATTCGTGAGTAAATCCTCTTTGTTGATTTTAGGGAGAGATATAACCTTAAAATGTGCTGATAATTTGACTTTTTAGAGGTCATTTAACATAATTCGCTGCCTGAAATATATTTAAATCGTTTTATTTGTCGTTTTCAATCTGTTATTTGTATACTTTTACGTAAAACTCAGATAAAGTCACCAAATATCATGCACGTGCTTCGTTTTCAGACATTAGAAACTATGAAAATAATATATTAGGACGGTCTACCTAAGTCATTTAAGTTTCCTTCATATTGCGACCATAATAATGTTTCTTTTTTGTACCTAGTTAGGTATAAAAAATGGTACAACTTAAATGTCAAAGATGCTTACGAAAATAGCTCTGCTATTTTAGTCGTGTTTGCAAGCACGTTATTATCTTTGAGCTCAGTATGACATCGTGTGAGATGAGTAGGTACCTATAGTTCGTGTGTCTCCGTAACTTCAACGAATATTGCCGAACACTACAGAGTATTTATTTTCACGGTTTTGTGTTGGTAGCGGGATTTTTGTTTCACCTTGTATAAATAATATCGTTTAATTTTGTGTTTAAGATTAAATAATATTATTGAATATTTAATCTATACAAAATTTATTTCATATTCTCGTGTGTAATAATGTGTCATAATAATGCCTCCATTTTAACAACCCAATAGATGGTTGATAAATGAAGTTGACAGGTTGACAGGTAAATTTGGTTAGTTTAATGTATTTGTCAATCAAATAAAGTAAATACTGTCAGGTATTACGTTTCCAAAATACAATTGCTTATAGGTAATAAAGTTTCAGTCGACAAGTTTCGAACTTTTTGTTTTTGTTCGCCCTCCAGGGCCTCCCCTCGAAAACCCGTTTTTTTTAACGCGCGCGTATATGCGTTGTTGGCAGTGAATGCGGCATTGAGTACGTCGGCGGTAAAAAAAATTAACAAGTTGTATTCTTCTCGGATTATGATAAAGTCCAAAAAAAAACTTAAAAAAATACAAAAATATATCCAGGTTTTGAGCACTCTGTGTCAAGACATACCTACGAGAGGTTAATAATTACCAATTTCACCAAACGATGTTAAATGTTAATCATTGTTAATCCACTGTTAGTTCATACATTTTGACAGTTGTTGTAAAGCTTGTACAGTTACCAGAAATAATTATATTATACAAAATTGGGCGCAAGAATATCTGACACGTCTTTATTACTACGGTCTGTTCATCCTTACTTGTCTTATATAGCAAACAACTTTCTAACCTCAAAATGAACCTTTTTTGGCCTAAACAGCTCTTTTATCGTAAATAAAGTAAACTGAATTAACATTATGGACATCTCTTGGCTAATTATTGACTGTGATTGCTTTATTTTGTTTAAAATAGCTGTTTTAGCCATAAAAGGTTCATTTTGAGGTTAGAAAGTTGTTTTCTATATAATACAGGTAAGAATGAATAGACCTTAGAGGTATAAAAGCGTGTCAGATATTTTTGCGCCCAATGTTGGATATACATATACGTAACAAAGTGTCATGATTTGGGACTCTATTCTACTTGGTAAAGCCTACGTGACAGTTGACGTGTTGTCATGTCAACGTTGATTCAAATAAAAGGGCACATTTAAAAGTAAATATCCAAAGTAAATTTGACCCTGTCCTGAAAGGAATAAAGTCGGTAATATTATTAGATTTCCTTAGAAGATACGTACACCTTTCTTTCTAAGAAAACTAGTTTTGTTGACGTCGACGTCGAAAGAATTCGGTTGTAGTTTCAACTCTATCACACTTTGATTAAGGTGCAAGAATCCAAATTAAGAAGCTCTCAGCTTTCCACTTTCTTTATTTAGTAGGAAATTAAATTTCACCCAGTCAACGTTCTGAGATCGAACAAAAGGTAAAATGTCAGAGACAGCCGATTGACTTATTTCCCGCGGACATTTATAGATTACTTCCATTGTCCAAGTTCTTTGTTAGATAACTTAGGTAGGACTTACTTAAAACGTTTCGGGTTCAATTCTTTTTATGTAGGTACTGTAGCAGATTTTCAAGAAAAGAAAATCTTGAATCGATTTGTTGTAAGTTTTTCAAAAGCATGCTGAGCCTGGTCGTGGGTTCATGGTCTTGTAAGGACAAACATTGTGAGCGCGAAACTTTGTAATAGTTTACCCACGAAATATTCTTCTTGTCATTTGATCGACTTCGTCAACTCCGCCTATAGTCCTATTGTAATAAAGATACAAAATAATCTTAGCCAAGAAAAATATACAAAAAAGGGCCTAATCTTTAATCAAAATAACCAAAACATCAATATTATATGATTTTAATTAAATTAAGGTAATTTAACCCAATGAAAACTAATAATGTTTCAACTACAGTAAAAAGAATTTACTTGCGGTAGTAGTCGCGCAGTGAGCAATTTGCCGCTAAACGCGACACACTGACAACAATTGTTGCCTCTGCGGTCACTCACGCAAGTTCTTGTAATTTTCAAATAAGGAGGGGAGGGATGCGGGGCAGCTACTGAGACGCTTGCCTTGAAATATGCATCGTGTAGAAAACAACACGATTTTGTTGCCGCGGGCGGCAAAATGCTCGTAGCGCGAGCAGGCGCCTAGGCGGTGAGCGTTCTAGGGTTAAAAAAAAAGGCTCGCGGATACGAAGGATATTGATATGACCTGTTTTGTATGAGATTTAAATTCAGTATTTTATTACTTACACATTTAGGGAACTTAAACGAAAAATAGAGCCATCTATTAGGATACTTTATAAATAAGGCAACATGCGAGTAATGTACGTAATCATCATCATCATCATCATCATCATGTCAGCCGAAAGACGTCCACTGCTGGACATAGGCCTCCCCCAAGGCTCTCCACTCAGACCGGTCTTGTGCTTTTCGCATCCACCGCGTTCCCGCAATCCTTACAAGGTCGTCACTCTCCCGGTCCGCGGACGCCACTCAAGAACCTTCTGGCCCCATCGGCCGTCAGTCCTGCGAGCAATGTGCCCCGCCCACGTACATAATGTAAACTATGTAAAGTATAATAAGACAAGTTCTTCAGAAGAATACTACAGCATTGTATTAAATATTTTTCTACATCAAATAAACCCAATTCTATAATTATTCGTCACAATTTTTTCTTACGCCAAAGCTTCTATGGAGACGTGGGGTTGTCCTTTAAGTAGTAGCACAAAGATTCAGGTCGTAGTACAGGGAATTTAAGTAGAAGCACCTGAAGTACAGGCCAGAGAATCTTAGTAGTGGCACAGGGAATCTTAGTACTTTCTTTCTCGTGACTTGAAACTGTGATTATGACCAGGTTTTTTGGTGCTTTCCCAGCGTGAAAAAAAGTACTTTGCCGATTAAATAATTAAATTTGTTGACTGTAAATCGTACAGGCGCAAGGGCGTTAATTTGATATTTGTTGCGATATTCCGGTGACCTTTACCTGGTAGTCGTTTAACCTTTCCGGGATTTACCAACGCTTTTCCAGTGGGCGTATTATCGTCGCAATTATCGCTGTGGATAAATTTGGATACCTGTCACTTTCTGAAAATTTTCACTCTCACTTTTTGAAATCTGTCACTTTTTGAAATAGTGAGAGTGACGAAAGTCAAATTAAATTAAATATTACAGGTAACTGAAAGAATTGGTGATACATGATACGTTATGTCCCGTTGTAAATTACCCGCTGGCGTACAAATTCATTTATGCGTAATACTCATATGTAATAAAACCTATGTAATGTGAGTAAATAAAATAATGTATTTAATCAAACTCTTGGCAACTAAATATTTGGCGGGTAAAATAGCCGCTAGTAGAATAAAAACAGTTATCCAGTAGCCATTCTTTAAGTGTTCTCCACTTGCATTAAGCATAAGTTTAGATAATTTACATTGGGAGACACGATATTATCCTATAACATTAAAGAAACAATAGTTTTTAAATATATACGTACCTATATACTATCTACGTAGGTGTGACCACGTTAACCTCTGTGTGCGTAAACAAACTTTATTATTATTTTGAAAAAGATCGCTCGGTTAAGATTTGATTTAGTCAATACAAATAAAAATAATTGGTCTGCCAATCTCAAAGACTTGTGGTTACGATGTTTAGATAAAAATCTGGGGTCCCAGCGAAAAAGGGCATAAGTCGGTTTAACTCAGACTAAAAAAGGGTATACACAAACAGAATACACTAGACTTAAACCCTTTTTCAATTGATCTTCAGCAGACTTATACCCGAGCTCTATATTGTTACTTGCACATTCTCAATCTGAAAGGATTTTATCAGAATGAATACCAATTTACCAAACTTCAGAACTTAACGAAATAGAAAACTTTCTAAGAAATAAGCACGAAAAATTCGTTTTCATATTGAACAAGCAATAAACTGGTTTATGTTTTCCACGTCTACGTTAGTGAAATTCATAAGATGTTTTCTTATATGTATAAAACCTTTGAAATATTTTGTGGCGACGTATTTTCTCGTTAAAAATAAAATAGTATATTTCGACGGCAAATATAATGTTATTTTACTTTAATAGGATTATGTACCTCAAAAAACACTCGTTTTAGATTCACTTCGAGTCCATCTGTCTGTCTGTCAATGCCCTTTGTCTCAGTAACGCATTGATCTATATATAATGTTGAAATTTATTTTAAATACTTAATATCTATGTTGGTGCGGATATCAGTTTTCCAACCGGAAAGTTAAGTTGGTCTCTCAATCCAGTTATTTTTTCTTTTATTCTATTCTCAAAACGGTAACATACAAACGTCAAATTTCGTGTACTTATAGTGGTATGCTGATGTAAATACCCTAGCATGAGTGTCACATTAGCATAGATAAATATCAATAGATAAATGGGCGTTTTCCAAAAAAAGTGTACATTAACTTTTTTTTCCAGAATTAGGTTTTTTTTGTTTTTCTTACACAGAATCGTTGAGACTATCGATCCTCATACAAGAAAAATAGTGTCCCAAATATTCCATTCCAGATCGTCACATTTTTGTATGCAGTCTTTTTTTTTATATGGTCGTGACGCACTGGAAGAAAAAACTTACATCTGGGACACTTTTTTTCTTGTATGAGGATCGATAGTATCAACGATTCTGAGTAAGAAAAACAAAAAAAAAAACTAATTCTGGAAAAAAAAGTTCATGTACACTTTTTTTTGGAAAACGCCCAAATACGAGCATCAGAAGACAATCGCACAACAATTTACCTAATCCCAAACGAAGCTCTAGGCTTGTACAGTCAACAGCATAAATAAGTGATCATTTATGTACCTTGTCGCTTTCAATCGTTTCACAATTTTGTATGACATTTCAAACACGACGTTAAAGTGACAAGGTACATAAATGATCACTTATTTATGCTGTTGACTGTACTATGGGTACTAGACAACGATATAGTAAATACATATGTATAGAGAAATTAATGTTTAAATACCTATATAGAAAACATCCAATACTCAGAAATACCACATTATATTTATCATATTCGACAAGTGTGATTCCCGGTTAAGGCAGGCGAATTTTCAAAAATCCATAAATGCAGTTACTATTGTTTTCAAAAATAAAACTAAGTCTCCTTTGTGTAGAATTTGCTATTTCCAATATTTAAGGTAGTTGCCGTCCATGTGGCGTTCGTTTTTTCTACCCTATGTACTATAAAAGGTCCTAAGCTGGTATTTAAAAAAGATAAAAAGATAAAAGATGTTTATTCAGTAAGTAGGCCGCACGGGCACTTTTACACGTCAAAAATCTACCAGCGCTTCGCAAGAGACCACTGCTGAGAAGAAACGCCGCAAGAAACTCAACAGTCAGTCGTTTTTTTTTTAAATTACTTATACAATTATAGAACTTAACCTAGCATTATATAAAACAATGAATTTAACATTAAAATATATATATCATGCGTAGTTGAGCAGGAAAATGTGTCAAAACTCAGTATGTTCAGATGAACTCTTAAATAGTAATAATAATAATTATATATATATATATAAAGATACACATACCTACTAGTTTATAAACGTTAAACTCTGTGTTATCTTTTCAATTTATAGCTTCACAACTTTCGAATTATTCGTCCCACATCAAACGCGTCAAAATGTTTCCTCCCGCCGAGTCGCTTGTCATTTGTTTATTTAAAAAGCCTATCCAAACTTTTTGACACATGGTTTTATAAATATTACTTTCATGAAACCTTACAATACTAATACACTGTCCTCGGTTTAGAGTTATTGTAATCAACTCGTACGAGTATCATCACTTGGTATTGTTTGATGGATAAAATCGATTAGGAACATCACTAATTTCGGAACGCATCCCTATCGCGTTTGACAGATAAAAGTAGGCTCTCGAAGTTTCCTTTTGGCGGCATTGTGTGGTCTCTATGTTGTGTTTTTCCTAATAAATAGTATTTTAAAACCAATTTTTGTTTAATAGTATGTAGGTAGAATTGGCAAAATGGATCCGTGGCCCACCGTTAAACTGTGTCGCAGTGTCATTTTGTTTGAAGATTCTTACGAATTTATTTATAATGTTCCAGTAACACAGTAATTTTTTTTTTTAATAATATTGATATCAGTACTTCTTAGCATCATATTATCTTAGCCCTCGCCGACGGCCAAAAAACAAGAAACTTAAGTATAATAAATTCAGAATCTAGATTCAAAGTAAACGAAACGCGGCCAAAAATACTTACTTAAATTTACTTCTTTGACGTTTTAGCTTGTCGACTTTTTAACTTTTATAATCGAATACAGACAATAGCTACGAGACTAATATTAGAAATTTAATGCGGAAGTAACTCTGTTTCTATCCGCGGTTTGAACATTGGGAACGGACATAAGAAAGTCAGTATTATGTCTTTAAAAATCATTGTATTTTAGTCCTCAGGGTCGCTAACGTATTATAGCAAAAGCAATTTCGAAATTTAAAAAGTCCGCGGTTCTCAGAGCCACAGTCTACTATATCATCAGCCATCACCAGTGATCGGAATTGATAGAGTATATTTACCTAAAGTTCGCAAAAGGACATAATTTAGAGTGGTTACAATCGAGTGAAATATTAATTTATTTTTATTGAATTCCGGATTTCCGGTATTTTTAATGCTAAATATACGTAATATTTACTCACGGTATGGGATATTTTATGTGAGTTTGAGATAAAAGGGGCCTGTAACTCATTCCTTATATCAATTATGTAATAGATGGAGTATATTTACCTAAACTTCGTAGAACAGAGTCATAAACTGGAGACTTCATTGCGACTACATTTACTAGTACCAGAAAAATACCGGAAATCCGGAATTCAATAAAAAAAAAAAACACCAGGTTGAACCACTGTATATTATGTCCTTTTGCGAACTTTAGGTAAATATACCTACTCTACCTATTCCGATCACTGGCCATCACCATCCTGACAACAGGTGACAGTTGACATTTTAGTATTCATGGCGCAGCTTACGAGTATAATTATGAATCCCAGTGATGTGAAAACTTGTTAACTTAGCAATGTATACCAAATTGTCCTCCATCACCGATACCTTGAAAAAGTAACTATCGAGTTAGTTAGCTCTTTACTTTTTAAAAATAAAAAGCAGAAGAAATACATTTATTCACTAAGCAAAATAATGCATTGAATGTTCGCAGAATTGCATATTGCGGCGAATATCATAACTTCGTAACCATAACAGCAGAAACTACTGTTCACGGCACATAAACTAAAGTTATTGCACTTCCTTCCTTTTGAGAAAATTAACGGTTGACGCTTTAACATAGTTATACAAAATATAATACTCCTAGTATTATCGCATTTGAATTCTCTTGTGGTGTCGCTATATTTAAGTTAAACACTTTCTTAATGTTTTTATTGGAGAAACAACTACCAAATACAAAACGATGTAAGTAGCATCCCAGCAAATCGTTATACGGAATGCTTCTTAAAGGGTTCGTAACCAAGGGCAAAACAGAGCCCTATTGCTAACACTACCTGTCCGTCCGTCAGTCTGTCCGTATAACAAGAATCTATAGCTCGTAAACAGAATAAGTTACAGACTTAAAATGTACATTCTGATGTTAAACTTTGATCCAAAACCAAATATTGGTTTTCGTTTTTTCACCTTTGAATTATAAGTATTATAACGAACTAACTAACAATGTATACAATCCTGGAAGTCGATTTTAACCTACCGAAAAGCAGTAGAGTTCACATTGTTGTGTTCTGGCGTGAGGTAAAATTACTAACAGAGGCATTTCATCTTAGTCCTCAGGGTTAGCAATGCATTTGGAGTCATAAGTTTGCAATCTCAAGATTGTAGTCTTGAGAATTCGATTGTCTATTGGTTGCAGATCCCACTTACCATCAGGTGGCATGTGTGCTCGTGTGCCCCATCCTTGCTATAAATAAATCCAAAGACAATACAATATTATACAATAATTAATAGTGTTTTGTATTGTAATCATTACTATTCTATCGTGCTGGTTAAAAAAAACTATCTTGTGGGCTTCTAGTAGGCTCCTACATCTTGCCTTCGAGTTGTTGGTCGCTCGGTAATTCCTTTCTAACTAATCTGTACCGATAGAGACACGAAACGACAAAACATAAAACGAGCCTGTCTTGGTTCCCCGATTTCATATCATATCATATCATTTATTGCATTATGTGTTTACAAAAGGTCTTAAAAATATTTCATGTCCAAAATAAACGCTGTTAGGGCACTGCATTTAATTCATATTATTATTATGATACCTACTAAATAACTGAATTACATTACATTAAATTACATTATTACTTATTTTGTTTTGCTACCTAAACCTGTATCAACAGGAAAACGAAAAAAAGCAGTGGAAATGTTTATATGTATATAGGGAAAATGCGAGGTAGGGTGGTTGGTTATTAGAGCAATTTCTGTGACCGGAAAATATCAAACTTATTAAAACTTCCGCATTTTCGTATAATTTTCACGTTTTTCCGAGAAAAATCAACAACAAATTAATGTAGGTACGACTTCACAAGTGAACTTTATAATACAAAATTATTCATTTAGGGTAAATCCGGGATAGATGCCACACTTTTTGAAAAGGCCTCCTAATTTCAAAACTATCAATTTCCCATGAATATTTCCTTTCGATATAGCTAGTTTAGTCTTTAATCTTACATTACGGCTTGTTTTTGTTGACCTAATAATTACTGATTGTGTACAAATTGAGTTTTTGCAGGACCCTTTTTTTTAGGATAGATGCCTACCTTTATGGATAGATGCCCCGCCATGAAAATTCTAAGGAGGATAGTTGCCCTTTGGAAAAAAACAATATACGTTAAAAACATATATGCTACGATTATTTATATAGGAGTATGGGGGGGATAAATTCCCCAAGGGCACGTATACCCCGGCGACTATCCTTTTTGATATGGAACGGTGCCTTTTTATTTTTTATCTAAACCAAATACAAAAGAGCGATAATTAATACATAGTTGTACACTTAATGAACCAGTATATTGATATAATAAAAACAGAACAGAAGTTAATACTCATTATAAAGTTATGAAACTGCAAATACTTCCGTTTGAAAATTTGAGGCACTTTTTGCGCTCATCGCGGAGATTTTCACACACACAAACGGGACGCGTCTTTTCCTCGCGACCGCCTGCGGGGGCTGAGGTGTGTGGCCCTTGCGCTCCCTATTTAGACTATTATTTCTTTTCTGCGATTTTGGGAAGTTAGGTTTTTGAAAAATAGGCGCCTATCCCTTTGCGGCATCTATCCCGGATTTACCCTATTCCAAAAAAAAAACTTATTAGATACTGACAAAATATATACGACACCAGGCTTCGTCAAAGAATCAAATTTAAAGCAACAACATAAGCTGTATGACACAACTGAGTGAACTCTTAGATTAGGTATGTAAGTTGTTACGATGTTTGAATTTTATTCTTCCTAGCTTTTTCATGCGGCTTCGCTCGCGTGAAAGCGTTAGTGAAAAGTCAAAATATTCAAACTATTTTGTACCCGGTGTGGACAAATATTTATGTGAGTATCTATTTAATTAAGTATTTATTTCTCTATAAGCATGTTTATCGTTATCTAGTACCCATAGCACAAGCCTTTAGCTTAGTTTGGGACTTAATTGATTAGATGATGATACACAGCAACGCGCAAGTTACAGAATATTCCCAGAAGTGTGGAAATAACTTAAGTAATTACCGAGAACATTCTCAGAAACTTATAAGCATTGAGATTATTTCTTTTCATATCGAAAATGAAAATATTCTTGAAAGTTACGGAGAATTTCTCATTAAAAACTTTTACAATTTTAGAAGTTTCCTGTTGCTACAGTCGACGTACAGTCGATATATTAACATTTTTGCACCTTATCTTAATAGAATACGGTAAACAAATGTAAGAATATCTTTGTTGTCGACTGTACAATGCTAAACACTACTACTTGGACTTGGTTTTGGTGTTTATTATTTAATGCAACCAGCTCAGGCAAGATAAACTGAATTTATGTGAAAATAAAGTTACCGTCCGTTTTGTTTTAAGGTGAGGCATGATTTAAAGCAGAAAGTTGGCTCAGTTCCAGTGAAACACTGTATTTTTTTTTGATGCAGAATTGTAGGGCAAGAAAAGATGCAACAAAGTGTCTAATTAATCCAACCGTAACTGGTGCAAATACCCTTGACCCGGCTTCAGTAAAAATTTACATCACGTTAAAATGAGCCTTGAAAAGTAAACAGTAATCGACGTTTTACTGGCGTCGCAATTTAACATTCCTTTAGGAAATGTTACAGCGTAATCTATGCTTTGTTACAGGTTCGAATTGCCAGCGTTAAATCTCACCGTCGAAGGTCGTAAAAGTGACAATTTAAGGCCGAGAGTGAAATACAACATTGAATCTGGAGAGATGAACGGGACGCTCAGCTACTCCGCGCTGCGTCACAACGCGACGAGCAAGGAGGGAAATTTGACTATGCGTCTCTCCTCTGCACTTCCTAGCGACGTCGAAAACCTCATAGAAAACAAAGGGATCCAAGCAGCCTTCTGCATCATCTACACAATCATCTTCGTCCTCGGCCTTGTAGGAAACATCCTTGTTTGCTTCGTCGTAGTAAGAAACAAAGCCATGCAAACAGTCACCAACCTTTTCATCACTAATCTGGCTTTGTCTGATATACTGCTCTGTATATTCGCCGTCCCTTTTACTCCGCTCTATTCCTTCAGAGGAACATGGAGCTGGGGCTCTCTCTTATGCCACATAATGCCTTTTGCACAAGGTTGCAGCGTATACATATCTACATTGACTCTTATGTCTATAGCTATCGATAGATTCTTTGTAATCATTTACCCGTTCAAACCCAGGATGAAAATAGGCACCTGTATATCAGTAATAATTATGATCTGGACATTTGCGATCACTGTGACTTTGCCTTATGCTATATTTATGACTCACTATGAAATTGACGACTTTACGCATTTATGTGAGGAGAAGTGGCCCTCTGAACAGTTGAGACGTGGTTTTGGGTCCGCCACATCCATCATGCAGTTCGTATTACCTTTTATTGTCATTGCTTTCTGCTACACTTGCGTCAGCTTCAAGTTAAATGATCGGGCCAAAGCTAAGGCCGCTGCAAAAAACTCTCGCAAGGAAGAAATGGACAAGACTAGAAAACGTCGGACGAACCAAATGCTGATCGCTATGGTAGCGATATTTGGTCTCTCATGGTTGCCCTTGAACGTGATAAACCTGTGCAATGATTACTATATTTACGCTATCCATTGGAAGTATTACTTCATAGCATTTTTCACTGGTCACGTAATAGCGATGTCGTCGACATGTTACAATCCATTTATTTACGCATGGATGAATGAGAATTTTCGAAAAGAGTTCAAACAGTTGATTCCTTGCATGAATAGATCGGTGCACTTGAGGGCAAACATCAATGCGGATGCGATGGGTCCTTCTGAGAAGACGTATAACGGAAATACAACAACGGACAGCTATTTGGGATCGAGTTCTCAAAGGGGGACGTCGTTTAAGAACAAGAGGAAGCCCAGTGCTGCAGCGGACGTGGAAATGAGTGGGGTGGAGTTGAATGAGGATCTGCTTACGGTGGACGTGAAGCATTGCCATATCTCGACCAGTTACAACTTGCGCCGGGAGTCTGTGAAGCTTCGTCTCATCAACGAGGAATCCTTTGATGGGGCACCATTACAGAGTCAATTCTAACGCTTGATTTCTCGGGTAAAAATACATTTTCGAAAACTTTCAGCAACCTTTTTTCATAAAACAGTTTGATTTGAGACAGGAGGATACTGGTCTTCTGACCAATTGACCAATGACTTCTAATATCCCATGAAAAAACCGTTATCCTAAATTACCCTATCAAATATACCACCTGACTTCTGCATTGTCTTTTGGGAAGACAGTAGTTATGAACTCCATATCTGTTTTTTAAGGTTAAGGTAACATTTGTGAAAGAAAGTCTAACCTATACTAACCTTCGTAATCAATGTTCAGAATTACCGTGAAATGATTACATTTTATGACTCCCTAGTAACTCAAGCGGCTTCCTTTTACAAATTTAAGTAGAAGAAAAAGAAATGTTGTATATATTTGACGTTTCTTTTTTAGTCCTTTTATCTAGTATTTGTGTAATTTTAATTGGCGTTTCTAGGTACCAATTTGCGAACTGCCAAACAAATTCCAGAAGTTAAGAGTACCAATTGAATTTTTAACAAGTTAATTCCGTTTACAGGTGCGGCGATGGCGGCGTTCCCAACTTTGAGCATAGTGATTACCTGAGAGAACAATATTTTTGTAGTATTTTTGAACTGGAAACATTTTTCGATTAACCTGGTAAGTTTGAACAGGGGAAATGAACTGGATTAACGTCCGTTCGAACTCTGTCGTGTACCCACAAGTTTACAAACAACCTCATGACGCTTATGATCGTATTTTAAGGAATGCTAATCGTGATATATTTATTTCTACCTAACTCTTACCTAACACGTATATTGTATAGTTAAGGACACGTCCCAATTAATGTTCAAAAAAAAGAAAACGCTTCAAAAAGCTAATAAAAAGATTAGGAGTTGAAATAGTATTCGTAAGTTATTAGTATTTTCCTTATACATGTACATTAGAGTTTTGACGTAGTATTTAATATCTGAGAACTTAATAGGTCAGTTGACACTATATACCTTTACGCCTTTACGAAACCTTTAAAACCTAGGTATCAGAAAAAGGCTAGTGAGAACCAATCAGGGGATCCTGTAGGCCATTGTGACCTGTCCCAACTGTATTACTCCATTATTTACGATAATCTTACCGGCTCAAATAATTGGTGTAGACCACATAAACATTACACAGAAGTATTCACAATTTTATTTAAATTAATATTTGAGACAGTACTTTTATTTTAATATCCTCCTTCTCATTTTTAAGATCTCTGTGGTAATTATTTATGAAATAAAACAATAAACGGGGTGTTATGATAATAAAGGAGTGACATAGGCCATTAGACACTATTTATATAGGTACTTGGTTTTCGTGGCAAGGGCAATAAGCCAAAAAATAAGATTTCACCTACTTTTGTCTAATTGGCTGGAACGAATTTTAAAATCCTTCTCGTCGATATTGTTTTTAAATAATGATACTCTGCAAAAAAATGGTCAATGCCAATTGTGTCGCCTGATACCTTATGTGTTGTTAAAAGTAGATTTACCTATGTGTTCCTTAGGTTCTTTCGTCACAAACTACATCATACGCTAGATAAACAGGCGAAATAAACTTCGATAGAAATATTCTAGTGTCACACTGATGTAATGAGCGAACATTGGGTCAATGTCTATACAGCGTGACTTCTTTTTTGCTCGTTAATATACGAGTATAAGTAGAAAGTACCAGGTAACCACTGCCACTTTTTAAAACTTTATCAATGTCGTGTAGATTAGACGCTAGAAAATATAAATAATTACTAAAAATTTAAAAATCTCCTTCCTATGTAAATAAAACGTTATTACCTCTACAATATATTTACTTCTTCTTCTGACGAGTGAGAAATTTTGAAAATATGTTATACTTTTATTGATTTTTCTAACCTATGAATTTTACAAAGTTTTTTTTTACAAATAATGCTATTAATTTTAAACATGCTATTAAAATATTGAATGAAACAGTAACTTATTTAGAAAATGAAACTATTGTGCAAAATGATTCCTTAACTGTTTTATTGTAATTATACACCATTTTAATATTTAATAGTTGGTAGTTATTAATGTTCTCATTTTATTAAAAATAATAAACGTGTATGTAATAGGTTACGGATGTCTAGAGCTGTGAAAATGAAACAGGGATAGGGTTGGAAAAAATGCACGCAAAATTAATCTATTTTTCATTAAAAAAATGCATGCATAATCACAATAACCATAATGAAGAACAAAAGTTTAACAATTAAAATCCCAGTTCTGAAATGGGGCACTTCTGATACCTTTCTGATTTAAAGTCCTTCGTAAAACAATTTCGGCGGCTTGGGGCAAACCACCGCAAAGAAGCCCCGAGTATCCATCTGACTAATTTATTACAAATTAGGCTGGGGATGGGACCGAGCCCGGGCCGTGACGCGTTTTGCGACCCGTAAATTATTCAAACAAAAATTATATATGGCTTATCCATAAGCTTATAGCAGGACAAATTGCTTGGTCTCTCGTTGTTTGTTAAATATGTATTTTATCATAAATGTATACAATTGACTAAACCAACGGAGTGTCTGACAAGGGCATATTTTTTTTGTATAGTTATCATTCTTTTGATGTTCTGGTAACTCTTATTTACTTCACAGTAAGAGTTACCATATTGTCACTAACATGATTACAATAAAAAGTAAGATGGGCTGAAATAAATGGAATACAGCTTGCCCTTGGAAATTTTACCAATTTATGATATCTACGTTGATTTCAATTCTGGAGTCCTAATGAAAAAGGCTATAAGTCTTCTGAAGATCAAGTGAAAAAGGGTTTAAGTGTCGTATAATCCGTTCATGTATATACCCTTTTTTATTACGAGTTAAGTCGACTTGTACTTGTTAATTTGTCTAAATTTAAAATATCGTTATTTCTAAAAACATAAAAAATATAAATTTAGGATTCAAAAGCTATATTGCTAAACCTGAGCTCTGCTGCTTATACAGCATGTAACAAAAACCTCGTTCAGCTACAAAACCATTTCTAGAATTCCTGATAACTAATACGACTTAATAAAAAAAGTTGGAGAATGTATTGTAAGCCTGTATCCATATATTTTTTTGTTTTGGCAATTGATCGGAGATTTTGTTACATACTGTATGTTGTTTCGCTACTATGTCACCCAACATACCTACATCGACCATAGTTCTGCCCTCCTAAGCAAAAATGCAATAACTAAATTCAATAGCCAAAGCAGATTCAATTCTCTTCTGTTTGTAACTAGGTTGTAATTTCTACAGATGTTTTGTGTGAGATATCACCATTATGCTTAGCAGGGCAGAGTTCATGTTCCATTATTTAGAATTTATTCGTGCTATCCTTCCAAACACTGTAGGCTGAGTGTTAAGGAAATGTGAGTCAATGTTAAGCAATAAATTAGTGATTAGATTGTAAGAATGCATAATTATGCATAATTCGGTTGTTTTTTAAATAAATATTTACATGTTTAAGACCGGCGCACAACTTTGATGATCATAATAATAGGTTTCATGAGATATAATTTTCATTTGAGTATATTAAGTTTGACTGACACACGAGTAACTTTACCTATTTGCTACCTCCCATAAATGAAATTCATAACTGTGATGGAATTTAAATACAATTTTAAAGTGCCCTCATTACCATAGATTATACAACTTATTAGCAACTTTAATATTTTTAGAATCTAGTTCATATAGCAAAGTATAAAAAAAGTGAGAAACGCACGTTATTTTGTGTTAATTTTAAATAAAATACGAAATCTACAAAAACCTTAGCCATGATAAATGTTTCTTGTTTTTATCATTTTATTTTGAATTTTGTGAACCGCCTGTAGCAAAGTATTATACAAGAAATCAAAACAGACTAATGCGAACTTGAATAAGACTAACTGTGGTAGTTAAAACTGTTAGAAATAAGATCAGTTAGTCGAGTTGAAGGGTTAGGTCATGTAGTCATTCCTTATGGGTAAACTTTAACCTCGTAAGGCCCAGCGTGCAATAGGATGTACATAATCAAGGCCATTTAATTTGAACTGTGTTGCAATTAGAATAAGGTTCATTTTCCTATGTTCATAAACTGAAAATGGCTTTATCGAACAAACGTAATTGAACTTTATTGCCTTGATGGTAGATTCAAAGTCCCACTTACAAAAAACTCCCTGTTTGCAGTATGGTGGGCCTTACGAGGATAAATTATGAGGCATAGAAGAAACACTCTGTATAAGAAATTATGAGTACGATACAGTAATTATACCAAAGCTGTATACAGGCTGTCTTGGTAATGAAGCAATATTAATTAAATAAGATCTTGTAGCAGTATCTGATATTCTATTGACCCAAAGATTCATGTGAGATTTATTATATTACCATAGGAATAATTATAAACTAAGTCGTACAACAAATACAGTGAGCGTATTATGTGTAGAAATTGATTTATTTGGATAAAGGTTTAGTAAAGCAATACGGTATATCTTGTCGTACCTTAAATTACTCTTAAATTTAAAATATTTTAGGCTAGGGTCACGTGAACGCGCGTCAACGCGCGGTTGGCTCGCCGCTCGGTGTGAGATTATAACAAATCAATGTTGTCGTTTACATGACTGCGCGTTGACGCGTGTTCATGTGTCCCTAGCCTTACTGACTGAATTACATACCGACTGTATGCCTTTACACATTAATTTTAACTAAAGGAACCTGTAATATTGCACAAATGGAAAACTTGAACGGAATTACTTATTTGTAAATTTCTATTGACATTATGAAGTATTATTTTCCTACGCCAACATTATTCTGTCCATTTATCTCGTTCTCCAACAACTGCTTATCACTATATGATCACTAAATTATTTTATTTTCTGAAACAACCTGTACATCTAATAATCAAAAGAAAACTGGGCCGCTCTTCTACGCGGTAAACAATATTCATTGTTTTTGACATGTAATCGAATTATCTTTAATTCGACCGCCATTACTGTCAAGTAAATAAGAGATATCGTAACGTTGACAATACGATAACATGTTAAACGCAATATCCGGCATTATCTATGTAAAGGGACCTTATTGTCGATGGCGCTTACGCCGCATAGCGTCACGCGACGTTGTATTTATATCGGAGCATCTTTAATAATGGCGGAAGCGCCATCGACAATAAGGTCCTTTCATAGATAACTTCATATCGTCGGCCTAAATCGCATACCTCGTAACTCCAATTTGTTTGAAAATCTTGTTTTGACACTTTTAGATAGTACTATTCTGGACGCATCTAACGGCAAAACCCTTAAATACCAAAAATAAACCGTTTAAGTTTAAAAAGCAAAATAGAAAACCTCGCAACTCCCGACCGCCATTTCTTGTGCCTCCTGTAAAATTTGGTCAGATTGAGTTACGAGGTTTTCGATTTAGGCCGACGATATATGGTTTTACCGAGTAAGACAGAGGTTCAGCTCTACTCATTTTTAAACCGGGTGGAGCGTGAGTGCATATTCGGTTTATTCTAGAAACAGCATCAGAATCAGAATCTTTATTTGTTAAACACAGTGATGGTTTTACAGGTTGCGTTCGCTATGTCTTACCCTAGGGGCAGTGTACAAATTTTCAGGTGCATGCAGCATGCAAAGTACTTTTACAAATAGCCAATGTATGACAGTAAAAAAACAAACAATAAATTCTATCTCATGTCAAATTAATTATAATTATATAATAGTTAAGTTTAATTTAAATACTCTACAATGGAATTATAACACTTGTTAATTAATAATTACCACAGTCATGTTATTAGACTTTCATATTAAAATATCTTCCTATACAAGACCAATGATCTATTTTTGCAGCTGACTGCCCCTTTTCGCCTTCCATTAGACCATACAGATAGTAAATTAAAAAAAATATTAGCTTAAAAGTGTAAAACTTAAAATACTTTAAACTTAAGTTAATATGGTTGTATGGAACTACTTAGGCTACAACCACACTGACAGTTTGCTTAGTGCCTAGAGACTAGCGAGTCGCCTGGCGAATAGCGAAGTGAATCGTTCTAGATATTTCACAACCGGCCACACTGCGCGCTTGGCGCCTTTGCTAGTCGCTTCCACTCTGTTTCATCTAAGCTGATTCCTGTGACAGCTCATTAACGGGATCCTGACTTTTTACCAAATCATCATTTGACAAACTTTCATTTCGCAAAAATGTAATTGTGCTTAAACCATTACATATTACATAGGTTCATGGGCTTATTAAATAAGTTAGGTTAGGTTAGATTAATGACCACAAAAAATAAAAAAACTATGCGGCGGGAAATACGTCTTTGCGAATTGAAAGTTTGTTAAATGATGATTTGATAAAATATTAGTGAACCTATATAAATACGTATTACACTTGTTTCTTTAACTTTACATAAATACTACATTGGCACACACCTAGCGACGCCGTTCATGGGCTTAAATAATTAATCGCCTATTTTTAAGTACCTCTCATGTGAGTATAGTACATATATATACATACCTTCACGCCTGTAATCCCAGATTGACGTAGGCAGAGCTACAGAATTACCAACAACTCTAAAAACTTGTTGATAATTCTGTAACCACATTTGCACAATCGGCTAAGATGTTTACTAGCGTATTAGTGACAGGTTGTAAGCCCATCTCCTAACAGTACTACAAGCCTTTATTCCCGTAGTCGCCTCTTACGAAATCCACGCGAAAGACATGGAGAGGCATTCTAACCTGGTAACCACACGGTAAGTATAGTAAGTGATTGAAATTACGAAATACGGCTGCCACAGGAATCATCCTAGATGAAACAGATAGTAGCGAGTATCTATGTGGCCGGTTGTGAAAATTCTAGAACGTTAGACTCGCTAGTCTCAAGGCGATAAGGAAGCCGCTTGTCAGTGTGTTTGTGACCTTACACATGTAAGTGTAATTTTTTAATTCTAAATGTGTTGTATTTCGATGTTCCTGTAATTGCCTCGGTGTTAAATACCTTAAAAATTAGTTAAAAGCAATACATTTAATGTTTGTTAATATTTTAATATAGCAAGCTATCGATTTAAATGTATGTATTTGTCTTTTCTTGTTAAAGAGTAAGTTTAGCATTATACCTGAAATAAGTTTTTAAAGTACAACACTTTTTTAATACAGAGTAATATTGAAATTAATCTATAATTGTGAATATTGGAAGACAATGTGCCATTTTAAAATGCAATAGATTTATAGTAAGTTATAGTTGAATCTTATTATACAAAAAACTATTTATATTGGATTTTGCAAAATACTCGATTTGCGAAAAATAGGCCCGCTTTAATCTATATCTAGAGATCGGGCATCTATTCATTTGATGAATAGATAAAAAAAAAACTGTCTACACCTATACCATGATATCAATTGTTTAATTATTTATTTGTATTAAATTGTAATTTAAAATATTTTTATTGTATTAAATTTACTGAAACTCCTTATATAAAAAAGCAAATTAAATTAAATTAAATATTACCAAAGAAAGATAATTTTACGTACAAATAATCTAACCATAAAATACCTAATGTAAACGGAATTGCCTTTTTTTAATCCTAAGTAGTTTAAGAACATATACAAGTTATCAATATTTCTAATAGTTCATAGTTTCCCATCCTTTGTATAAAATTACGATTAAATTATTTTTAAAACTACAAAATGTGTTTTTTATTTTATGTAGTTTTTTTGATCTACATCATCCATTCTAACTGTTTTTAAGTATTTACAACATAAATATGTATACCAGGGGTCGGCAAGTAGTTTTAGGTGGGGTCCGGATACTGTGGGAAAATTTCAACGAGGTCCAGATAAAAACAAAAATATTAAGTTAGATTCTATGTGGCTTAAAAATATTATTTCAATTAATAAAGGTATAGTATACCTTATCTATGTATTAATTTATACTTGGTATGCAATACATTACAATATTTGGCGGTCCAAGGTTCGACCTTTCGCGGTCCGCAAATGGACCGCGGTCCGCCTGTTGCTGACCGTTGATGTATACAGTATGATCACTTTTTATTTAATGTCTCTGGCCCGGGTACCTATTATTTTATTGAAACACCTTTTAACGAACGTTTACTCAAAATTTTCTTTTCATCGAAAGGCATTTTTCGCAGCATTTTTTTTTGTAGTCTTAAGTTTAACCTAACCTAACTATATAATTAATGTTAACGATATCCCGAAAATTAGGTGGAGTTATCTATGAAAAGGGACCTTATTGTCGATGGCGTTTCCGCCATTATTAAAGATGCTCATATATAAATACCACGTCGCGTGACGCAGTGTGTTGTAAGCGCCTTTGACAATAAGGTCCCTTTTCATAGATAACGCCACCTATTATGGTTTCAGCAGAAAATAGCGTTCGGTGAAATTAAATTCAATAAAACGATAAAATCGATGAAGTTAAATTCGATAATATTATTGGTTACCCTCTAACCCTTTAAGGTGTAATTCATGAACTCACATCTATTTAGCGCATGTCTTGTGTTTTGTAACTTAAATCTGTTCCATTTTCATATTATGGCAACGGTAAAGGTGCCATTTGATCATACGTAAAAATACATACATACATACATACCTCATGCCTGTCTCCCAATGGGGTAGGCAGAGGGCTAGGGAACGCCAGGTGCCCCGGCCTAAACATACAACTTTCGCTTCCTCTACATTCATCAACCTCTTCATGCTCGTACGTCGGTTTCGGGTGACTAAAAATGTAAGTTACTTTAACTACCTACCAACTAACTCAAACTAACTCAAAAATATTACTAGTAAGAATTAAAAAAATGTACCGTTAAAATTTTCTAAATGGACTTAAGATTAATTTTGACACATACATACATACATAATCTCACGCCTTCGTTCCCAGAGTGGGGTAGGCAGAGCTACAGAATTACAAACATCTCTAAAAACTTGTTGATAATTCTGTAACCACAATTTGCACAATCAGGCTAAGATGTTTACCAGCGTATTAGTGACAGGTTGCAAGCCCATCGCCTAACAGTACTACAAGCCTTTATTCCCTCATTTTATTAATTTTGAAATGTCAATTAATAACGCTGATTTTCCTAAGAACCATTGAATGTAAAATATTGGCCTAAGGCTTGGCTTGATAATAATATCACTTGGAGAAAATTTGCTTACAGCTTAAACAAAATAAGTGCCAGAAGCCTCAAATGGCGTCAATTTTAAGGTTTCCGGGGCCTTCGGCACTAATGTAAAATTACAGTGAGTGCCAGGAGCTCCAAATGGCGTTTTAACTAGTTAACAAGGCTTCGGGCACTGGTTGTGTGACTACGGCTAATTGACAACATTTCAAAAAATTGGTTTTTTCGCGTTTATTATAGCTGGTTCAAAGTTAGACTACCCGTGTTTCTCGGTTTTTCTTTATTTAACTTAAATTCGTCGTTAATAATTTATTAAAGAAATAATCATTAAAAAGACCGTATATACAAAGTTAGGAATACTGATGTCGTGATCTTAGCATGATATAAAATGAAAAAGGTAACTTTCAACAGAAACAGAACTGACTGCCATGTCATGTCACTTGTCAACCATAACAACTGTAACAACATGAATTCGTGTCTTGACAGAAGCGCGTGGCGCTAACCCCATGTGCTTCTGTTTAGTCCATTAGAGAAAATACTCTTTTACCGAACAATTGTCTTCGCGAGTGATATCCATAGACTTATTTCTCTAATAAGTCCATGGGAGTGTCTATAAATAACTTGACATTGGCGAAATACACCTTAACATGAGTGAAAGCCATTAATTATAATTAGAATTAGAATTAGAATTAGAACATGAATTCGTCGACTTTGGGCAGATTGCGGCTATCCGCTTTTACAAATCCGTTAGTCACTTTCATTTTTAATAACGTAAATCAAAACAATAGTATTACGAGAATCGAAAACGTGTCGTTAGAATCAAGTAATCCGTCAGACTGATGAAAAATGGACATGACAGTTGTATATTTTTTTCAATTCCTATGGTAATAAATGGACTAAGGGCACTATAAGTGTATTCCTAACATTCACAATCCAACTTTTTTACTGTTTTTCCCAAATATAAAAAAAAAACTACTGCATAAAGAAATCCAAAAATATTTTTACTGTAATCAGCAGTGTAAAATCTACAAACGGTATTTTATTTTACTACTTTAGCAGATATGAATTGTTGTCAATTTGCCGCGTGATTGTTGATCGAAGGCCGCGTGTTTTGTTTCGTCGATTACAGGAAATACGGAAATATCCTTATTAAATTTCACATTTACGGGGAACTGAATGCTAAATATTTGCTCAATTAGCAGCCGCTGCGTGTTTTGGCTGGGCGGGAGCCAAATTAGTTGAATGTAGGCGAATTAGCTACGAGCTGACATTCTTTAGGTGCGTTGCTTACCACAAGATTAGAAATAAGGGGTGTTGTGTTTATAAGAAACCCTGATTTAGTAAAATTATTCCATAGTTATTAAGTTAGTTATATATAAATATAATAAAGAAAACTGAAACAAGATGTATATAATCTAACTTTCAGTAAGTTGGTACAGGATGACTATAAAGCTCTAAAGAAAGGATTCTTTTCTGTTATTTTGTTCTAAATTCAACGTTAAATAATTTATTGTTTTATTGTCAGTAGCTTATAAGAAGTGATAAATGGAGAATGTAGTACCTACGTTACAATCTTCTCATGGCCGGCGTACAATGTTTTCGGTAATTTAAAACAAAAGTATTTGATATCTAAAAGCATTTTGTTTGGCCTTAAGGCATTAGTAGACCCGTATCCGAACAAATGGGAACTATTGAAATACCTATATGAAACTAATGTTGACGCCTTATTTAGTACCTAGTTACTTCTCTTTTCACCCTCCTCAAGTTTATGGACATCTACTATTTAAATTTCTGCCATATTTCTATGTACTGTATACTGTACTCGTCGTACTATATACTGTTATAGTGTTTATTATAATTATACCTACTTTGATTTTGACCTGTAATTTATATTATTAATAAATATATGAATATGAATATGAATATGAATATGAAAAACTACCTTTTCTTTGTTAATTATTTTGACTTATCCATAACCGGTTGAATAACTCGGATTTTCACACTTACTTTATTAATAAGTAAAGTAAAGAGGTTATAATAATTAAAAATATATAAATGGCATTTTTTTAATACCTTAGAGAAGGTAAACGAGCGCACAGGCCACCTGATGGTATGGTGGGATTCACCCACAGACATTGTATTCTCAAGACTACAATCCCAAGACCGCAATGCGTTCCAACCTTGAGGACAAAGAGGCAATGCCTCTATGCTAGTTATTTAACAGGGAGTCTTACTCCCGGAAGACAAAAATGCTTGGCGGTATTTCGGTACAATTTAAACAAAAACGCCCGTAAAACACCCTGTAGCGATTCCAATAGTAGGAGTCAAAATTAGTGAAGAAAAATACCCACCCACACTCATTAGGCAAAGACTTAACAAACAGTTCTGTTTTTGTCACTAATTGGGCTTCTGTTCCACCTTGTTTTCAGCCAAACATGCTTCTATATGGTAGATATATTGTTAATACCTCGGGCTGGCAGCAAAAGCTATATGACATCAACAATACAACGATATACAAGCAAGTAATCAAGCAAGCAAGGTATGGGCAAATATTTGAGGAGCACTAGAATTTTCTTTCTGAGTTTGGTATGTTTTCTATGTATTTAAGTAAGTATGTATTTATCTATATAAGTAAGGTTATCGGTGCCTAGTAGTACAAGCCTTGAGGTTAATTTCCGACTATGACAATTTGTGTAAAATCGTCCCCCCCATATTTATTTGTGTATTATTTGTTTTACAGTTTTAACAGGCCGTAAAACACCCTGTAGTGAACCCACACTCAGGCAAAGATTCAACAAACAGTGAACTTTTCTTACAGCCACTAAATTGCGAACACGTAGCTTTAATTTTCAGTTCTGTTCAGTCACTAACTGGGCCTCTGTTCCATCTTGTTTTCATTCAATCTGGCTTCTATTATCGGGTGTACCAGAAAGTATAAGCATAAGTTAAAATGTAATAAAACTGTAACTGGTATGTTTTCAAATATATTTAATCAAACGTATCCATAAGATGTTATTATTACTACAAGTTTAGGCAAGTTATACATCTTAACATTCAGTCATAAGCCAAAGACCGCACCTTGGACCTGACGCTTGCCATAAGCTTCAGCACAGATTTATTTCCAACGACTTTGGAGGCTTTTGTCCAGTTTTTTTTAAAAGCATCGATTGAATTTGCTGCCCTAGTATGTTTTCTAAGGTACGCCTTGGTGAGAGCCCAATAAGTCTCAATTGGCCGGGCCTGAGGACAGTTTGGTGGATTCATCTCCTTAGGCACGAATTGGACTTTGTTGTCTTTGTACCAAGCCAATGTGGCCTTTGAGTAATGTACCGACGCCAAATCCGGCCAAAACAGTACGGGGCCATCATGCTCGCGGATCATGGGCAATAGGCGACGATTCAAACACTCTGAGATGTAGGTATCAGACTTCATAGTTTGCGTTGTTACGTAAGGCTTTGATATTTTACCGCATTCACATATCGCTTGCCAAACCATTGCCTTTTTACTGAACTTCTCTGTAAAAATTGATTTTTCAGCATCACTGATGTCTTGACCTTTCCGGACAGTATAAAATTGGTCCCCTGGGAGCATTTTGTAGTCGAATTTTACGTATGACTCATCATCCATAATTACGCACACTTTATTTCGACACAACAGATGGTCATATAGCTTGCGAGCCCTCGGTTTGACGGATGCCGCTTGTTTGTCACTTCGCTTAGGCTTTTTCTGCTTCTTAAAAGTCTTAAGATCATTTCTTGCCTTGGCACGTTGAACGTTGCTTACTGATGTCCGCAGTTTTTTCGCCACGTCCCGTACAGATAGGTCCTTTTTCCTATTATATGCTTGTAAAATTTTCTTATCCAAATTTCGGTTAACGGGACCCGGTTTCCGCCCACATTTAGGTTTGTCGTGAAAGGTTAAACTCTCGCCATAATTTCGTATGGCTGTACGAACAGCTCCGATGCTGACCCCTTCCATTTTTGCCAACTCTTTAAGGGTAATGTTAGCAATCGAGCACCAATTGTGCACGATCTGCTTACGTCTTTCGGGAGATATTCCTCGCATTGTGCGTTTTAAGAAAGTGACATGCTTTATGACATATAATTGTTATAAATAAAAGTATAGATTCTTAGTTTGAATGTTTTTTTTTATAATATAATCTTGTAAAAAAAATATGCCAGTACTTTAAATCTGTGCTTATACTTTTTGGTACACCCGATATATTGTTGATAGCCAAGGTTGACATAAAGAGCTACTATGACACCAGGACTAGGCAGAAGGGCGTGGATTTCAATGAAATTTCAACCTTAATGCTGAGAAAATTAGCGCGTTAATAACATTTATGCGACAAATTTCAAGTAAATTTAGTTTCTAATCCTTCCGGCACAATTGAATTGGAAATTGGAGCAGGACGCCAATCCCTCAATTTAGGATTAAAGTCTTAAAGGTAACGATTGAAATTGTGACCAGTTTATTATATAGCAAGTTTTCTTGTCAAATAAAGTATCAGTGGCCAGATACATTTAGCCAACGTTATCGTTATCGAATATGGACAGAATTATCGTAAGCTGCCGGATAGTCTCGTCGAGCGTCGTTAATTCTATACATTTTATCAGTTTTCGATATTCGTTTACGTTAACGTTAATCATCTTTTCTAGGGCCCATTACGATCAGTTTATAAATAGCGTTCGACTGGCTATCGTTATCTCACTTGCACTCGCAACTGACAAATGCGGCGACGGCACAGCCCGACTGGAACCGGCTCGGTCCGTCCTGTTCTGTTCGCTTGTGGTAGCTCGCGGCGTGTACGGTTGAGGCGCGCACACATACAAGCCGCGCGATATACCTTTGTGTGAAGATGAACTACTGTGTATACTGTGGTTAAAGTGTTGCCAGATGTGCTAGAAATCGAATAGTGACGAGGGAACATCGATATTTCATCATCGACTCGACCTCATGCTCTGGAAAGTCTTAGTAATAATGTCCAATAGGTACTGCTTCTATTGTGATCGTAAATCTATATATCTATAAATATATATATATATATATATATAAAAGGCAAACTGACTTAGATATCAACGCACAGCCGTAACTACTGTACCTAGAAACTTGAAATTTGGTACAGGGGTTCCTTTCATGATGTAGGTGAGCACTAAGAAAGGATTTTTGAAAATTCATCCCCTAAGGGGTTAAAATAGGGGGAGTAGCGGGAAACTAATTCTACGCGTACGAAGTCGCGGGCGTCCTAAAGTTTCAGATATAAAATTAATAATGATTAATATTTACACTAATAAATTGTGCTGCGCCGACCCCAGCAGATGGACCACAGTTAAGCGCAGTTAACCATACAAACAAAGACGTTGAAAAAAGTTCCGTTGTGCGATGAAAAGTATCCCTACAATACAATGGAATGGCTAATTGTCGTGTCACAACGGAAAAGTTTCATAGAAAAGGATAGTGGGCAAAATACACCCAGCTCCGCCAGCCATATATTGAATATAACTCGAAACATCTAACAAAAATAAGCATTTTTCATTATGAAGCATTAAAAAATATCCCTGGGGTCTCATTACATAAAACTGTGTAGGTATCACTGATAGTGTATTGTACAAAGAGATAGATATCGCACTAGCGTGCAGAAAGTGATGCTCTCAAAATCAGTCAATTGTTTTTGAGCCTGGCAAGATATGAAGAGAATATCCACAGACCAGCTCTCTTCTTGGACTCAATAATAATAGATCGTAATGAAAATTACACATACATACACATACACAAACTCACGCCTTTATTCCCAGTTTGGGGTAGGCAGAGCTACAGCATTGCCAACAACTCTAAAAGCTTGTTGATAATTCTGTAACCACATTTTGCATAATCAGGCTAAGATGTTTACCAGTGTATTAGTGACAGGTTGCAAGCCCATTGCCTAACAGTACTACAAGCCTTTATTCCCTTAGTCGACTCTTACGACATCCACGGGAAGGCATGGAGTGGCACTATTCTAAGCCGGCAACCACACAGCTCACCAAAATTAAACACTGTTAAATAGATGTTTTAGTTTATAACGTTATTATATTATTGAGTTTATTTTGTTAAAAAAAAGGTTTAATATGATATGCTTGTTTCAATAATGCTCAGTAAGTTAAACCCATTCGACTTAAAATAAATAGAGAACCCACGGACAGAATTTGATGCACATTGGTACGGAAGTACATAGCTTTGATACCTTCCAAACAAAAGTAGTCTAAGCTGTGGCGGACTTGGGTGTGCCGTCCAGACATTTTTGCCCACTATCCAAATTGAGTGAGTTAGCGTGCCCAACTTTTTGGTCCTTACCCAAATACGTATTATGATTGGTACTCCTTGCCCATACTTTTTTAAAGGGTGATATTTAAACGCGCATCAAAAAAACCCGAAACCAAAAACAAAACCGGGCTGCACAGTAAAAAAAAACTAAATGTGCATCAAAGCGTAGTTTGGTGTGCGTTAAGTTTTTTACTGAGCAGTTCATTTTTTTTCGTGGCGTTTCGGTTTTTATTTCTGTGCGCAATCAACATTAATCTTTTTAAATTAATAGGTACTTATATGGCAACATTTGTGCAATTCTAAAACTAGATCGCTTATTATAATTCTGGGGTCCTATTGAAAAAGGTTATAACTCTCCTAAAGATCAAGTGAAAAAGGGTTTAAGTCTCCTTCCTCCTTTTATATATATGCCCTTTTTCACTAGGACCCCAGAATTAAGCTAGAGCTACAGCTGGGCTCGTCGTTGATTTTTGGCATCATGTTGCTACTTAGAAATCAATTTAAAAAAAAGTTGTATTTTTCATGGCAAGGAGAAGGCACGCGAACACTCAGGCCACCTGATGGTGAATGGCCTTTGAAATCTCAAGACTACAATCTCAAAACTGCAATCCTAAGATTTCAAATGCGTTGCCAACCCTGAGGACTAAGATGGATTGCCTCTATGCTAGTAATTTCATTGGTTGTCTTATCCCCACACCGGAATACAGCAATGCGAACACTACTGCTTGGCGGTGGGTTAATGGATAAGATGGTGGTAGCGATCCGGACGGACCCTGTACAAGGCCCTACCACCACTAAAACAAAAAGTATTTTCAATGGTGTAACGAAAATAGATCGTAATACAGAGATACAACGAAATATGTGAGTACAAACAAAAAAGCTTTATTCATTAAGGTCTGTTCATTCTTACTTGTCTTAAATAGTAAACCACTATCTAACCTCAAAATGAACCTTTTTTGGCTAAAACAGCTATTTTAAATAAAATAAAGCAATCACAGATAATACATTGGCCAAATAATGCCCAAAATGTTTATTCAGTTTACTTTATTTACGACAAAAGAGCTGTTTTAGCCAAAAAAGGTTCATTTTGAGGTTAGAAAGTTGTTTACTATATAAGACCAGTAAGAATGAACAGACCTTATATTTATTGTTATTTGTTCCTACGCTAATATGGCCGAAATGCGCGGATAAAACCGTCCGAAAACAATTGGCGTTGAAAGGCCTGTCGAACGCGTTATTATTTCGATTGCTTATTATTGAGGGCCCCACACACGGGCGGTTTACAAGAAATGGGTGAATAATGAACATAATAAAGGACATATAATATTAGTACAGTATTTCCAGCTTCTTAATAGCTTTCGGCTGGCTATCGCTATCACGCTTGCACTCGCAAAAGTATGTTTGTCACTCGGGTGTCGTAGAAAAACGAAGATTGCCGAGCGCTATTAAAAAAATGGTTGCACTGTACGAGGTTCTATGTATGCTACGAGGAGGAATGAAAGTCATGCTACGAGAAGAGTTTTGAGTGTGAATGTGGAGGGTTATAAAGCAAGAGGAAGACCTAAAAAGAGATGGATGGATTGTGTGAAGAGTGATATGAGAAAGAAGGGAGCGAACGCTGAGATGACGGTTAACAGGGATGAGTGGAAGAAAAAGACATGCTTCGCCGACCCCAGATTATTGTGATAAGGGCAAGGAGATGATGATGATGATGATGATGATGATGATGAGGTTGTATGTGATATTGTTCCTTGAAGCTCTATTCTACTGGAAATGAAAAATTGATTTCTGGGTAAAACCTAATTGTTTTTAGTTTTCGTAATGTTTATAACTCGGCCATCATTACTGTGAATAAAATAAGAGTTATCATGAAAAAAAATATGATGTCCCAAATGGAATACAGTCCCTGATATGAATTATTATTTATTTATTTAAAATGGTAACACATCTACCGCCGCCTATGGACAGCACCAGATTTTCAGTTTTTTCGTCTTTTGTCTGTGTTTTTTTAATATAAAGTCTTACTTTATTTATTTATTTATTTATTTTTGAACTTGTCTTACTATTAATAAATAATCAATTGCATCAATTGCATTGTTTTGTATTGATGGCGTTTTTATTTGACCCTTTATATTTAATTATGAAATTAACTATTTGCAAACAAATATGTATGGCTTGCAGCGATGTGAAAGAAAGAATTACAAACAAACAAACACTATTCATATCGGAAGTTTAGTTATATTGTAGCGCTTAGTAATATGAATTTCCCATTCTGCCTAGATCTGCTACGCCGTAGAGGGCGTAGACGATAATTATAATTATATTGTACATCGTCTACGCCGTAGCCTACGTAGTCGTGTGTTTGTGTATTTGTTCCGTTTTCTTCAATTGATTACTACCTAGCTCAGCCAAAATGCAAACGCTAGTTTCGTTTTTCTTTTCTATAGTTTAAATGTATGGGATGACGTTCTCGTGCGTTTCGATAAACCAGGTGGTCAACTGTCATCCCATACATTTTGAGCGATAGAATAGAAAAACGTTAGTAGCGTTTGCATCTCGACTAGGGCCCAAGATGTGGCCTAAGGTCTGTTCATTCTTACTTGTCTTATATAATAAACAACTTCCTAACCTCGAAATGAACCTTTTTAGGCTAAAACAGCTATTTTATACAAAATAAAGCAATCACAGACATTACATTGCCCAAATGATGTCCAAAATGTTTTTTCAGTTTACTTTATTTACGACAAAAGCGCAGCGCTTTTTTAGCCAAAAAAGGTTCATTTCGAGGTTAGAAAGTTGTTTACTATATAAGACAGATAAGAATGAACAGACCTTAGAGATTAATAAACGATCCGTTTGCCATAAAACCGATTAGTTCCTGATGGCACAGTAAAAAATCTGCTATCAAATTATCATGGACGTACTTGTAAATAGACACTTCTATGCACGACATATCCGTGTTTCTGTTATCGCTAAATAGTACGCCCGAGCCGCGCGTCTACTTGGGTATTTGGTGTTCTACCCGTTAACTTAATATTTATTAAAAAAATGTATTTAGCGACAGCAAGTAATTAAGAATGTATGCGCTCGTTCATTTTTATAATTAAGTTTTCTCATATAAGTGAATTTATGTAAATTCTTTTGAGAAATATTTGTCTTTAAACCGAAAAAATCTGCTCGATGTCGGTACAGACGGTGCGTTTCAACCGCCCGCGTGCAGTGGCGCCGCCTCCCTCATCAATCATAAAACGCAACGCTATCGCCGGTTTATTTTCGCTCGTCTGTCATCCTCATTGTCAGCCATGACTGATGCCTGACTACGTGAAATGAACCGTGCTGCTGTTTGTGATCGGATTGCTATTCCATAGCTTCGCGAACAATTCTATTCGAGAAAAGCCTGAAAAGCGGCGTACGCTACGAATGCTACGCACGCACGGTATAAAATGTATGTCGATGATGATGATATGAGTCTTCTTTGTTCTTGATAGTCGTTCTCGACATATTAGTACGTAAATAAACTTATGAGAATTGTGAAGCTGAATTTTCCCATACAAAATGCGATATCGTTTCTCTACCCTTAAACTTAGTGCGATTTTTTCAATTCTTTAATTTGTTGTAGATATTGTGATAAACTGGGTCTGAACGTTTTCTTTTTCAAGAAAATATTTCTTGGAAAGAAACAAATAAATAAGCGGAAACGTACAAACCTAGTTTTTCTTAGTAATTACAACATTAAATTCGTGGAAACCGGATTTGATTTAGGGAGTGGGAAACGTTATCGACGGCAGCTAAATTTATATGTTTTTTTTGACAGCTAACGTGGATCGCGATCCACGCTTCGGTTCACAATCCTCTTAAGAAAATATTCTAATATATTTTTCACAACACTGCTCGGAAATATGGCCATAGATGGTCTTGTTTGGGGTCACAAAACGTCACTTATAAGGACAGACCAAGAATATTTTTGTCGGCGTGTTTGCTGATTGGTCGAGAACATTGTTGTCCAACTTTAAGAACCAATGAAAATCAATCAAGCTCCTTAAAATGAAAAATTGAAACGGACCAATCAGAACACACCATTTTGTGTCGTAAAATATTAGGTGTATTTTTGCTAAAAGATATACAGACTAAAAACTATGTCACTGCTTTTTTTTTAAATGTAATTCAAACTTGGCCCCTAATCTCGAACCACTACAGATGAAATTACATGGGAGATATGGCGAAACAAATACAATTTTATATGGAGTTGATATCTTCATCTCGCATGTTAGTTTATTAATCTCGAGTGCCACGAGAATAGGGGTCCAGATTTAAAAAAAAGTTATCTATGGTAAAATTGGCGGTGATGTCACATTAACATGAATTAAACATGAGTTTTGAATATGAATTTTTATTTTATTTCCTCTCAGTAGTTGTGAAAAGCACTATGTCTGCCTCGGCAGAAAGTGCAATTTATGGACTCGTGCACTAGAGGGCCTCAACTACGTTTCGGCCCTCTATATGACTCGTCCAAAAATTGCGTACTTTCTATTCTCTGCAACAATGTACTATTTTTATACAGGAGGATATTTTACAAGCTTTTATTTAACTTGCAATGTATGTATGTATGTATGTACGGGTCAAATCTTGCAAGTTAAATTTGACCCACTTCCCGGTTTCCGATGAAGTTTGTATACTTAATTGTATAATTTGTATACTTGTGTAAATTGGATGACAATACAATATTATTATGACATGGATCTGGCAGTGAAGGTGGCGACAGAATACTTAACGTACCCACCGTGTTGGGGCTGATTTGTTAGGTCTTCATAAGCAGGCGCGTTATTCTCTCAAAAACGGCGGCTGGTCGAACGGACGAGCGAATAAAAGCGGTGAGTTTAAGTAGTCCCGTCCGACCGAACAAAACACATTTTAGCGTGTGCATTGTCAATTAGGGAGCCTTATACGTTCGAGAAGTCATGCTGCCAAATTGAATACACGCGCTAAAATGTGTTTTGTTCGCTCTGTCGGGACTACTTAAACTCGCCGCTTGGACCTTCACTCGAGCGAACGATCACCTTTGCTTATTGAGAGAATCACCACCCAGATAATAACTCTGCAAAAAAAAAAACAGTCGGCAACAAAAGTTTGTCGCAAAAATGAAATTGTTGACTCAAACTTATTTCAATATTCCAATATGTATTATGTATTATGTCACACAGAGAAAGGGAAAAATATATCTTGAATGAATACAGTCCTCTCTCTCTGACCGCCTATCGTTGTAGACACGACAATCCTAACTCGCGATACACAATCCAACGAATGACCTCGTTCTATCGGACCGTTTCAGCGGGTCGGATTTCAGAATGAAACTCGCTGAGAACGAAAAAAACGCAAATAGGTTGATTGACTTTGGAATTTTGGATTGGTTTAATAATTATAAACCATTATTACTGGGATAGAATATCTATGGCGGACAATTAGTTGCAAAGTCTGTTTGATATTAAAGACACTTGATTTTGTTAAACAAACCAATACGACATCAGCAGGTTTATTGCCTAACGCACTTGCAATCGCAATTGTTTTCATTTTGACATTCCGAAGGCGAGTCTGCTTCCAAAATGAAAACAATTGTTCCACTTTGAAGTCAATTGCGATTATGATTTCGTTAGGAAATAGGCCGACCGAGTTGAAAAAAATCCATCACTGGTCATATACGATATGGTTTTTTCCGCCCAGAATAGAGGCCAAGGGTGTCTTGTGTAAGGGTGCAGCAATATTGCCTTAGATATTTTAACATATTGTTTAACTTGGCCGTCATTATTCATGCAAATAAAACCTATCGTATCATCGACAATATGATAGCATGTCAAGAGCAATATGGTTTTACTCAGTAGAATAGAAGAATATCTTTCTAGTAAAACAGAATTTAACATGGAGCTTATATGGCCGACCTGTTACATGCCGTTACATGGCGTATCGGATCTCTCTGTCTAATCGCTGTCTAATTAGCAATTTAAAATACTTGTATCATCCGTATTACTTGGCCTATACACATAACAGAAAAAAAAAACTTTTTACTAAAGCAACAAGAAGAATAATATCTAAATAAGCACATAAGTAATCAATTAATACATTATACATAATAAGTCGATACACACTCATAAACACATAAATTAAGATACATAGATATAACTAATTAGCATATGCAGCGCCGACGACCCGATAGTCGGGTACACTGTTCGTAGCAGATTTTCGTTACCTGGCTACAGCGTAGCACTCGTAGCAGTAGCTGGAGGTGAATGTGTTAGGGAAAGTCAGAAGAAGAAGTGTATACAAATGAGAAGACCAGTTAAGCCAGTACTTTCTTAATAGGGTATTGGACTTATATTAAATTTCATATATTAATTTGGATAGTATATTAATATACGTAGTATGATAAAATAATTCAAAATCAAATTTGAAATTGGCAATAAAATAAAAACGAATTTTTCACGAAACGATGTTTTGCGTGTAATTCATATGGCGGTTGAGTAATATGACGTCATATTCCTGTATTTGTCTCTCTGTCTAAAAGCAAGTTTTAAACATTTATATCTCTCTTATTTTTAAAGATATTAAAAAACTTTTTATACTAGGCTATTCGGAAGGTAACAAAGTTTCAATTTAAATACTAATAAAAAAATTGGCAAATACCCTATTTAAATTTCAAAGAAGCTACTGATTCTGATTGCCTATTGTCAGTTGGTAACCGATTTAATATATTAAATAATTACATACCTACATAATATAAAGATAAGGATAAGCACAAAACATTACAGATAACGCAATCAGAAAATCAAGATGATGTCAATTCTACCTACAGAAAAACTCGCGAACTTTCTTTTTAAAGGCAAACTTGTGCAGTTTAACCTCGTAAGGCCCACCGTACTACAAACAACCAGTTTATTGTCCGTGGAACTTTGAATCTACTATCAAGGCAATAAAGTTCAATTACGTTTGTCCGATAATGCCATTTTCAATTTATGAAAAAAGGAAAATAAACTTTATTCTCATTGCAATATAGATCAAATTAAATTGCCTTGATTATGTACATCCTACTGCACACTGGGCCTTACGAGGTTATAATGCTTGTAGGGTAAAGTCACCAGTGGTCGGCCAGAGACCTGTAGTCGGCCTCTGCCTATACTTTATATGAGTGGGAAGAGTACGAAAGATATATTTCCCACTCTTCGCACTCATATAAGGTCGACTACTGGTCTCTGGCCGACCACTGGTGACTTTACCCTATCATCCGTGTTTCTTGGCCGATTTTAATTTCACTTTTGGTGATCGCTTTTACGGTGTTTTCATATTTTGTAGAGAAATGCGATTTAAAAAACCATGCATATTCCCAATTAGAATTACCGTAGAATCGCCCTAAGAATGTCCGACCTACGTTAGAGTAAGAGTACACGTGCCACTGATAACCGAATTCTGCCTAAATAATTGCCCCGTGTACACTGAGGCTTAGCCTGTTGATTAATGTGCCCGGTAACGAGATCGAGCCGATTAGGCTAATGCAGGCTCTGTCGAACACGCGCTTAACACTTTGTCGGACTAACGTGACGTAACGAGTGTACTGGGATGTAAAGGGGAGAATAGAGCGTGTAAATGCGAAAAGGATGTAAATTGGAATACGTCATTACACGTTGCTATGTGTATTGGGTGTTAATTCTAATTGTTGTTTATTTACGTTGTAATACAATATGGTTGCTTTGGGTTTATATATCTGTTTCCCAAACTCGATTATTCCGCGTAGCAATTTTTCCCATTCGAGATTTTACCCAATCGCATTTTTCCCACTTTTAAATTTTTCCTGGTCGCATTTTTTATATTCTGCTTTTTTACCAGTCGCAAATTTCTCCATTGTAGTTAGGTCGAAATAGGGAGGTTTAGATTATGTTAGTTTTGCAGCATGCCCGAAGGGCCAAACCACCCATGAGTAGGAGCTCCGCGCCAGCGCTGCGGACTTGCTGAGAAATAAATCTTCGGCAAAATAAGCTACAGAAAATATATCGCCATACTCCTTGCTTTCCCGTCCAGCGAAATCATAACGTGTTATTCCTTTTTTATGCAATCAGTGAGGCTATTGTCGGTTACCAACTGACATTAGGCAATCAGAATCTGAAATTTAAATTAAGAAAGTACTGGCTTGACTGGTCTCCTCATTTGTATACACTTCTTCTTCTAAATTTTCTTAACACATTTACCTCCAGCTACCATAAAACGGGGTGAGTAGGGATTAAGGGGTGAGTAGGGACACAACCTAAAACAAGTCACAACTTGTTACAAATAAGAACAATTATTAAATGGACAATAACGTTACGTCGATTGGAAATAATTTCAGTCTTATAATTAGTAACATATGCTTCATTTTAGGTTGTGTCCCTACTCACCCCTTAATCCCTACTCACCCCGTTTTACGGTACTGCTACGAGTGCTACGCTGTAGCCAGGTAACGAAAATTTGCTACGAACAGTGTACCCGACTATCGGGTCGTCGGCGCTGAATATGCTAATTAGTTATATCTATGTATCATAATTTATGTGTTTATGAGTGTGTATCGAGTTATTATGTATAATGTATTAATATATAATTGATTATTATGTGCTTATTAAGATATTATTCTTCTTGTTGTTTTAGTAAAAAGTTTTTTATTTTTTTCTGTTATGTCTTTCGGCCTAGTAATACGGATTACAAGCATTTTAAACTGCTAATTAGACGGCGATTAGGCAGAGAGATCCGATACGCCGTGTGACGTCATGTAACACGTCGGCCATGTAAACTCTATGTTAAATTCTGTTTTGTAAGAAAGAGATAAGAACAAATCTTTAGTAGCTTATATCTTGGTTATTTTTATAGATATTCGAAAAATGATTTTTCTCAACTCTTTGTTACATGAATCAGCTTTTATTGAAGATGTGAAAAAAAAGGGTCTATATTGACTGACATAATTATTTTTAGTCATAATGTGCTTTAGGTCATAATCATCGCAAGTCATAACGGTTTTTTTTAAAGAAACTGTTACTTTTTTACGATTTTTATAAATCAAACCTAACCTAACCTAGCCTTGTCTACACGTTAGATATTTCAGAACATCTGAAAAGTTTACAGTTTCAGCGATATAAAAAATTATGACTATCAAAAATTATGTCAACAATTACATTATGACCAATAAAATTATGGGAAACAAAGGGCTCCCGAAAAAAAATCATGAATATTCCCTATTGTTATAAATACGAAAGTTTGTGTGTATGTGCGTATGTTGATTATTGCTTCACGCTGAAATGGCTAAGCAGTTTTAGACGGAAATGTGACATCTGACATACATTTATATTAGAAACATAACAATATCTACATGCCAAAACATTTTCACTAGTGTGACACTTATGTAAATCTACCTTTATGTCAGTTCAGGTATGTATCAAGTGTATGGCAACCTTAATTCCAATCGATATGGTTAGCAAAACAGCTAGCTATAAGGTCTGTTCATTCTTACTTGTCTTATATAGTAGACAACTTTCTAACCTCAAAATGAACCTTTTTTGGCTAAAACAGCCGTTTTAAACAAAATAAAGCAATCACAGACAATACATTGGCCAAGTGATGTCCAAAATGTTAACTCGGTTTACATTATTTACGATAAAAGAGCTGTTTTAGCCAAATAAGGTTCATTTTGAGGTTAGAAAGTTGTTTACTATATAAGACAAGTAAGGATGAACAGACCTTAGGTATTAATAGAGAATTTGCTATTGATATCTTCTTTAGCTAATTACTCGAATTAGCTTTGTAAAGATTGCGTCGACGGTGTTATTTCCGAGATTCCATTAGTGGCACAAAGAAGGGGAGAAATATGACAACGGTTGAACGTTTCAGGTACTCCCACATTCAACGCTGTTTAATAAAGTCTAAATTTAATTTGCGATCATGTTGTGTAATTAGTAATTACTAGGGTAAACTGTATTGTTTGCCATTATGAACTTTAATATAAGGTAATAGAGATAAATCAACAATCATTAGGTGCCAGTAACTGGAATTTTACACTCAAAACAATGTTAGCCAACCAAGAGAGATTTTCTCTTAGTTGGCATAAAATGAATACAATAGTTATGACATAAGCTATATCAACCAAAGCTGATAGTAACAGCAGCAAGTTCTTTAGTGATTCAACTAACATCTTAGTTGATGTGTCTAACGTGTTGTTAGGCTCATATGAAATCAAGACGCCTATGCACAGTAATAACAATCTTGTTAGAAACTACTGTGGCGACCTAGCGACATCTAACGGCAACTTGTATCAACCAACTCGCTACCTCGCTAGCGCCACCAGTGTCAGACAGCGCAACTAAAGTGTTCTACAACGCGCTAACGAAGTTTCTCCAGTCAGTTGACATATATACAACTTCCAACTTCATCCCAATGGACTTCGGTCCCCAGGCATAACACCCGCCTGGAGAGAGATCTCTCTATTACACTCTCTTCCTACATTGGTGACCCCGACGTGATCGTCCTCCTACACTACCAATTATTAAGAGAGAACAAGACAATGTGCAAATTATTTAAGCGAATCAACGCCCAAAACACTTTGAAATTTTCTATTTGGATACAAACGAATGCGATGATTGATGGGGTTTTTTTTTAGCTATTCCTTTTGGCTATGGACTCCGAAACAAGTCCACCCGAAAGTTAATGTACGTTGGAAATATCCATTAATCTTAAAAATATTTTCAGATATCTTGGAAGCTAATTAGGGGTGTTATTTTCTCAAAAAACTGCGGTCGGTCGGACGGACGAGCGAATCGAAGCGGCGAGTTTAAGTAGTCCCGTCTGAGCGAACAAAACACATTTTAGCGCGTGAATTGTCAATTAGGCAGCTTTATACGTTCAAGAAGTCATGCTGCCAAATTGAATACACGCTCTAAAATGTGTTTTGTTCACTCTGACGGGACTAATTAAACTCGCCGCTTGGACAATCACTCGTTCGTCCGTCCGTCGTTGTTGAGACAATCACACCCCAGATAAGGGTTCGAGGCAAGGAGAGCGCCGAAAACAAGTTAGTGGTTAAACTTCACTCAAAACACTAACCCCACAGTAAACAGCACAATAAATATTTATAACACAGTAAAGCTATTTCTGTTGAAATATTCTATCTCTTTCTGTCAAATTTAAATGTCATAATGAAGGACAAGGACATAGTTTACTTTGGATAGCGCACGGCTAACGCACCGAACACGTGGCTATAGCTCTCCACCAATGATAGCATGTATGGGGGGGTATAGGGGGAGAGAAAGTACTGTGCGCCGCAAGCACATTTTCGCCGCATGGCAAGGTTTGACTTGAAAAATGTATCGTACTTACAAGAATTAAAGCTCACTTTTCAATGTTTCACTTTGACAGGCGGTGCTGATCTGGTGACGGAGAATTGAAGTGAGCTTTACAGTGACAAGTTAAGCTGAATGAAATATTTAATATAAACAAACAAGCTAGCTAGCTATCTCTGTCCGATTGGATTCCCTCTCTATCCGAAGAGACGTCAGTTCACTTTGCGTGCTATGATCAGCTTTATAACGGGGTGTTCTAAAAAATTATTACCGGCCGCTGAGTTCCACCATCGAACTACTCGTCATAAAGCCAGGTTTCATCAACATCACCTTGATGAATGGCGTTCTTCCACCGTGCGTTTCACTAGGCACTTTTTAAGTACAGTGAAACTATGGAACGAACTCTTCCTTCCGTTTTTTCATTGGAGATGCAACCTTGGAAATAAGAAATAGTTATTTGTTATATAAGGGGGGAAAGTTGTATTTTACCTGCGAGTGTTAATTTGAAACACGAGTTAGCGAAAGGATTCTATGATAGACAACGAGCGAAGCGAGTGGTTCAAAAACAGAATCCTGAGCGTATCGAGTGTTTCAACACACGAGACGTAAAATAACTTTTCACCCATGTATAACACAAAACTTTTCACCTCACTACAGCGAGGAAAATAAGAAAAAGGGTCAATAATAATTTTGCACGGTTTCCTGTAATTCCGCAGGTGTTAATACGTCTTCGTCACTCGAATCACTCATTTTTAATAACAAAACAAACTAGAAAAACATGCGAATATTTAACGTTGACGGCTTAATTGAAAAGTTTTGACTTAAGTTTTTTTTAATTATTTCGGATGCGTTTTGTTCGCACATCGACTTGGAATGTTAGAACATTTTATCCGTTTTTACAAGAAGAATGAAGGTTAATGTTAAATGCTGATATTTATGAATTAAAATAAAGTTGTAAGACTGTATTTAGTGTTTTTTAGTCGATGCAATTCATTAATTGTGATGTTATTCATTCAGCTGTCAGCACTTTTAACGTTTTACGTTTTGTTAGCTGTCAAATATCACTTAAGCTGCCTTCAAATGTCAAAACTCTTTCGTTACATGTGGATAAAAAGCGATTTTCTCAATAGATATCAAACAAATAAAAAGGGCTTTCCGAGCTAGTGAGATGAAAAATAAATGTACAAATACATATTTAATAATGCAAGGTAGAATACAGTATGACCCCATTTCAACCAAGTAATATCGCCAGTGAGTCTTAACAAATAGCCTTGTGTATTTTATAGATTTTGCTTCGTAAAATAAATAGAAGAGGACGAGATGAAGCCGGTATCTAAGATTGCATCATTTCAAAGTGAATTGTCATACTATCGTGGAATAGATTGAGTTTATTTTGGGTTTATATTAGTGAATTGTTTACCCTGGTTTTGTCGACGATCATTTCATAGAACGTATGTCTTAACAGAATTTTTATTTCTTCGTCAGGCTTTTCTAGGTGCACGAGTTACTAACCTAATCTTACGTAACTAGAATCAGACGATTGTAAACAAATGTATAACCCCATATCTCTTTAAAGTAGAAAAAAAGGTCATGACTTGTAATACTTTGGCTAAATTCTAAAAAAAAACAAGGCGTGTTCTGAAAATATTTTTACCATAATATTTATAAGGACAATTTACTACACACATTGTTAAAAGTATTTACAAAGTCTTAATTTTTATCACGTTTGTAATCCTCATTCGACAGCTAGTAAACTAAAGAAGTTATTTAGGTAATATACAGGGTGTGTCCTGTAACAGGAACAATAAATTAAAATATAGGCCTTTTAAGTTATCAGTAAATGTTTCCAAATGGTTTCAGTTAAATTAAAATTAAAAAAAAAAATGTTATTCTCTAACAAAGTTAATTGCACCAGCAATGTACATAAACACCTCACGGCAACCGTTAAATCACGATCGTGTCTAGTCGGAATACTTCGTTGAACATGGCGCGAACGCGACCGTTTGTCACACACACGTCAATAAAAGTAGACGTTTGTGTTCTTCAAATATTACGTTACTTGCTAACAATCTTGCTAATGATAAGAATTACTTTATTAAACACTTAAATAAACGCACGTTTATGTAAACGTTTAAAAAAACAACTTTTAAAGACGTAAACTACATAAATAAAAATGATTAACAACAAGAAAAGGATAATTGTGTTTATTAAGTCCAAAGAATGAGCACAATTATTTGACACTGGGTAAACTCAGGGTAGCATGGCTTACTTTTCTGGAGATGTGTATGTTCTTTTAGTTGTTCTTGTACCTACAGTTTTCATGATAAACGCCAAACAGCTCCTCTGGTGCCGGAAGTAGGGAGTTCTGTTAAAGCGTTAGAAAATGCTCTGTTCTGTCGACGATAGAGAATACGGCCACACTTTGGCCATGTGCTGTGCAGGCTGCTGCCCTGGTTATCCCGCATGCTTTTGTAAGTACCTACACAATATTTACATAACCCGGCTAGTAGCTGATGGATGATGATGCCCGTGCCGTGGTATGTTATTGTTTACGGTTTAAACCTCAGCTTAAATTTTCTCTTGCTTCAGAGTAAGATATCATCTCACAGTAACGTAAACGCAATTCATGGCAATAGAAATTTAAGCTTTCCATTGTAATATTGTGATTTGTTCAAAACTTTTGAATTGACAACTTGACATAGTCAATTAATGTAGGTACCGTATTTTTAAATAAATAAAACCTCTTCACCTGATCAAAAAGTTCGCATTCGGGATTGCGTGGTTTGTAAGCGTTTGTGACACGATACTCTTCGATTATTGTTTTTTTTTATCAAACACACTGGCTGAAAACTTCAAAACACTCATAGATTATAACCAAATAGCAACCGTCGTATTGACATTGGTGCTGTCGGAGTGACTGATGGTAAGTCAGATTTTTTCTGTAATAATATAATAATAAAAATAGGCACCATGGTTATTCAAAATTAGGTACTCAAATATGTTTTCCTTTGAATAAAGTGATTCAAAATGCCTCGTAGCTATTTGCTGGCGATTGCGAAGGAGGAGCGTCTCAAAGCGCACGTGAGGGTGTCGAGTCGGCTTCTGAGGCTCGAGAGCAACCCCCTGGAGATGCTCGACGATTTTATCAGGGCACATTTTAGACTAACAAAACCACAATTTGTTTGATTGTGCAATGAAATTAGCCCTGAAATTTGGTACAGCCGTACAGCCGGAGCTGAAGGTATGTTTACTAACTTATTATGCATCAAGTTATTAGTTATATTCAACAATTGACATAGAGACAGTGTTTGTGTGATTCGATTTTATGTTTAAACATACAATCGATTTTCAATCTCGAGCTAAGTTCCTATTCCGTACATTGATAAGTAGTAGGTAACATCATTACATAAGTAACCTTTTACGATATAAGCGCTAATCTTGAAATTGAAAAATGTGTCGTCATAATGATGCCATAGATTGTACCTAGGAATGTATGTATGTCCACTAATTCTAACTGTTCCAACTTTATAAGTATTGTTGTACTTGTTTTAGAGTTCCGAAGTTAAACTAGTAACCCTTATAGTTTCGCCGTAATGATTTATTAACAAAAAAAAGTTTTTTTTCTGTTTGTCCATCTGTCCTTCTGTCTTTCTATCCGCGGTCTAACTCATAGACTCTTTGTTGGAACTACAAAGCCATAATTTGGCATAGTTATACATTTACATAAATTACGCTAACATAGTTGTTAAATAAAATCTTGAAGAACATGTTTTATAGGGTACCTACATGTGAAGCAAAGATAAATTGTTTTTAGGGTTCCGTAGTCAACAAGGAACTCTTGTACTTTCGATATAATCTGACCTCTGTCCGTCCGTCGGTCCTTCGGTCCGTCTGTCCGTCGGTCCTTCGGTCCGTCTGTCCTTCGGTCCGTCTGTCCGTCGGTCCGTCTGTCCTTCGGTCCGTCTGTCCGTCTGTCCGCGGTTCATAACAAAGACTTAATATTACAAAGCTGCAATTATTTTATTCAAGTAACGTCCCATACATGCAATTTATTTTTTTGGTTCTACCTTAAGTACCTATTGTTGTAAATTTAAATAAACCCATCGAAAAATTTATTTTTGTGTATCTCCCTTTTAGTTACGCCATGTCCGTCTGTCTGTCTGTCTGTCCGTATGTCCGCAGTTTATCTAAAAGACTCCTGATACTCCAAAGCTATAGATTTAAATAACGCCAACAAAGAAACAATTTCTTTTTGTGTATCTCCCTCCTTACAGCAAATAAACATTTTTTTTGTTCTACCTTAAGTAAGGACCTATGTTGTACTTGTTTTTAGGGTTCCGTAGTCAACAAGGAACCCTTTTAGTTACGCCATGTCCGTCTGTCTGTCTGTCCGTCTGTCCGCGGTTTATCTAAAATACTCCTGGTACTCCAAAGCTGTAATTTGGCAAAGTCATAGATTTAAATAACGCCAAAAAAGAACCAATTTCTTTTCGTGTGTCCCTCCTTACATGTAAAGCTTATAAATATATTTTTTTGTTCTAACTTAAGTACCTATGTTGTACTTGTTTTTAGGGTTTCGTAGTAAACAAGGAACCCTTTTAGTTACGCCATGTCCGTCTGCCTGTCTGTCTGTCCGTCTGTCAGCGGTTAACCTAAAATACTCCAGGTACACCAAAGCTATAATTTGGCAAAGTTATAGATTTAAATAACGCCAACAAAGAAACAATTACTTTTCGTGTAACTCCCTCTTTACATGTAAAGCTTATAAATATATTTTTTTGTTCTAACTTAAGTAAGTACCTATGTTGTACTTGTTTTAAGGGTTTCGTAGTCAACAAGGAACCCTTTCAGTTACTCCATGTCCGTCTGTTTGTCTGTCCTTCTATCCGCGGTTTATCTAAAAGACTCTTGGTACTACAAAGTTGTAATTTGGCATAGTTATACATTTAAATTACGCCTACGAAGTTGTAAAATAAAATCTTAAAAATTGTCATGTCATTTAGGGTCCCTTTCCGTACATGTAAGGTTTTTTTTTGAATTCGTAATAACATCGAGTGTGGTGTCATTAGAAGATTAGTTAGATTAGTAAGGCTGTCGGAACCCTACTCTGAGCATGGTCGGACATGCTCTTGCCCGGTTTTATTAATGTTTAGGTTTGCACACGTCAGTTTGAGTGAATAATTACCTACTAAATATACTGTTGTAGGTACTAGCAGCCATCGCATTTTTTGGAAATGGGCCGTACCAAAAACAGGTTGGAGCATACGACCACCATTTGGCACTGTCCCAGTCAAAAGTGCGGGACTGTTTTTGGGAAGTACGTACGTAGCTAATACTATTCTTATTACAATTTTTTATAATAAAACTGAAGAAGTAAGAATTCTGTAGGTGTACGATATTTGGGACAAAATACTTCAGGGGCTTAAAAGTCACCCACAAAACATGTTTTGATTGTTTTTGTAATTATTGTCTATCTGTCTGTCTGTATGTATGTTTATTTGTGATTCGATCGCGCAAAAACTACCAAACGAATTCGATAGTTTTTATTCGCCGTCCAGAGCGGGGTAGACGGGGCTCGCGGCGCAGCCCCTGCATAAGAAACGGCCCGTATCAACAACATTTTATAAGATGGGTAGGTTTGTTACTTTCATTTGTCGTTCAGGGCAGTCTCTGTTCTAATAGAATGAACTGACAGGCCAAAATCGGCCGGTGGACTGTTAGCCCTAGGTGTTTAGAGTGGTTTCCAATTTCATTGATAAAAAATCGGCAGTAGATGAAAAATCATTAACTCGCCGTATTTGGGCGCATACACATCGTTGTGAATAACGCTTCAACTAATAATTAATAGCTAATTAAGATAATACACCGAGGGGTACTCAAAGAAACCCTAGAACCCTTTAGACACAATGTTGCGATTGCCACGCGTACGAAGTCACGGGCACAGTTAGTACATAGTAGATAGTAGCCTATGTACATATTTTAATGTGAATTGTATTATTCTGGTTTTTCTTTTGTACAATTAAGTTTTTACATACATACTTAATATTAAAATTGTGAAAGCCTCTCCGACTTGATCTTGATGTCATTTTTTTAAGGAGATGTTTGTTCCGCTTTAGGCTAGGCAGTATTCTGTTAAACTGAAAAACAATGATGGAATTATGTGTGCTACCTTTATTAAAGTTTTGTTTTAATTATAGGTGACAGAGCCTTTAAACAACCCCCAGAGTGTGACAAAAGTTCATAAATTTCCCCAAGAGAAGCAAAGATAGAGAGGTTGTCTTGAGGAAGTGTCAAGTTTTGTTTTAATTATAGGTGACAGAGCCTTTAAACAACCCCCAGAGTGTGACAAAAGTTCATAAATTTCCCCAAGAGAAGCAAAGATAGAGAGGTTGTCTTGAGGAAGTGTCAAGTGAGTATAAAATAATTATCCTATTTGCAAATTTAAAGTTTAAAAACCACCATGTAAGGGAAAACCAATAAAATTATGCAAGAATTAACTAATAAGTTATAACACTAGACACACATAAAAAGCTATTTAGTTCATCTATGGATGCATTCCATAGAAGTGGTCATTTGCAATCATTTTGCAATTTAGATGTACTTATCCCTCCATACATATAGTCAAGGAAATGTATTCGCGTACCTTTTTGACTCTTATTGTCATTGTGACAAAAGTGAAAAAGGTACGCGAATTCATTTCCTTGACCGTACATACATTATAAAACAAAACCATCTCTTGGGTAATAAATAGGTCAAGTTCTCTTGTGCCACCTAAAGTATATGACATGACAAAGAACCAAGTTTTACACTAGATGTCAGTCAAGCGAATTTATTTCCGCTGAATGTATTTTGAGCCCTAATTTCATAGTTTTCTTAAATATTATACAGATTTCATAATGTTGTTACATACCTACTGCATTGAAAAGGGCTTAAATAAATGGGTTCGTAAAAATAAATGTTTAAAAAAACAAAAACCCGCCTTCAAAAATGCAAAAAATAACTTCTTTTAAAATGGTAGGTCAGTCCAACTGCATTCGGCTTTTGGTTTAAAATATTGTGGGACGCCGTCTTCAGTTGGACTGACCTACCATTTTAAAAGAAGTTATTTTTTGCATTTTTGAAGTCGGGTTTTTGTTTTTTTAAACATTTATTTTATTTTATACTTTTTGTGTGGTTGCCGAGTTAGAATAGTGCCACTCCATGTCTTCCCGTGGATGTCGTAAGAGACGACTAAGGGAATAAAGGCTTGTAGTACTGTTAGGCGATGGGCTTGCAACCTGTCACTAATACGCTGGTAAATATCTTAGCCTAATTGTGCAAATTGTGGTTATAGAATTATCAACAAGTTTTTAAAGATGTTCTCTGCCTACCCCACTCTGGGAACGAAGGCGTGAGATTATGTATGTAGTTATCCTATTTATGCTGTTACGTAGCTCCACTTCTGAATATTAATGAGAAACTATAGAACATTTCAAGCTCGCCGCAGACAACGCCGCGGGAATGTCATAGTCATATAAAAAAAAATCAAATCGGTCCAGTGGTCTTCGAGTAATCGGGGAACATACATTAAAAAAAAACCCGACGAATTGAGAACCTCCTCCTTTTTTTGAAGTCGGTTAAAAATACACACACTGCACTGTCGCTCAGCTATTACTTCGAATCTGGCCGGACTGCTGTGTATCTAGATCATGCGAAATTGACTACTTATAGTTATAGCTCACTACTTAATCAATAACCCTATGTAAATTTAAAGTATGTAATGCATTTGATGACACGTCAACATTTGTCTAATTAATAAGTATGATTCTTTTAAATCTAATATTTGTCTTCGACTGTAAAATATACCCCGTAAATATTGCGTATTTATTGAATTTTAACTATGATTCATTAGCTGAGGTATCCTCATACTGTTTCCGGCTATTCAATTAAAATATAAATATTTAATTAATTTCTTACGAATTCTTAGTGATTATTGGGTAATATGATCAAATTTACGTTAATAAAACTTGATAATCATGTAAAATCTTTTAAAAAAATTGCAGGAGACTCCAGCTACGCCCAAAGAACCTCTTTAATGGAGCCGATCCTAAACGGGACTGCTGATACGCCGGAGGCGCGTACTACTCTCACAAGCATTATGTTCGGGCCAGGAATGTTTTGGAAAGGTGCATTGGGGTCTGAAAAATAGATGGAGATAATTTTATTGCCACTCATTATACGCCTGTGAAATAAGTTTTTTTTAAATAGATTATGTTCATAGATGGCGACGCCTGATTAAATGAATTATTATTATTAATTGTTTAATGTATCGCTGTCAAACTTTGGTTTAAATTCGTTTAGATTCGTTTAGGGTACTGTGTACTGATAATATTTTTTTAAGCAAGCTCGTTATTAAAAATCACCACGCAACCGATGAATCCGAATAATTGTGTGTAAGTTATCTATCATGTCCTTAATAATCCTGACATCTCCGAAGTGGCCCAAAGTGATTGACCTTTTAGTAGAGGATCCGTATTAGAAACTACATTCACCCATCTGTTTAAGGAATGAAAAATATTTTATATCAAATTTTGTATGTTAGAAAATATATCTCGAGTGGGTTTCCTGGCCAAGGTATGAAAAAATCTGAAACCCAACATTTTAAATTAAATCACAAAGAAACAGGGTCTTTATGCAAGGAACGGCGGCGGTGCAAATTTTGAATTGAGTTAACCGTGTCATGTGCGGAACCCTCAGTGGGCGAGTCCGACTTGCAGTCCGGTTTTTTTTTAATTACCCATAGCTAGGCCAGGATTTTTTTAGCCGAACTACTCGTTTAACATACTTAGGGCCGAGTTCACCAACAATTAAACGGACGATTAGCGATTTTAACGGGTGTCAAATGTATTGATTAACAGCTGATTAAGACAACCGTCCGTTTAATTGTCGGGGAACTCTGCCTTAAATTTATGTCATGCTCCCTGGACACCCCACTGTCTGTTTTGTAATGTTTTAAAGGATAACCCTAACGTACACAATATGTACCGAATTTGTACATACTTAAAAAGAAATGTACCTCAATAGATCGAGTGTACAAATTATATGAGTTTGGGCTGAGATTAATTTAAGAATTTGTCATTTATTAAAACATAACGCTGTTGTATCCAATATGTACTGAATTAGTACGCACTTTTTTTTTCGAAGTACCTCCATAGATCGAGAGTACAAATGATCTGAATTTGGGGTTGCTGTGGAGAATCTCCCCAGCAACCCCAAACATTGAATTTAAGAAATTATTATTTATTAAAACATTACGCTGTTGTACCTAATATGTACTCAATTAGTACGCAATTTATTTGAATTACATTGAATTTAAGAAATTATTATTTATTAAAACATTACGCTGTTGTACGCAATATGTACTGAATTAGTACACACTTTTTTAAATGCACCTCCATAGATCGAGAGTACAAATGAACTGAAACACTTTCGCATATGATTCTGATTTGCAAGCGTAGGCTGTATTTTATAAAGAGAATAAAGCTTTTGCTCAACATGTCGACAGAATAAAATCGACTTTTTCCATGTTGGTTATAATAACAATTTCCTAAATTCAATTTTGGGGTTGCTTGCGAGATGCTCCACGGCAACCCCTAGTTTAGATCATTTGTACTCTCGATCTATGGAGGTACATTTAAAATAAAGTGCGTACTAATTGAGTACATATTGGGTACAACAGCGTTATGTTTTAATAAATAACAAATTCTTAAATTAATCTTTGGGGTTGCTGGGGAGATGCTCCACAGCAACCCCAATATCATATAATTTGTACTCTATTGAGGTACATTTGTTTTTAAGTATGTACAAATTTGGTACATATTGTGTACATTAGGGTTATGCTTTAAAACATTACAAAACCGACAGTGGGGTGTCCAGGGAGCATGACATCTAAATTTGATATTAAATACTTTTCTCTCCTTAAACAGATGGGTGAAGGTCGTTTCGGATCTTAGATCCTTATCCTTACCAATATTATAAACGCGGAAGTTTGTATGTAAGGATGTTTGTTACTCTTTCACGTGGCAACGGCTGCACGGAATTAGATGAAATTTGGAATGGAGATAGCTTATACACTGGATTAAACCATAGGCTTCTTTTTATCGCGGAAAATTTAAAGGTTACCGAGGGAATAATGATAATCGAAATCTACGCCGACGAAGTCGCGGGCAGAAGCTGGTTATTTTATATTTTTGTATAATTACTAGGTACTTCAAATAGTTGGCGTCAAGACCCGGTGATCTGCGAAGAATTGCAACTTACATCCCGCATAAGGGCTTGTTTGCGGAGACGCGGAGCGTCCCGCGTGGCGTGCGGCTTGGCGTTGCGCGGCGCGTCGGGCGTTTTTTCCGTTTACAGAGAGGCGGCGCGTGCAGCGGACCGCGTCATCACACGCGCAAACACAAACATATGGCAATGTACGGTGTTGTTTATAAAGATGCGGGGCGTGATGCGGCACGTAGTGCGGGGCGTAAAGAGTAGCGGTGTCCGCTACATCCGCGGCGGACTCTCGACCGTGTAGCGGAGCGCGCGGCGGAGCACAAGACTGTCAGAAGGTTCCGCCGCGGGCCCCGCTGCGAGCGCAGTGGCGGGAACCGTCGTTATTAACGCGTGCGACGCTGCGTGCAACGCGGCGATGCCATCCGCGGGCTCCGCCGCAAGTAACGCTGTATTTGAAGCAAACGCGCGTAAAACCGCTTCTCCGTAAACGCTTTTATACAACGCCATATGTTTGAATTTAGTGCAGACCGCGCCGCCCAACGCTTCGCGCGACGCCCCGCGTCTCCGTAAACAAGCATTAAAGCTTTTCACCAACACCATGCATAGACCTTACAACTTTGATTTGAATAATCTTTATACAAAGTAGACATTAGAAAAGCATTAAAAATACACTGTAAAACGTGTCATTTTATTTATTGTTATTATTATTTTTATTCATGACAATGTTTCTTTGGGCTAACTGCTGCGCCACCTATAGCGCCGCCACAATTTGCCCACCTATAGTGACTAGCGCCCGGGCAATGTCTGATTTACATTAGTGTTTCATGATTTTTATAATGGTTACGACCGCCGATTTTTAATTAATATACCTAAATTAATATTAATAACCGATAAAATAATAAAAACAACGAGTTTACGAATTATTTCCAGGTAACGCTAATTTGATGCGCCTAGTATGATCATCGCCGAAAGCCAGCAACGGCGGAGGAGAAGATGTAGTAGCTTTAGAAGAGGTGTGGGGCATAATGGATAGATCCTTTAATATTATTAACGCTGATAAAATATTTCATCAAATCTCTAGTCACATATTTATTGAAATTAATTGAATTTGTGTGCCTACGGCTTCATTGCATATAAATGGCGGTGGCGGGGCACATCACTCTCAGAACAGATGGTCAATAGGGTGGAAGAGTTCTCCAGTCGTCCGCGTACCGGAAGACGCAGCGCGGGTAGACCTCCAACAAGGGCCGATGACGTAGCTAAGGTTGCCTGAAACCGATGGATGCAAAGGGCGCAGGAGACCTTGGGGGAGGCATATGCCCAGCAACAGTGAACGTCTTTCGGCTGAAATGATGATAACTACACTATGAAAAATACTAGAAATAAATTTTGTTATTCTTATTTCTAAAATTTCTAAAAAAAAACCATTCACTTGCTTTTGTTTATGAAGGGGATTGCGGTCGTAATCAAAATAATTATGGTACACAATACTAATGTTTCGAGGCGCTCGTAAACGGAATAACAATCGTCTTTGGGGGACTGCCCTACGACACTACTAAACCGCACTACTGTACCCTTAACATGGGTTACAACAATTAAAGTACTCGCTAGCGAGTGGAATGCTCTGTCCCTCGCAGTCCTCGAGGTATTCTTATAGAGTGCGAGGGACAGCATTCGACTCGCTAACGAGTACGGTAACTGTAACTCATGGTTAGGGTGCTGACCAAAACTAGTATTTTAAATGTGAGGTAGGTCGGTTCCCTCCTTCCCCACGGCACTACTAAGCCGCACTACCGACCAATGATTTCTATTTCTAACTCAAATTTAACGGAGAAGACGGAAATTAAAATTTAGAATTTAGCGGAGCTCCTTTTTTGGGTGGTTTGGCCCTTCGGGCCTGCTGAACAACTAACATAACCTAACCCTATCTCATATTTATGATATTAGTTTTGGTCAGTAGTGCGGCCTTGGGGCAGTCCCGTTGCTTGGTTTATGTTATTTTAACCGACTTCAAAAAAAGGAGGAGGTTCTCAATTCGTCGGGTTTTTTTTAATTTTTTTTATGTATGTTCCCCGATTACTCGAAGACCACACTCCCGATTTGAAAAATTTTTTCGTTGTTCGTATGGGTATACTTTCTAGTTGGTCCCATTGTCACCACGTCAGGATCTGATGATGGGATCATGGAGAAATCAAGAGAACTCCTCAAATATTATAGGCACACCTATAGCGATTTTGGTATTTTTCACTGTAACTCATGCATTTGCTTTTGAAAAGTACTATATGGTGAAGTGGAACTGATGATGAAGACCACAGGTGGCCCCCGGAACTCCTTAACGGTACCTATTTCAAAGGTGGCGATAAGATATTTCGATAAAGGAAGTTGAGCGACTATGACGAAGCATATTTAGGTTTAAATATGACTATGACATTCCCGCGGCGTTGTCTGCGGCGAGCTTGAAATGTTCTATAGTTTCTTATTAATATTTAGAAGTGGAGCTACGTAACAGCATAAATAGGATCACTAAAAAGTATAAAATAAAATAAATGTTTAAAAAAACAAAAACCCGCCTTCAAAAAGCAAAAAATAACTTCTTTAAAATGATAGGTAAATAGGTCAGTCCAACTGAAGTCGGCGTCCAACAATATTTTAACCAAAAGCAGACTTCAGTTGGACTGACCTATTTACCTATCATTTTAAAGAAGTTATTTTTTGCTTTTTGAAGGCGGGTTTTTGTTTTTTTAAATATTTATTTTTAGTTGTTCAGCAGGCCCAAAGGCCCAAACCACCTAGAAAAAGGAGCACGGCGGAGCTCCATTGACTCCGTCAAATTAAAAAATGCGGGTTAGTAGTGACGTGGGAAAGGAATGGTTCGCTTGAGTGCGTCAAACATTACGATGAAGTATTTAACTACTTGATAACAATGAAATTATACTTTGATTTTATGCACGTTTAATAATATAAAATAAAGAAAACAATATTATAAAAAAACCTAAATTCTTCTGCTTCTTGCCAGAATCCTTGAATTAACTAATTAATTCAAAATGTTCTCGATATGTTGACCATTTGCTCGTTTGCATGCTTCGTATCTTAATAATGTATTACGATGCACTGTATTCAGATCGCGTTGCCGTATGGTCTCAAATGCCCGTATAATTCGATTTTTCAACATTTCTACAGTATCCACTTCAGCGGAATACACATCATCTTTGATGGCTCCCCATAAAAAGAAATCCAAACATGTCAAATCCGGCGACCTCGGGGGCCAACGCTTGGGAGCATAACGCCCGATATATCGATCTCCAAATATCTCAGTCAACTTTTGGCGTACTGCAACAACGGAGTGAGCAGGGGCTCCATCGAGTTGGAACCATGTTACGTTTCTTACGTTCTCAGGCAGTTGATTGTAATACTCTAACAGAGTTCCATTTATTAATTGTAAGAAACGTGCCGTGTTCAAAGTTCCATCAATGAATACTGGACCGATTATTGTACTCCCGTGAACAGCTGCCCACACGTTAACCGAGAAACGGTATTGGTGGGCTGTTTGTCTCATTAACCGGGGGTTGCTGGTACTCCAATAATGGGTATTTTTCGGATTCCAGAGTCCATTGTTGGTAAACGTTGACTCATCTGTCCAGATGACGTTTCGGGCAAATGTTATGTCGCGTGTACTCCCATGGCACTGAGATAAAAACCACTCGCAATAAGCCAGCCGCACTGTGTGGTCTCGCTGCAACAGAGCCTGCACTTTCAAAAATTTGTAGGGGCGTTTTTTGTTCTTTTTCAACACTTTGTGAACAACACTACTACGCACACACTGAACTGAACAACTTACTAACACCAAATACGAGACCCGCTCTCCTTGTGCTTGTAGTTGGACGTTCTCGGAAGTGCTGTAGAATCTGCCGTTCCAATGCTGGTCTGACGCTAGATGCCGCAGGCCCGTGTGCCGCCGGTTGCACTCTACCGGTTATGGGCAGATTGTCCCGCACACGTTGCACTGCGTTGACTATGACGCGGCCGCTCGAAGGTTGCCTCCGGTTAGGATGTCGTTCACGGTATAAACTAAGTGCTCGAACAGCATTGCCTCTTGCTTCCCCGTATAGTAGAATCATGTCACACAATTCGTGGGCATCATAATTATTCCGTGCCATTTTTTATCGGTGAATGAAAATTGACAACACTTAGCTGTCAATGTTAGAATTTTTCGTTTTAAATTACCATAAAACCTTAATTGAATAAAAAGTTCAGACTGAAGAATTTGACAATTTCTTGAACATAAATTTAAAAAGAAATAACCAAAACCAGTGCCATTTTGTATCTCTTACTAATTTAGTTCCTAAGTACATCTGGATACGAACTAATTTCGATCGTTTTAAGTATTTCTGAAGTAGCATCCCCCGTACCAAGAAACCAAACGAATGACGGGCGACCATATCGCGATGTTAATATCCATTGACTGTGAAGCTTAATTTGAATCGCTATTTTCTCCACATTTTAGGACTTTGGAACATTAAGATATTTTAAATATGACTGCTAAATATCTAAGGAATCGTCATTTAAATTTATTGCTCCTGTTACAGGACACACCCTGTATACGCTACACGCCATGCATTTATTTAGAAAAAATAAAATTAACCGGTGGTGTTATTCTCTTAAAAACGGCGATCGGTCGGTCAAACGAGTCAACGCGTCACACTGGCGACTTAAAGTAAACATATATATATATATACCGGATATATTTCAGATATGATTACCTTTTAATATGTCTGTTTTTCGGATTTATGTACCTTTTTTTCTGTTTCCTTGCTTATTCTACTCCAAGTTCGCCGATGTACGTTATCTATAGTAATGCAAAAATGTTTTGTAATTGTTTATGGGCAATAAAGAGTTTACATACATTCATACATATTTTAGCGCGTGCATTCTCAATTAGGCAGCCTTATACATACGTTTGATCTTATCGATAGAAGACCTGCTGCCTTATTGAGACTGCACGCGCTAAAATGAGTTTTGTGCGCTCTGACGGGACTACTTAAACTCGCCGGTGTGGCGCGTTCATTCGTTCACTCGTTCGACCGACCGAGCGCCGTTTTTAAGACAATAACACCCCTGGTTTTAAAAATGGAATGTTAAAGTGATTTACTATTAGCAAGCGCTTGTAGACACACACGTATAAAAGTGCCTACAAGACCTTCTTATAGAATAAAGAATTTCATTATCATAATAGGCTAACAACTGATTTTCAGACGACACTATACGACCTTTTTTACTGCGTAAGAGCTTTACGAAAATGCCCCTCTAGATATAATTATATCGAATGACCGATCACCCTGTATAATTTGTGTATGGCTGAGGGAGTTCCGAACAGGAAAACGGCATTTACGGAATTGGCTGCTACTAATTGCTTCCTTTCGCTATTCACTTCGTTCGTTGTTAATAAATACACCATTTATATCATTAGCCTGTATTCATCGCTGTACGAGTAAATTGATTTATACTACTTTACCTTATCATCACCTTATAAGTATTATGAGACAGAGCTAAATCAAATTTGCGTTTGTGTACTTGTTATTCTCAGTTTCCAATTCGTTGACGAATTACTAATCGGTAAGCTAAAATTGTCGCGCACTTTTATTTTAGTAACAAAAAGTAAACTTAGAAAACCATAGGACTGTGTCACAGTGACGTTATGATTCAAGTCGTAAGGAAATTCGAACAAATGTGTTTTATAATGTCACTGTGACACCGTTCTATAGTGGCTCAGGGTTCACTTGGGCTGATAGTACGTTAATTAATGAACGTATTTTTTTTTTATGGCACTGAAAGGCACGAGAGCACTCAGGCCACCTGATGGTAAATGGGACCTGAGACCCATAGACATTTGAAAACTCAAGGCTACAATCTCAAAACTGCAATCCTAAGACTTCAAATGCGTTGCCAACCCTGAGGACTAAGATGGAATGCCTCTATGCTAGTAATTTCACCGGTTGTCTTATCCCCACAGCGGAACACAGCAATGCGAACACTGCTGCTTGGCGGTGGGTTAATGGATAAGATTGTGGTAGTGATCCGCACGGATCCTGCACAAGGTCCTGCCACCACTAATTATAATATTAATCTAGTATCTATTCAAAGCAACGGTGCATAAATAATTATTGGCGTCACGGAAATATAATATTCATTCCTGTTTGCTTTCAATGCTGATTGCAAACGGCGGATAGTGTTTAATTGCGTATCTAAAATGTAAACTACATTTTTATTGATTTCATTTTACCATTCACTACTGTGAACTACATTTCAGGTCCGTTTTAAATAAAGATGAAAGAGTTCGACGCTGAACATATATCCGTTCATTTAACCGATTTGGAATAACAAGCTCTGCCTGCATAGGTTTTGGATAATTTTAAAATATAGTTTTAGGTTGTATGCCTATTTATTTTGGTAGTAATTAAGGTAGTGATTTTGGTGGTTCTAGAATCCATGCATTTCCACCACTTTCGTTTTGGCCTTCAGTTTTATCATAATTCCAATGATACCTAAGTATATAATTTAACGTAGCTGTACTTGAAACTAATATAAATGAGCTAAAAAACTTAGACCGACATATTTTCGATCTTCGGCGAAAAGGGTCCGGTGTGTAACGTCAATATACCTTTTTCTACGATCAATCATTCACAATATCAATCCTTGCCCAACAAAATGGTTCTTAATAAAATATCACTGTAATGGGAACCCCAGGAAATTCAGCGTATAAATCATAATAATCGATAGATTAGTCCCGTGACGACCCTCGTAGATAAATAATTTGTTTGTTTGCTACTGGTTACCTACATTAATTTTGGGTCTATATTGACTGACATAATTATTTTTAGTCATAATGTGTTTTAAGTCATAATCATCGCAAGTCATAACGTGTTTTTTAAAGAAACTTTTACTTTTTCAGGATTTTTATAAATCAAGCCTAACCTAACCTAGCCTTGTCTACGCGTTAGATATTTCAGAACTTATGAAAAGTTTAAAGTTTCAGCGATGTAAAAAATTATGTCAACATTATGGCCAAAAAAAATATGGGAAACAAAGGGCTCCCATTAATTTTACCTTAAGTAAGGTATAGTTCATTTCAAATACCACGGCCCGATTCCACTTGAGACTTAACAATGAGAGTCATAATGTTTAGCTATTGTTGACTAATTGCTTTACTACCTGAGCACTTCAACTTCTTTCAACAATCTTTTGTTATCACTAATCCTATTGTTCACGCTTAATGACCGTCTCAAGTGGAATCGGGCCTTGGTATATAAAATGAACTTTAAAGTAAGGAATGTTTCCCGAGTTAATTTAACGACAGGCAATAATATCTAAGCCAATATTGGGCTCAAAACTATCTGCCACGTCTGTATTTGAATTTAATGACATAGAAATACTTTCAGAGATAGATGTTATTTTTGATTTTTCCGAGTGCCTACATTTTTCGACTCTCGTCTGACTTGCTTAGACTGACAAACAGGATAGACATGATGAAATTATGATTTCCCGGTTAGGGTAAATATGTATTTGTGTGATGAGCGTAAGTATTTGCCTGAAGATTTTTTTGTTGTTTATAAGTATTTATTTTTCTATACAAGTATGTTTATCGTTGCCTACCCGTTACCGTTGTTACCCATTAGTACAAGCCTTAACTTAGTTTGGGACTAGGTCAGATGAGATTGTCCCTCGATATTTATTTATTTACTAGCTTCTGCCCGCGACTTCGTCCCCTTGGAAAAGTTACTTTGGGCTAACGCTATCTTTAACCCGCGACTTTGTTAACGTAGAAGGTTGAAACATTCTTCATTGGTGCTCCGGTCCTATTGGTCTTAGCGTGATGATGAAGGAAGGCTATATGCCTTCCTAATACTGAAAGATTTTTTCAAATCGGACCAGTAGTTCCTGAGATTAGCGCGTTCAAATAAAAAACAAACTCTTCAGCTTTCTAATATTAGTATAGATATATTTATTTTTGTCAACCATCGGCTACGGAAGGGGTGATAACTTACACATCGTGAATTAAAAAGGACTGCAAGGATGATGAAAAGTACATTTTCTGTACAGTGATGACTTACGGATCTGAGACGTGGGCGCTAACAATGGGCCTTATAAGGAAGCTCAAAGTCACTCAGAGGGCTATGGAGAGGGCTATGCTCGGGGTTTCTCTGCGTGATAGAATCAGAAATGATGATATGCGCAGTAGAACTAAGGTTACCGACATAGCCCGAAGAATAGCCAAACTTAAGTGGCAGTGGGCGGGGCACATTGCTCGCAGGACTGATGGCCGATGGGGTCAGAAGGTTCTTGAGTGGCGTCCGCGGACCGGGAGACGAGCTGTAGGTAGGCCTCCAACAAGATGGAGTGACCACCTTGTAAAGATCGCGGGAACCGCGGTGGATGCGAAAAGCACAAGATCGGTCTGAGTGGAGAGCCTTGGGGGAGGCCTATGTCCAGCAGTGGACGTCTTTCGGCTGACATGATGATGATGATGATGACATTCGACTTTAGTCGAAAGCCATTAATTTACTGATTCTTTTACTAGTATTTATTATTTTAATGAGTTAATGAACGTTTTCCGACCCAATTTCCCCTTTTAATAGCCAAATTTAAACAAAATCTTACTAAACCTAATTAATTTCCTTATAAACGCGAACATTTCTGTTTCCTTATTACAACATTATATAATTTACCGAACCTATTTACCTCCAAAGTAATATGGCATCTCAGCAAAATTAGCACGGGCTCAAATACTCGTGAACCCTTAATAAATTGTTATTAAGGAAACCGAGAGCGTTAACAGAATGTTAATCTAAGCGGTGGTAATCTGCAAGGTCATAGTGTACAGTTTCGACGTCGATTTTACTAAGGGATTAGTTGATTATAGCTGTTTTGTATGGAAAAGTAATACAATTTGTCCTTTGTCCTGTACCTTGTCCTTAAGAGATATCGTATTAAAGATACATTTTTTGTATTATTTATGAACTATAGATAAATTATTAAAAATATAAAAATAAGTGTTTGTTATTTATTAATTAAGTAATCCTCGTGTGTAGTAAGCCTCGTGTGGTTGCCGAGTTAGAATAGTGCCACTCCATGTCTTCCCGCGGATGTCGTAAGAGACGACTAAGGGAATAAAGGCTTGTAGTACTGTTAGGCGATGGGCTTGCAACATGTCACTAATACGCTGGTAAACATCTTAGCCTAATTGCGCAAATTGTGGTTATAGAATTATCAACAAGTTTTTAGAGATGTTTGTAATTCTGTAGCTCTGCCTACCCCATTCTGGGAACGAAGGCGTGAAATTATGTATGTATGTAATTAAGTAATGATTAATAGTAAAAACTCAGATGAAATGCTGCGCTACACCGGTTCTTTCCCCACAGCGGAACATTACAATGCGAAACTGCTGTTTGGCGGCAGCTTAATGAGTACTGCCACCTCATAGTAATCAGATAGTTAATTGGTAAGTAGTCGGTGAATATTTCTAAACTTAAGAGGATTGTAAACCTGAAAATTTCCATACCAAGTAAACGTTGCTTTCCCGCTGAACCTAGTCCAATTTTCAGTGGGCGGATGTGGGCTGAAATGATGATGATGATTATGAAAAACTAGGTCTGTAGGCACGTTTTCTTTTCCAAATAATTCCTTGGAAAAAAAAACTAAAAAAACGGACAGTTTTTCATAATAAATCATGGAAATCGAACATAATTTATGGGGTAAAAACGTTATCGCCCGAAGCTAAATTTGTATGTTTTTGTGTCAGCTACGCTATTTAATCGCCCTTTAAATACTCTTAATTCGCTTTGATTGTTCACGACCGCTCCCTGAACCCTTCCTACGTCGTTACTAATGTCCCGGTAAATTGTAATGACCACTAAATTTCACTTTACTGCTCTGTTTTTCCAATTATCAATTAGGTTTAGTGCTCGAATTTGCTTACTTTACTGGTCATTTCATTGGTCTATTGGGTTGTGAACGTTTAATGTGGAATTGGTTATTTTCACAGGGTTTTATTGCTAAAATAAACCGAATATAAAACACTTATCTAGAACTAGATGAAGGTGAGTAGGGACACAACTAAAATGAAGAATATGTTACTAATTATAAGTCTGAAATTATTTCCAATAGCCGTAACGTTACTGTCCATTTAATAATTGTTCTTATTTGTAACAAGTTATGACTTATTTTAGGTTGCGTCCCAACTCACCCCTTAATCCCTACTTACCCCATTTTACGGTACCTAGTAGCCTCATAGTAAAATTTAGTGTAGGGAGTGGAGATTTGTATGAGACTATGGATTATACTTGAAGCACCGGTTTCATGCAAACTAAAAATGTAATAAGGTATTGGGAAAGTCGTGACATCTGCCTCAACAATGTCACATAATCCGCTAATGATTGCCCAAAAGCTCTATTCTACTATGTAAAACGATATTGTTTTTGACATTATATCATATTTTGACTAAATTGGGTCTGATGGGTTTTGTACCGCGAAAGCTTAAGCTTTTTTGTAGTCATCTGTAACACGATAACATGTCTAATAGCTCCTCCACACTATCGGCGAGTACAAACGATTACTGGAGAGCACGACCGTCTAGAGGGAATTCTCGGCTGTATTTGCCGATCATCGTCTATGATCGCCAATTATCGCCTGCGACCCGTGTTTTTCGGGCACGCATCAAAGGGAATCGCCACGTGGTGCGTTGAGCTGCCCACACTATCGCCGATCATTAATTCCCCGGTGGACAATTAATTAAAAATTAAATTGTATTATATAGTTATTGTACCTTATATAGGTACTTCGTTTTATTACGATTAATGCTCAAGCACCACCATCTTCTTTTCCTCTATTTATTAAATAAATAAAGCAGCAACACACTGCACGTCCATCTTGTACGCTTGGCGTTCGACATACTACTACGGGCAATAGTGTGGATGCTCGCACGATGATCGTGCCGATTATAGACGATCAGACCATCAACGATCATCGCCGATAGTGTAGAGAGCCATAAAGCAATAAGGTTAAACCGACGAGAATATAGCGTCTGCTCCGATCGAGATTAAATTTATATCAACAGCCCGTAAGTTTTAAGACTATTTTGTAAGGAAAACGGGCACATAATAAAAATATATCAATTACTTTAAATAGCGTAACTAATTTTTAAAGTTTTCTCGAGCAGCAATGTAACGCAAAGTTTTAATTGACGCTTCTGAGAAGCAGACTTAAGTTTAATTTCCATTTTAATATTAACCAGTGTTATATTCTCTTTGATATTTACCTTATTCATCGGTCGTCGTCGTGTACTTTTTTTGATACATTGCGTGCTAAATTAGTTCGTATGAAATTAAATTACGAGTATATTCATTAGGCCTTATACTTTTTGCCTTTAAACCATATTTAAACATATTAAACTAATTTTGAATCAAAAAATCTCATTTCCTTACACTATACCAGTACCTATTTAAAACTAGTCGAATTGCAAAGAGTTTGCAAAAGGCTTTATTTCGTACACTAACGCCGTCGTGTAACGGCAATTTAAATGGGGGGGCCCCCGGGTTATCGTCGTCGTTGTTATTCATAAAAGCACTATAAACCTAGTTTAATTGAAGTATTCTTTCAGGCCGGTATAAACACGGAGTTTAGAAAAAGGCGACAATAAAAGTTAACGCCTCCAAACTAAATTCAAGGATAGAATAAAATTGAATATTAGTTCGTCTTTGAATCTCAAGGCTTACGCTACCCTTTAATTCTAGTCAACTTTCTACCCTTAACCAAGCTAAGGGTAGGTTTCTACTCAAACCGGAGAAAAACAAAAACAACCAATCAGTACACAGCACGCCGGCTGTTCAAACAATCTGATTGGTCCAATCGGTTCTTCTCCGTTTCAGTGGAAATAGACCTTTGCCGTGTGTTGATTACAAAAGCAAAGAAACTTGGCTTTGGCCCAAAAAAGCGTCACACGAATTTGAAAGCTTTTTTGCCCAAGAGTTGCAAAGTAAACTGTTTTTGCGTGTTTTGTGAGAGCGAAATGAAAGACTGAGTGACTTTGCACCTACAATCATTCGGTAGTAGTGGGTACTTATTTTATCTACACTCATGTCATAAGTCCTCTATTATGCATTCAAAACCCGTAGGCAATGAGCAGTATTACCTGTGGTAGTAGGTGACAGCGATGACAGCTGTTAATTTTGGAAGATGTTCCAAATTTGTATCTCAACCTTACAATATTCGATAACGTAATTTCAAAATTACGTTATAGCTGTCATCGCTGTCACCTACTACCAAAGGTAAGCTAATTCTGGTCATTTGCCTTTCGGCTTCTGAACCCATCTTAGAGTAGTTATAACATGTTTCATAAGAATAAACAATAACTACACGTAGAAGCGAATGTCCTTTACCCAGGCCCCAAATGCCGCGCTTTTAATACCTACTTCCCCCTTCACCCCGTTAGGCCCCTCTGTCTTCCGCGTCCAAAGTCAGGGCTGTCACTTTTGAAATATTTTAATCGGTTTATGGATGTGTTATACAAGTTTAGGCACGAAATGTTATGTATGTTTTCCTTCAACGTGGAAACATTGTTGCAAAATGAGTTTTTTACATTTACGTTAAATTAGGTAATACTTAATATTTTCGATGATATTAAGATTATCTCCAGAAAATTTAATGGCTTATGAGGCTATTAATCATCTATAAAACACAGAAAAGAGTCTATAAATAAACAACCTTATAAGCTCAATAAGTTTTAAGTATAGTCTGGGATCTTTTTACGTTCCTTTCCGGACCATTAATTTCAATTTTTATTAAGTTGAAAAAGCTTTATTACAAAATACTATTCTTATATATTAATTCGTTTTAATGTTTCCGTTTTTTTATCTTCAACATCTAGGGAAAGTACTAAATATTTAACAAATAAAACTTCTTTATTCAATCAATTACCTATTTCTCATTATTTTGCCGTAAATAGTCGTTCACTTTTTAAAACGCTACCTTAGTTCAACCATAAACACTAAAATCAACATAAATACGAAAACCAATTCAAGACACAGAAACAATATCTAGGTTAATACATACATATTCCGTCTGTGATGCCCCTAACTGACTAGACACCTCAGATGTCGCCAGGGTAGTTTCCGCGATCTGGACCTCAATAACTATAAAAAGCCTATGTGGCTTCTTTGGATATATTTATAACTTGGTCATATTTCCTTGAGACGAAAAAGTAAAAAGAAACCACGTAAAGAAACAATGTCGAATCGAGAACCTTCTCCTTTTATTTAAGTCGGTTAAAAAAATACACAGAAGGCAAGAGTCAGTAATAACTTGTAAGTACCTATCAATTCCGATACGCGGTTTTTTAAAAGTAGGTACAATGATTTTACAAATAGATTAAGACTCTGCCAAACTGCTATGCAGTTTGTTGGAAAAATGAAATCTCTCTACTGCTAACTTAGTTAAATACATATTTCGCACCTTCAGAACAATAGTGATATAATTCAAAATTTCAGCTTTCAATTTCAAGTCATAAATTTATTATCATAGCGACCTAACTCGAAATTTAAAATTTCTGAATTAGGTCACTAATGTTCTGAAGGTGCGATTTATATAATAAATTATATAGGCAGGCAAAGTACGATTTTACATTTTCTGGATTTTTAATGAGACATCAATTATTTAGCAAAACATTTAATGAATACACTCGACTTCTCTTAGCTATATCTTAAAGTACCTACACTCAAACTCAAGAACTTAAACTTATCCGCTCAAATGAATGTTGAAACGACACGTGTAATCCCAACTTCGTAATGAAGTTAAATCTCTTTACCAAGTACTTATTAAGGCAATCATTTGAAGGTTTGATATTTGAACTCTTATTAGCACTTATTTATATTTTAGATGTGAATCATAATTAATATTTATTTGAACGCGTTATTTACTTATTCCATTTGTATAGATCATTATTAGTTCGTACGAGTAGAATGATTGCTGCTCAAACGGGGTTAAATTAATATTTTATAAAGATACCTCTATTAACTGCCAGCTCACAGAGTTGATTTTTGTATCTCACTGATTCTAAGAACTCCACGTTTTGAATCAGCCATATTTGTTTTTTTTTCCATAGAACCTCATCCGTTCAATCATCCTCTCATCATCATCATCATCATTTCAGCCATAGGTCGTCCACTGCTGAACATAGGCCTCTCCCAAAGATTTCCACCTCACCCGGGTGGAAGCGGCCTGCATCCAGCGGGTCCCCGCGGACTTGACCAAATCGTCCGTCCATCTCGCGGGGGGTCGCCCTACGCTGCGCTTACCGGTACGTGGTCTCCACTCGAGAACTCTACTGCCCCAGCGGCCATCAGTCCTTCGAGCAATGTGGCCTGCCCATTGCCACTTCAGCCTGCTAACCCGATTGGCTATGTCGGTTACTTTAGTTCATCTACGGATCTCCCCGTTCCTGATTCGATCTCGTAGCGAGACACCAAGCATAGCTCTTTCCATGGCACGCTGAGTGACTCTGAGCCTATTCAGGAGGCCAACAGTTAGAGACCACGTCTCGGCACCGTAGGTCATCACTGGTAACACACACTGTTCGAAGACTTTAGCCTTCAGACACTGAGGTATTTTGGATGAGAAGACGCTGCGTAACTTCCCGAACGCTGCCCAGCCGAGTTGGATTCGTCGAGTAACCTCCTTCTCGAAGTTGGATCTTCCTAACTAGACCGATTGTCAATCATCCTCTACGAGGGAAAAAAGAACCATATACATATATCTCAACAACATAAGCCTCCTTTTTCAGTCGGAATAAGTTGAGTCGCGCGATGATCTTGATTACGAGTGGGCGGGGAACTCGTATTTGATATCATAGGTGTGAGTGTCAGTCTCCGGTGAGATTAATGATGATAATTGATAACCCATCATTTGATATCGAATTTCAATTCATCAACTGTAGCATTTTATCGAATTTCAGTTCATCGATAGCTATTTTCTGCTGAAACCATGATATTCAGGATATCTTAAACATTGTTTACGTAGGTTAGGTTAAATCCGACTTGTCTCGCAAAAAAAAATGAATGAAAGAAATGCGTTTCGATGAAATAAAAATTCTGCGTAATAACAATGATATTTTATACTAAGATACGTTATGCTCATACTATAAACGCATTCAAAACCCGTGACCAATTACTGACAGAGACAAAGACGGCAATCAATAGAGAACGCTATTGTTAGAAAGAGATAAATGGATAAAAAGTAAGGCAATTTGCCTTCCTTTTTGAGGAACGTTTTTGCGCGCAGATGACGTATCTTTATATAAAATATCATTGCGTAATAAATACGTTCGTTGAAAAGTAGTTCGAAAAAATTATAGCTACCCGAGATTAACTAATATAAACTTTCGAAAATCAGTAGTAATCTAACATTTTATTAAGCTTTAGCTTCAAAAAACGACCGCAGGCCTTTCGCGTAACTCACTCGCAATCGCCACGGACCTAAAAAAAATACGGACGTAACGTTACACTCAAAAGGTGCGAAGCAAGCAAGGCCTGTTATTTCGTTCCGTCATACACAATCTACCGTCTCACAAATGCACTAGGCCTGTTAACCCGCCGCCATTACGCGTCCAGCCACAGCCCGAGTGACATATCACTTTACACCGACGAAAATGCCGCATTGTGTAGTAAAAACATGTAAAAACTACATTAGTAAATATAAAAAGCCACACGGAATCACTTATCACATGTAAGTTATGTTTATTCGTGTTATTTTTCATAAATATGTGTTTATTTACTTTGACGCAAATTACAAACAAAAATGACAATCAGTGTTGCCAGTTTTTTCACGGATTTTTCCGCCTAAAAGTGGAGAAATCTTTAACGCCGTTAGTAATGGTACGGAACCGTGCTTATGCGAGTCAGACTTGATTTTGATCGGTTTTTTTACATACTTTTAACTAAGTCACAAACAATCTAAGAAACTTAGAATGTATTTTAAGTCTTGGATCTCTGTTTTAGTTACTTCTAATTTATCAGATTCTCTTGAAAATATGCATACTTATGTAATTGCGATGACAATATAATTACATTGTATTATCGAGCAATGATATTGAAACTTTCTTGCACATTCCATACAATCAAATTCAGGAAATAAAAAATAGCTCAGACTAAACCTTACGTTTGGTACAATTCTTAAACGCTATTATTGCAACAAAATAATTTGCATACAATTATTGCCGATTCTTGTACAGTGGGTAAAAGGCCTTAAAATGGGCAAATTGACGATTTATATGGCAGCCCTCAAAGCTCGCACACTCGTAAACGGACGGCCATTTTGTCTGCTTCACTCATGATTAGACTACGTCCGTATTTTTTTTAGGTCCGTGGCAATCGCGATCGGCTTCAAAACAAAACAATTGGATTCATTTTGTATGCAGACAAGCCTTCGATTTTCAAAATGAAAACGATTGTGATTGCGAGTGTGTTTACGCGAAAGGCCTGCCGTTGACGTTGGGCATCTTCGTCTTTCAGTGAATCTAAGAATTATTAAAGTACTAAATTGAGACTAATAATTAACGCTTAACGACTTCAAAACATCAATCATCGAAATTTAATACGAAATTTCGCGTTACAGTTTTAAACCAAAAAGCTAGAAACATCCCAGGAAAAAATCTCAACAATTCGTCCATATTTTCCAACAAGTCGTTAATGTAAATCTCCCCAAGAGCACGTCTGCGTCAAAAGGCTAAATCACGGCTATTTGGAACTAAATCACGTTTCCTGTTGGACCACAAGTTTTGTTTACGATCGCAGCCAGACTATGAGCCACGAGGGATTTCCTATAAGGCACTTTTATTTCACACGCTACAGTTATTTCAAAAAGCGGTGAAAATGTTTCGTGAGTGTCAGATAGTTTTGTTACAAGAGCAAAAAGTTACGGGGTTTAAAATTAATAAGGTAACTACTGATATTGTGTCGACAATGGTACAGTCGACCAAAAATGTGGTCTCCCACCCTACGGTTGAAGTTCATTTGCACGTCATGATACAGCAAGTTCGATTTTCCTTTGCAATAATATTAAGACAGTGACAAGTGTCAACCTTAGCGATAATTATATCTCACAGAAACTTTTGTCAAAACTTTCTTGGCCGATCTTACTACAGGTTTTTTATGGTATAGAGAAGATAAACGAGAACACAGGCCGCCTAATGGTAAGAAGAAAAATAAAGAAGAAAGAAAGTAAACTATTTTGTTGATAACACACCTCCGCCTACATAATAACATAATAAGGAAATAAAATAAAGCTTAACCTAATAATGATATTGGTGGAATGTGACATAAACAAGGTTTCACTCAAGATGTGTTGCAGCACTTGCTACAACGCTGGTTTTCTGTGGATCCCATTGTGACTCGACAAATGACAGTTTGGACACCATGAAAAAGAAAGTATGTAAGTATAGGATAGACATAATGCAATCTCAAGACTTCCATCTTAACTGCAATTTTAAGACCGTAAAGGATAAGATGGTGGTAATAATCCGGAAGGATCTTGTATAAAATTTTAAAGTATAAATAAAAATAATACCGCGATTATTGTTATTTAAACTTAATATGGGTATTCTCTGTATTCCCTGATCACTGCTCTGATAAGATGTTTAACAATTTTCGATAGCCGTCTAAATGTAAAGAATTGACATAATTTATTAAGTAAGTGATCCACGCGACCGCCCGACAGCTAACGTCAATCCTATACATATACGATAACGATAACGTTCGTCGAATGCATCTCGTCTAGGGCAACTGATATGTTAACAAAGCAAAGTTAACAGAGATAGCAATGTTTGAAAGTAGTCTATTTACAATAATTGAATCAATTTCTACAGCTTGAATTCCAAACCAAAAACCTAAAAGAACCGTCTTACAACTTTCTTTCTCTTTAACAAATAGTACTCGTATCTTAAAAAATAAGTTATTCTGAACCCGGAATAGTTACAAATAACAAAATTGATAGGTCAATCAAATATGGTTACGTTTAGTAAGATAAATGAAGGAAGGCGAAACTCTTTCCGTATATCGTGTAACCTTACATCCGCGTGACAAAAATATAAATTGAGTTTTCCTAGACGTTGACCATTCAACTAAATGAAGTCGGCTTTTGCTAAAAATATTGTGGGACACCGACTATTTTTCGCGTCTTTGAAATATTTTCTAAAAGAAATGTACTTAATTCTTTTTAGTGACCATAATATGTTGTTATGTAGTCCCTCTGGTCGCGTAATATGAAAGTAAAGGTCATTCGCTGCAAACAACGCTGCGGGAAACTCATAGTCATCTTTTTAACCCATTTAAATGTGCTTCGTCATAGTCGCTCAACTATTTTAATCTAGATGTCTTATCGCTATCCTTGAAATAGGTATGTACCGTTGGGGAGAGTCCGGTGGCCATCTGTGGTCTTCATCATCAGTTCCACTTTACCAAATGATACTTGCTGAATGCTGGATTTGTTACTAAAAATACTAAAACCGCTATATGTATATTTCGATAGTTCCTCGATTTCTCCTACTTAGATTCCATTATCAGATCCTGACGTGTTGACAATGAGATTAACTATACCCTATTTAACGAAGAAAAAAAAAACAAATCGTTCCAGCGGTCTTTGAGTATCGGGGAACATACTTAAAAATAGATCCCGACGAATTGAGAAACTCCTCCTTTTTTTGAAGTCGGTTCTAAAGGCGTCACTAGCAATCATGATGCAATCTAGTTGAAGCTCATCCTTTTCTTTTGTTACAAATAAGTAAAGAATCGCATCTGTGTCTCGGAGAATCGTAGCAATCAAAATCTAATCCTCAACAAGAACATTTTCTGCAAGCCAATTATGTAAACATGCTATTTATGTAAAAACGTTACGGTGTTTTATTTAAAACTCAACGGATAATAATTTAGGGTGTATTGTTGCTTGTAGAAATGTGGATATGAGACGTTTGTTACTGGTTTATATTCATGTCTGACATGTTCCAACAAGCTGTAAACATGGAACGCGGGAGAAAAACTGAAAAGTTTTGGTAAAATATATTTTATTTTGTTTGTTTTCGCACAATGGTTCAATTCATTCAAAGATTTATTTAGGGGTGTTTTTATATTTAAAAAAAACTTTCTCGATTAGTATAAAATGTAAAGCTATTTTTGCATGCAATTTTGGAAACAGGTAATATGATTCCTTCATATTTATTTATTTCGCATTAGTTGATTTTTATATCAACCTACGTTATACACCGTTCCCGGGACGACGTACAGTCAAGGACTTCAATTGTTATGCCACTATAGAACCCTGTCATAATGACAGCGTCAAACCACATGACAGAAATTAGGCTTGAATGAATGATTAACGTTATGCGACAGGGTTCCATAGTGGCATAACAATTAAAGTCCTTGACTGTACCCGAAGGATTTTAACCATCGATTCTAGACCCTATTTGGAATAATTATATAATCACATGTCCAATATCGCATATTTTCCGAGTATTTTGTTATTTAAAAAAAATCATGTCATAGTTAATTTAATTTGAACTCTGTCACCTTAACTTAAGGATTATTCACTAAGAAATTGATTAAATTAATTTATGTTGTACGTTGATGATATTGCTACTAACAACATGAATCTTTCTTAGTAAATAATGCTTTAGGTTAAGGTCACAGAGTTCAAATTAAATTAACTATGGAATTGTTTTTAAATAATAAAAATCTCGGGAATTATGCGTTATTAGACTACATGTTATACCATATTATATACTCCAAATAGGGTCTAGAATCGATGGTTAAAATCCTTCGACGTCCCAGGCACGGTGTATAAAGCGAATAAAGTTCAGATTTCATCAAAAACATAATAATTATCACTAGACCGCAGAAGACTACTTAACTGGAGCCAAATCTTATGAAAATGTAAACGATAAAAAACAAATTAAATTAAATCCATGAAAATCCAAAAACGCATAAAATTTAAATTATGAGTCCAAGCTATTATCCCACGGGGAAATGCGCAGCTTGGTGATTTCCCTCAGGACCATTTATAATTACATTCTCGCTCAAAGGGAAATATGATAAATCCTACTTAATTCGAAATTTAACATTAAAGTTAATTTTACATACATACATACATAATCTCACGCCTTCGTTCCCAGAGTGGGGTAGGCAGAGCTACAGAATTACAAACATCTCTAAAAACTTGTTGATAATTCTATAACCACTATTTGCACAACTAGGCTAAAATGTTTACCAGCGTATTAGTGACAGGTTGCAAGCCCATCGCCTAACAGTACTACAAGCCTGTAGCCTGTAGCCTGTGTATTCCCTTAGTCGTCTCTTACGACATCCACGGGAAGACATGGAGTGGCACTATTCTAACTCGGCAACCACACGAGGAAAAGTTAATTTTTCATCTGAATTATAAAAATGATAAGCAGGGACTTGTAAAAAGGGATTAGTCTATAAATAGAAAAGTAGTTTATTGCGTGATTGTTCCTCGAGCGAACAGCCGCCTGCGCAACAGGAAGCCCTTCGCTTTGCCGCTGACTCGCACAAGAGCAGGTTTACACGCACCACTGTATAGAATGGTCGCTTCATATAACAATGTTTATAGTTTTCATTTTGACATATATTGTAGCTCATTAGCCACTGTAAAAAGAAAGATTAAGTTAGTAGAAAAACTCCGTGTCTAAAAATCTAGGATTACACCTGTTTTGTTTTAAGTGTACCTAACTTTTGGCTTATAAATCTAATATACCAACTCAAAATTTACTTATACAATAGTATTTAAATTAAGATGTATTTTTTAACTGTTTAAAGTAAGCGCAAGTTGTGTTCGCTATTTTAGAATGTTCACAATATGCTATTTTTGTATTTAAGTTAATATATACTCTCTAGTGTAACATGCCGTTTGTGAATCAATAAACTAAAAAAAAAACTCCGGCCCTTTAGGAGTTTCTGTTACCTATTGCTACTCGGGCGCTAGGGTTGCTTCAATAAGCGTCCCGCGGTACTTAAAAGGCACGCAATCAAATATGGCGACGACCCCAACCAAACCGGCTTGGTCCGCCCTGTTGCTCTACTTGTTGTGTTGATTTACTTGTTGTGGCTCGCGGTGCGTACGGTCGAGACAGGAACAGCTTCGTTAGTTTTACCTTTCGTCTCTATCTTTAGTTTTCTTGTCGAGCCTTCGATATCATCATTATTGCTGTTAGCTAGTCGCATATTTGTATATATTTAGTATACACCGTGCCCGGGACGTACCCGAAGGATTTTAACCATCGATTCTAGACCCTATTTGGAGTATATAATGTGTTATAACATGTAGTCCAATATTGCATAATTTGTGAGAAATTTATTATTTTAAAACAATTCCATAGTTAATTTAATTTGAACTCTGTCAACTTAACTTAAAACATTATTTACTAAGAAATTGATTAAATTAATTTATGTTGTACGTTAATGATATTGCTACTTACAACATGAATCTTTCTTGGTAAATAATGGTTAAGGTGACAGAGTTCAAATTAAATTAACTATGGAATTGTTTTTTAAATAATAAAAATCTCGGAAATTATGCGTTATTGGACTACATGTTATACCACATTATATACTTCGAATAGTGTCTAGAATCGATGGTTAAAATCCTTCGGGTACGTCCCGGGTACGGTGTATGTGTATATATTTAATAAATAAATATGTATTTACGAATGTTAACACTATATTGTAGAATAATAAAATCAAATAACAATTCAACATTTTTCCAAATTGTATTAAAGGGATTGAAATGATTGTGATTTTATGGCACCTACCTACTTATTGATTACATTTTCACCTTAAGGTTGACTGGTAGAGAAGGCTTGTAGCATGAAGTTAGCCTTTTGTGCACTATTTTAATTTTGCATAATAAAGTATTAAAATAAATATAAATGAGCCGCGCGATATACTTGTAACTTTGTTTGAAGAACAACTACTGTTTGTACTGTGGCACGACGCCGAAATAAATTCAAATTATGCGGTTCTAGTGAAAAATAGTCCAAGTCGACTTAACGCAATAAAAAAGTGTAGATACATGAACGGAGTATACTAGACTTAGACCCTTTGTCACTTGATCTTCAGAAGACTTATACCCTTCTTAAATAAGACTCCAGAATTATCAACGCTAATAATTCTTCGGTGATAGAGCAAAAGCGCATAACTAATTCACATAGAATTTACGAATACAAATATATTGACGACTGGGTTAGCCTAAATTAAAGTTAGCGGTTTCAGGTTCAAATCTTGGCCAGGCAAATATTTTTGTGTTGGCGCCGGGTATTTGTTGCTGAGTCTTGAATATTTTCTATGTATTTAAGTATGTGTTTGATATTAGCATTTGTGACTAGTGTGACTACCCTATGACCGCAAAGATGAAGTATGACGAGCTTGTTCAGTAAATTTATGTTAAGATTTTTTATAATATCGTCGATATGTGGTAAAAATATTCAAGCGCATAAAACCATTTTTTTTAGTTTTAAAGACATTTTAATTGTACCCAATGACATTTGCGCCATAGACTAATCTAACGACGTATCATTTACCAAAATTGGTTGCGCCGTTGAGTAGTTACAAGCGGACATACATACATACATACAGGTCAAACACATAACCCTTTTTAGGCTTCCCTGCAGTCGGTTAAAAATGGCACCCTTAATTCATACAGATTTACTGTACTTCTATAAATAGAATAAAAAACAATTTATTGAAACACCACATACACCAAGTAACAAATATACTAGAAACTAAAATACAGATTAAATAGTTAGTCAACAGGCGGTCTTATCGCTAAATAGCGATCTCGAATCGGCGAAAACTTACATAATAAAATATTATTATCTTCTATATTTAACTTTGAATCGTTCGCAGATTTAAGGTATCGTGGCGCTAATATCGACTTCGGAGCTGTAATTGTCTGTTGAATATTCACAAAAGGAGTAATATCGGGATCAGCGCTGACACAAGGAAGTGTTCGTGCCATTTAACCTAAGCGAAAAACGACTTTGTCCCCTTGCGATAGGGTGCTCAGCCATAACCTTAAGACTGCGTTATATTCAATTTGGAATTCCATCGATATCAAGATTGGATTTTGATTGCTTTACCTGTCGGGTCAATTTAGTTAAAAGATGGCGTGGTTACGTTTAAATTAACTAATCGTTTGTGAGATTATAATTAGATTTTTTTTAAAGCTTCTTTTGTAAATAAGTATAAAGAAAGCAGCTTAAAAAAAACCCGACTGCAGTTTTTGATGTTGTGGTCGATATAGGTAGGTTTAAAAGATTTTTTTTTTTTTATTCTCATTAGTTTGATTAAAGTATTATAACCTATACCACTCCCACAACCAAGACAGCTCACTCTGTCAAGCCGTTTAGGCTATAGGAGGTCACAATGGAACGAACATACAAACATATCCACATACATACATACAACATACATACGCGCAAAATACATTAAATAAACATAAATCTGGGAACAATCTTTACCCAATCAATCATACCAAATTAGATTCTAGGCTTGTAAAGTGTTCATAATTATATGTACTGAGCGCTCCTTAATGAAAGAAGGGCAAGGAACACTACACGGGGTGGTTACGATAAAACCACCAGCACGATAATTTAGTCCTGTGAAAGAAAAATAAAACTGAACGAATTTTTAACAAGTTTATATCATAAGTCTTCAAGCAAAGAATGAAATAAGACAATAAATTACATTGTTATAAAAAACTAGATTGGTAGGCTGACACTGAATTTAACTTATTACGAAACCGGAATGAATATAATAACAATACTTGCAGTTTGTCACTCATTAGAAAGCTACCTAAATTAAAGTTCATCCACCTTGGGACACGGTCGGTGTTACTAGTATAAAATTTAATTGAGGTAAAACAGAACTACGTTGTATTCTATCAGTAATATTTCAAGAAGCGCTTCATAAAAATCTACTGATAAAAACTTGTAACATGTTCAGAGTGAGATAAAATACAGGTTATAATTTGGGCGTTACTTGGTAAAAAGGGGGACTGTGCCGTGTTTAAATAATGGCCGAAATAGTAAACAAAGGTAACCTACATTGGTTGGGGTGGAGTTCACGGACTCCTTTTTTAGAATTTAGATAAAATGAAAAGTTTACGATAAATAAGACTATCCTGTTAAAATCCGTAGCCGCCGATTCGCTGCCGTGCGTCGCCCCAGCCGTAGAGCTGCGATTGCCGCAACCAGAACGTAACCGACGTTGCGTGTAAAATATACCGGTACCACAGCAGTCGATGAGTCGTCGCCTAGCGAACCCGCTGGCAAGTCACGCGGTGAATTTCTAGATCACCCGTCCAGGTTTTCCGTGGAGTTGAGAGGTGATGGGAAGTATGGGGATAGCGGGGGTGCTGAAAAGAACACCTTTACTCACAAAGTGGAACAGACAAAATCAAAGAAGGAATCCTAACGGTGGGGACCAGTAAAAGCAGAACGGCATCAAAAGCCAACTCACCCTTTATCCAGACAAACAATGAGGACAACAGCATTCCATCGATCTGTTTATATTCGGATCGAGACCAAAAATAACGCTGGTGCTTGTTGATAACTACCGGACACGGCCCTTGAATAAGCCTTTCTTGCTTATTTGCTATGTAGAGATGATTCCATTGAATAAAAAAGACTCGTTAAAATTATTTAAATATTCAAGGCAAGAGTTCGAGATAGAATGTCAAAATTATCACGGATCGGATTTAACAAAAACGTCTATCTCTAACCGGTCAATGAATAAGCCCATAATACAAAAAGGCTAAGAAACGAAAAAAGGCGGAATAATTTAGCGATAACTAACGCGAACCATCGCGATTTGTAGCGGTAATGCTACAGTACACTTTGGTACCTTGTCTATTGAATGTCATGTTTAAACTGCCTATATACTCGTATATGTAAGGGACCTTATTGTCGATGGCGTTTCCGCCGCACTGCGGCACGCGACGTTATATTTATATTGCATCTTAAATAATGGCGGAAGCGCCATCGACAATAAGGCGTCTTTTAATAGATAACACCACATATATATATGAATTGTCACAGCGATTAAAGTGACAAGGTAAGCTAACGAGATTTTTTAGCAATTTAGGGCCTTGTCAGTATAAGCTTTCAACGAGTATGACAAAATACAACGTGACGAGTTGAGAACCTCCATCTTAATGACAAGCATGTCAAAGACAAAGGCAATTGCAATGACAAGGTTCTTACTAAGAACTGCTTGCTCAACATTTTACCGAGAAACCGTACTATGGGCACGTACTAGACTATGAATCAATTTAAAGAAACTTAGTTCTTTCTGCCTATTTTGTTTACCGGTTATATTCAATTAATTTATATGTCAATAAAAAAAAGGGTTTTTCATAATAATGTCCTTATCAATAATAAATCAGTCCCAACACATTGCACGACCATGAAGTTTCTAAATATTGCTGTGTTCAGCAGTAAAACAATATTAAACTTATTTGTTGCGTGTGAAGGAGTAGTAATAACAGCATTGTTTAACTGCTGTCAACATTATCCATATTCAGAAACTTTATGGTTGTGCAATGTGCAAAATTTAAATACTTTCCAGATATAATTGAAGGAAAAGCTCTTAACTGCCGAAATAAACATGTTATATCTGTAAATTACACACACACACACACTAAAACTTAAACACATTATGATAAAAAGTAACATAAGCTACTTAAATAATACACATGAAAAAGTTGCACATTGTAGCACTGCAGCGCACGAGTAGCTCGGCCTCCGCCGAAGAAGTTCGTAACTGTTGCTGTTTACATTTCCAACTTTATCCAACTTGAGCGCGGCTGCTGGTTGTAAACAAAAATATTTAACCGGTTGAACTATTTTATGAACACAAACAAAGCAACAGTCCTTAGCTCGATCGCGAACATTTCACTCGTAAGAGCGATGCCACACGAACGAATGTCCGTCTGGTCGCATAACAACTATTATCATAACACTTTACGCATAAAGTTGTTGCTCATAAAAGTCTTTTGTCATTAATGATAGTGCGCATAATATTTTCATTGTCATAATTGTACTATGTCATATTTTTTAAACCATAATGTTGAATATCATATTATTTTTTGTCATTGTATTGGTAGATCATAATTATTTTTAGTCATACTACTACCAGAAAAGTAGGTTATGTTAGAACTGCCACTATAATAAAAACGAACTGCTACCAGAAAAGTAGGTTAGGTTAGGTTAGAATTGAGACCTTATCAAAAACTAACTGCTACGTTTGTTATTGAGCGTCAATAATTCAGTCAAAATTGTTATGCCGATTGATAATTCTGCGTAAAGTTTTTATGCGCAATAAATGTATAACAATTGTTATTTGTGCTCTTAAACATTATGGTTAAAAAATATATGCGAACTAATTTATGACTTTTGTCAGTTCTGCGTAATGATGAGTTTGACGAATCCACGTATGCCTGTATGTATCTAAATATGACTTTAAACTTTATGCAACCCGACCCTTACCATAGTATAAATAGAAAAGTAGCTCGACTCCGGCCCTTTAGGAGATTCTGATACCTATTGCCGCTCGGGCGTCAGGGTTGTCCAAACGTGTTTTTCAATTTTAGTCACCTACTTGGTCATACTGTGATTTATAATCATGTTAATTTTCATAAATTACACAAACCTAAAGTAAGTATAAATATTGTTAGGTACCTAAGGACCAAATTTAAATTATTTTACTTATATACTTTTTATCTGTTGACACTAAATAATAATTATGTTTATAGGTATGTGACGTGATATGTAAATTCCTTTTCGACCTTTTGATAATACCGCTTTCGCGCAAGGCGGCTTCCTTTGACTACTTAGGTACCTATTATTGGCGGCACGCGCCGTCGCCGCGCGGCTTCCTTAGAGCATTGGCCGCTCGCTTTGATTCTAGGCTTGTGCTTTGGGTACTAGGCAACGATAAGCATACTTATGTAGTGAAAAATACATACTTAATATGACTACATAGGTACATATAAAACGCCCAAGACTCAGAAACAAAAAATACCTACTCGCACTCATCACACGAATATTTTTCCTGACCGGGAATCGAACCCAGGACCGCTAGCTTCGTAAGCAAGGTCACTACTTATTTAGTCACTACCAACTACCTAGGCCATCCACGTCGTCACATGTTACCTGTCACGTCACACTCAATAACTCAAATTACCTACTTAATACGTATTTATTTCACCTAGGTATACTATAGGCAGGCCGGTACAAAATACCTTTTATTAAATCTGGATATAGTTGTACCTACCTAAGCTAGGTTTAGACATCCGTATACAGAACAATATTTAAGCGTTTTCGGCAGCGACATTGTCGCTCGATAGCTAAGTACGCGCGCTAAAACAAAACGTAACCGAACGCAATGACGCCGCGGCCCCGACTAAGTTCCCTCGAAACTTCTTGAGATCTCGTTTCGTATTGGTTCGCCCCGCCACAGGCCCCGCCCACAGCCGCAAGCCGCGCGATGTACCTTTGTTTGAAGACGATCTACTGTTCTGCCCTTACTCCACACGAACGTTGCAGGTGTGTTGCATCGTCGCGTGATTTCAACATAGAACAACGCTAGTGTTTCAACGCATCTTAGGCATGTTGTTCTAATTTATATACGTTTTTTATTTAACTGCAACACGCAATGAGTCAGTGTTAATCGAGACACACGGCAGTAAATAAGCCAAGTGGGTCATACACAGTCGCAAAAACAAAAGTTGTCTCTTCTGTGGTCAATAGTTAAAGGCTTGTGTGCATATAAGTTATGTTTTTATTTGTTAGGACTAAAGTAGAACTGACGGCGCTTATGAGGATGTAGTTTCAGCCACTAAATAAGGCCTTAAAAACTAATTTCAAAGTTAACTTCGGGTATGCCCACAGGAAAGTCGGTAACCAAAAGGCCGAGCCACACCGGATGCGTGCGCGTAGACGTGACGTGCGAGTTCGCTTTCCACTGCGGTGTATATTATGAATTCTCATACGACATGTCTCTATACAACGCAGTGCAAAGCGAACACGCACGTCACGTCTACGCGCACGCATCCGGCGTGGCTGGGCCTTTAATCTGTGTATGACCCAAGTTTGGCAAACGAAAAGGGCGCAGCATTTAAAACTAACCAATTAAATCCACAAAGCTCCAATTTTACATGCCTATTAAGGTTTCCCCAATGGCCCTCAATCCTAAATTTTCATATTAAAGCTATAAAAGTTTATCTGTGAAAATTGGCCAAGTAACAAATTTAATTACTATTTACTAGGCACCCCATAAAGCGAAGTAAATTGTAAATTCCCGGAGCTTTTATGAACTTTCATTTTGGCACCAATCCAGAAATTTATTAGGCTATCCAGAGAGGTAATGCAGCCAGTGTCATGGGGACCATGCCGCGAGCGGACCTGCTAGAGGGGGTGTTCTTTTTATAGTGGTGATTATTATTTATATCTTTAATATTTGAGTAGCTTAGTTTAAATTCAATTTAAATACGTTTAGTTTTAATTTTTAATTGTACTCATGTTGAATTCTGTACTCAGTTGGATGTAAATAAAGTCTTTATATTTACCAGAAATTTATTCTATCGTCGATATTGACAAGATGCATTCGGCGTTTTGAAAATCGTTTATGTTAGCAACTTGTCTAGTCTCATTGTACTTCCAGCGCATTGAACTTGGCCTCTTTTTACAGTACATTATAGACGGATTGCCAAAATATATGGTAGGTATCTCATTACCAATTACGGTTCAAAAGAGGCACATTTACTAGGACCCCAGCAGGCCTTTCGCGTAACTCACTCGCAATCGCGATCAGCTTCAAAACAAAACAATTGTTTTCATTTTGTATGCAGACAAGCCTTCGATTTTCAAAATGAAAACGATTGTGATTGCGAATGTGTTTACACGAAAGGCCTGCTTGGTCCCAGTGAAAAAGGGTATAACTCTCCTGAAGATCAAGTGAAAAAAGGTTTAAGTCTAGTTACTCCGTTTATGTATATACCCTTTTTAGGGATCCGTATTGTATTTTGACAGTAGCTTCACAAAATCAAGACTCTTTTGTTAAGAATTGTGATATACATAATTTGAATACAAGAAATAAAAATAAAATTGCTATTAAAAAATTTCGTGTCCGTAAGGTATATAAATCATTTGTTGGTCAATGCATTCATTTCTATAATAAATTACCTGACGAAGTTTTAAAGTTATCATTTCCAGCACTTAAAAATTACTTTAAAAAGTCGTTGATGTCGAAAGCTTATTATAGGGTCGAGGACTATCTAACAGATAAAAATGCTTGGCCTAAATTAAACACCTCAATAACTTAGTAATAGCTTAGTCAGGAAAATATCTAAACATTGTAGGTATAATTATTATCTAGGGGACACGATTTCTGTAGGAGAATGTATCAAAACTATGTGGTTGTTTTGCACCGTCATGGGTAAGTATATGTATATATATATATATATATATCATTATTATTATTATTACTATTTATGAGTTCATCTGAACATACTGAGTTTTGACACATTTTCCTGCTCAACTACGCATGATATATATATTTTAATGTTAAATTCATTGTTTTATATAATGCTAGGTTAAATTCTATAATTGTATAAGTATTTTTTAAAAAACGACTGACTGTTGAGTTTCTTGCGGCGTTTCTTCTCAGCAGTGGTCTCTTGCGAAGCGCTGGTAGAAATTTGACGTGTAAAAGTGCCCGTGCGGCCTACTTACTGAATAAACATCTTTTATCTTTTTTATCTTTGTTATCGTACCCAAAGGGTAAAAACGGGACGCTATTACTAAGACTCCACTGTCCGTCTGTCTGTCACCAGGCTGTATCTCATGAACCGTGATAGCTAGACTTTTCACAGATGATGTATTTCTCATACCACTATAACAACAAATACTAAAAACAGAATAAAATAAATATTTAAGTGGGGCTCCCATACAAAAAACGTGATTTTTTGCAGTTTTTTGCTCAATATTAATAACGGCAACAGGTTGCTTAAAATATTCACAAAATATTTAGTGGTATATTCACTTTAAAAAAAAATAAGGGAGCTCTCATACAACAAACGTCATTTTTTTATAGATAATGGTAGGGAATTCTTCGTGCGCGAGTTCGACTCGCACTTGGCTGGTTTTTTTAGTACGAGTTAAGTCGACTTATACCTTCGTAGGTGCCCGTTGAGTACGGAACCTTAAAAAGTGGCCTCTAAGAAAATTAACTTTAAGTAAAGTTGCCCCTCTTGTAATTTAGTGGGCAGTGGATAAAGTTTGTCTTTCCCGCCGGCAATGTAATCAATGTTTTTCGATGTCCTCGGGACAAAATTGGCCTTGCATGTAGGATGTCCATAAAAAAGGCAGACGGAATAACTGCATAGATTTACATTTTCAAAAAGGTGATGGCGCTCTTTGAGATGTTTTAGAGCGAATAGCCATTAATTGGTTACCGATAGGTCGAATTTTCATCAACGTTTCGTTTGTGCGAATTTTCATTAGTTAGGAAACATTTTTTGACACCGTTTAACTTTCCTGGATTGTTATAAATAAACCTAACCTATCTTACAGGTTCTATGGTGCTCTTTAATCATTTTAAAAAGTTAATGCGTTAAAGGTCTGTTCATTCTTACTTGTCTTATGTAGTAAACAACTTTCTAACCACAAAATTAACCTTTTTCGGCTAAAACAGCTATTTTAAACAAAATAAAGCAATCAAAGACAATACATTGGCCAAATGATGTCCAAAATGTTTATTCAGTTTACTTTATTTACGATAAAAGAGCTGATTTAGCCAAAAAAGGTTCATTTTGAGGTTAGAAAGTTGTTTACTATATAAGATAAGTAAGAATGAACAGACCTTAGATATAATTTTTTCTCACTTATAAATTTTCGGACAAATGAAACAGGACAAGAAAACACGGACTTGCGACCGAATACCCTCTTATTTTGCTCAAAAGATTTTCGTAAAACTTTAGTTAGGAACCACCAGTAGGTATAGAAGTTTCAGTAGGTAGTTAATTTATTAAAATCGGTGGTACCGTTCGGGTATGAGCCGAGGACAGACTGGCAAAAATATAGACAGGTAAAGGCTTCAAATATATCACACCCCCTTTGAATCGAGGAATAAAATAGAAAAAGTAAAGTTAACTAGAAAAGCCCTTTTTATATTGTTTGAAGTTTTTAGTTAAAATCGAAACCGAGTCGATTTCCATTTAATTTTTGAGTTGTAAGTAATTTTGTTCTTAATCAATTTTTATTTATTATTCACATAAAATCAATAAGTATTGAAGCAGAATACAAAAAACGATGGACCTTAGATAGGGTTACAGATATTTGAACATATTAATAAATATTCTGTGCTGAATTGAGCTGTGTGGTTGCCGGCTTAGAATAGTACCTACCACTCCATGCCTACCCGTGGATGTCGTAAGAATCGACTAAGGGAATAAAGGCTTGTATTACTGTTAGGCGATGGGCTTGCAACCTGTCACTAATACACTGGTAAACATCTTAGCCTGATTATGCAAAATGTGGTTACAGAATTATCAACAAGCTTTTAGAGTTGTTGGCAATTCTGTAGCTCTGCCTACCCCAAACTGGGAATAAAGGCGTGAGTTTATGTATGTATGTATGTAATAAATATTCTCGAGCTGGTCGCGTATTACAGAAACACAAGACGTGGGGAATTTGTTGATATTCCGTCGGAAAAAAAGATTTCCTAACTTAAAAAAAGTAACTTAACCTGGTCACCCCAGTGTCGTCCAATCTTGATTACATCGTTATTGGTTTTAGGCAACTACTTAACATTTCTAATATCCGGCACCCTGACCGCCCCTCGGTTTAGAATTGTTTAAATATAGCTACCGTCATATTATTATATTGAGGCTGCTATCGTTTGGATTTTAATACAGCTCTTTAAAGTAATGATGGTCGGACGGAAAGCGTAGGCATTCTGGCATATTGATAGAGTCCCGTTGGGCTACCTTCGGGATGGAACCCTATAATGAAAACGCTATAATTTTTTTTATCTCAACGGGAAATACTAATTGTATGCACAAAAACTTTCCACAAGAAACTCTTTGCGGAAATGAGTGTAAAGACTCAGAAAATGACGATGAACATCGTACCCATAACGAGAGGTAAAATGATAAAAAAGTTAACCAGTAATTCACCGCCCCGAATTATTATATTAGCCTTTAGCCCAACCCTACACAGCTACTGGAACCTCATGAGTCCTCCGGTCCTCACTCGAGGACATAAACCAAATCTAAAACGCACCCTATAATTAAATTGACAAGGTTGCAATTGCAATGTTACTAAAAGAACTCAGGGACTCTGGAGGGTAAATTTCCGAAGATCCATGTACAACAAGGTTTCAAGGTGTAACGGAAATGAAAGGGACCAGTTATCAAACAATTGGGGGCTTATGTCCGCTCGGAGACTTATTGGGAACATTTCAAACTGGAAAAGGGCACGTTGTTTGTTCCCAAGTACACACCTTCATAAGCCAAAAGGCGGTATGTCAACTTTAATAGCCAAAACGGATACAACCCTATTCCGTTACTACAAAGGTTGCACCTGCTACAGGAGTTTTGTGTGAGATACCGCCATATGTCTAAGCAGTGCAGTACGGACACTAAACTTGTGATCCCTGGGAAATCTCACAAAGGTATTTGAAGTCACGGGTCTGCTGCAGAATAAAGGTGGTGCGATTGATCTTTGATATTTGCCAATCAAAAGTGGAACGCGTTTGTGGTAAACGTATTCACGCCGTTTGAATGGGAGGGTGTAAGCAACTCGGAGTCTCGGACTCTTGCTTGGTAAGTTGGAATAACTTTAAATTGAAAATCGTTCATACTTGTGGCTTTTTGACATCGTTTTTTTTTGTGTTTGTAGTAATGGTTTCCGCACCCCACTTTGAGTCTGGTCCGACATGATCTTCCCAGTATTTTTTTCATAGTTTTATAAGGGCTATGGAAATTACAAAATTCCAAAACCCTACCTCCTTCTACCTTTCCCACGTCAATTTTACTTAATTTAAAAACTGCACGGCTAAGGCATTTTTGCATCAATGAAAACAGCCTACACGTCTGAGCTTCAACGTGACATCGAGTATATACAACCTCATTATCAGGATTTCGATTTCGTATGGCCTGCAGACAGATTGGTTTGGCAGGCAATAGAGTTATCTTTGCAAGGTTGCAAGTGTGACGTTTGTGTATGATTCATCTCCGGGGAAATCTCTTTCGTGCCGAGCAATGTTATATGGATCAATCTACGGGCGTTCCAATTCCGATTCGTAAACTATTGTCGATAGTTGTTTATTGCATCTTAATGTACGTTCTATAATTCAAGCCACAACTTTATAAGTTTACTTCAAGTTAAAAAAAAACATTTGCCTAATCCAATATTAAGTAAATGTGTCAGATTCTAATTTGAAGTAATCATATCTATCTGTGGTTTGAATAATGGGAGCAAGCGTTAGTATTTTTAATTGTATTTGTATGGTTTCTTTGAGCGATGCGATTTAACGTTATCTAAAACAGATTGCAAATAATAGTCCGACATTATAATGTATACACTCATCAAAAATATACAGGATAAAAATAAAACTTGAATTATACGTATATTATAGATATTTTGTATACACTGCTCTGCTTGCGATATATTATGTAAGATTTGAAAACAAAAAAAAAATATTTTTTATCCATAGACATTTTTGAAGTTTGTTGTAATAAAAACTAAAATTATTCTTTTAACGCACGTTAAAAAGCAGGTTCTCTTTATTTAACAGACTTTTTAAAATAAATTAATAAAATACGCAGACTAAAGATATAAGTTTTGAAAAGTTGTAAATTAGTAATTTGATCCTTATTTTAAAATTACGCGCATTTAAATAACCTTAAATTTCTAACTAAGCAATTATTACTTTATTTTATACATTACAAGTATACCACTTTTCTAAGCAGATAAACGTAGAATTTTCACTTTTATGTCACTTTCATGTAAGTTTCAATTTCAGTTCCTTTCAAGACAAGAAACGTGTTTTCTCCAAAAATCCTTTTCACGAACACCTCGTAAATAAGTTTTCTCGTACAAGCTCTTGTCGTGAACTGACGCGCTCCCATTTTAATACAGTGTGGCGTGAACAACTCAAACTGAATAAACCGTTGTTTCGGTGGTTTATATCACAAAAGAGACCCTACTATGAAATAATATGGGAGATCGAGTTGGTCTTAAAAAGATCTAGATTTTAAAAAACTTTGGCAAGTTGTTTGTGAAGAATTTCATTTTTAAATGACCAATTATATTGATGACAATTTATTTTTATGGTCAGGAGAAGGCATACGAGCACACAGGCTACCTCATGGTACATGGGATCGAAGACATACTTATAATAGACATTTAAAATCTCAAGACCGCAATCCAAATGCGATGACAACACTGAGTTCTATAAGAAAGAGTACCTCTGGGCAAGTAATTCCGCCGGTTGTCTTATCCTCACACCGGAACACAACAACGCTAACACTGCTGCTTGACGGTGGACTAAAGATTACGATGGTGGTAGCAATCTGGACGAAACTAACACTAAAACTGTTATTGAGTCTCCAACGCTGACTAGATAATTATAATTATGCCTCCTTTTTTACACGTGTTAAATTACCTAAATTTCAGATAAAGATAAGTATTTTATCTACACTCATATCATAAGTCCTCTATTATGCGTTCAAATCCCGTAGGCAATGATCAGCATTACCTGTGGTAGTAGGTGACAGCGATGACAGCTGTTAATTTTGGAAGATGTTCCAAATTTGGATCTTATTACCTTATAATATTCGATAACGTAATTTCAAAATTACGTTACAGCTGTCATCGCTGTCACCTACTACCACAGGTAAGGTAATGCTGCTCATTTGCCTTTCGGCTTCTGAACCCATCTTAGAGTACTTATAATGTGTGTGTAGATAAAGTATTGTACGAGACTCTGCGTAATTAGCATTACAACACTCGTGTGATCTATTATAAACCACACTCATATTTTAATGCCTGTCATTATGCAACCGTCACGTAAACTACTATAATTTATAAATAAATTTATTTATAAATATTCTGTAAGTAGTCATGTTATTGACACATAATACATCAAAATCACATAGTAACTTTAGCAAAAAAGAATGATACTTATTTAAAGAAAAAATATCATTCCCTTCCCTATTTAAATTAGGACGTTAGATAAAAGTCTGATTACTACTGCCAATAGTGCCAATCTTATAGTTTTTTATTTGGTTACCTATTAACACCGAGAGATAGGGAATGATTGGAAGCGTTTGAGATGTGGTGTTGGCGAAGAATGGAAAGAATTATCTGGAAGGAAAAGAAAACCAATGAAGAGGTTTTGAAGATGGTAAACGAAAGGAGACATATTTTAGAAAACATAGAATGTAGAAGATAAAAGATGATGGGACACCTGATACGGCACGATAGTTTCTTTTGGAACATTTTGGAGGGCAAAGTTGAGGGGAAAAGGGGAAGAGGAAGACCTAGGCTTACTTACTTCAGCCAAATAAGACAGAAGGCCAATGTCGTGTCGTATCAGGGGGTGAAAAAGCTGGCAGAGAACAGAGAAAAGTGGCAATTACTCCAACGACAAGAGCCTATACTCGAAAATCTAATGTAAGATCAAAAAAACTACGACAGATACGTCACTGTCATAAGTGTCAAAGTCACTTATGTCAGTGTCAATCGAACATTCCAGAGTTAGCCAACCTTTTTGCATTGATAATCAAATTGTTGTAAATATTTTTAGATAATTCTAACATTTTCAATATCAAAAGTTATATTTAACAATAGGGAATATGCATTCAATGTTTTTTCTACCCGATATTCAAAACATTAAAATATCCCAAAACAAATATTTTCTCATATAGTGTGTTTAGTCATTAAATGACGGGTGTGTGTGTTCAATGGCGATTGTTTTATCAGCTATAACAAAATGACAAGCTAAATTCGGATGCCTTACACTTAGGCTTGATTTAAACTTGACAGTTACCCATGGACCCCATAGTGTCATAGCTGGTAAAATGCCCGATGATTGTTATTATAAAGTAAGCTACACACTTTTGGCCTGTTATTTTGTCGAATAGCTAAACGTATGTTATATTTAAATTGCATCTAACGTTGTTTACAACTATTGTTTATTTATCGTATCAAATGTTATTAATACCTGAAGTATTACAAGTGCAATAACAGTTTTGCTACTAAAACTCTTCTATGGTTAAATATTTAATAGGCCTAGGTTAGTATTTGTGTAAGTAACTTGAATTAACTTGTTTATTTAAATCGAAGGTTTAAAACGACCTACAAATAAATATTCTTAGTGCGGTCTTTTAAAAAGTGGAAATATACTAAGGCAAATATTTTTTTTTAGTGGCAACCCACATTGGTCTTTAATTACATTTTCGAGTATAGCTCTTAAGTTCAATGATGATGACCTATTAATAATTGTATCAAAATATTCAATACCTCTACAAAACATTAACTCTCTTTGCTCTCTTTTTGCTTACGACGTAACCTTTTGAATTTGCTCTAAAACATCGCAATTTGCTCCTATTTGAATATTTTAACGCCACACACTATGTAAATGAGACTCAGTACTCGAGTGAACGAGTTTTAAAGATCCTTTGTGAAAATGAGAACCGGAAGTAAGAAGGCAAGTGTAGGCTAAAATTGGATTTTCGTTACGAGCACCCGAAGTTTACTGCTGCTCTGGGATGATAGGGGCTCTTGTTTTTACCCTACTGCAAGAAAAGTTATGTTCTTTACGTGTACTCGTGTCAATCAGAATATGCTGTGTCGGATTGTTTTCGTCTTCCTTTCTTGGTTAGCTTCAGTAGCCATCGATAAGCTAGCTGGGAGAGCAAGATAAATAGTGTGGACGGACACGGGTCGACTGAGCACGTGGTGAAAATCACGAATAGAGCATACACTAGACTGATATACTTAACCCCTTACTAATAAACGTTGAGTAACGCTGGTATAGCTATACAATGTTTTGTCCTTATCTGTCAAATTCAAATGTCACAATGACAGATAAGGACAAAACATTGTATAGCTATATCACCGTTACTCAACGTTTATTAGTAAGGGGGTTAGTAAGGTTTTTATACATGGCGTTCTACCACTTTTCACCAGAACCTGGGTAGACTAGGGGACTGGTTAGATTTGTTCTAGATGGGTGTTTTTTCCTAAATTCTAAATTTTCCTTTAATATAATTATACTTAATTCCAAAATTGTATGTTGTATCGATTGTGCCAACATTGTTTTTCCGGTTCTTGGTCGCCACTCTAGAACTTTCCCGCCCCGAACGGCCATCGGTTCTGCAAGTAATGTGCCCGGCCCACATAAATATGGGTCTACAATATAGGGCTCCATCGCCTCGGACTGCGTGGCAAATCTAAAGATCTTGTTTAAAAATAGTTCTTCGGCCCTTTAGGAGTTGCTGTTATCTATTATATTATAATATTGACGTTACCTAGCGCGGTGATGCGGCGCGGCCCCGACTAAGCCGGCTTGGTGCGTTCTGTTGAGTTTGCTTGTGATGGTTCGCTCCGCGTACGGTCCAGCACGCACACATGCAAGCTGCGCGATATACCTTTGTTTGAAGACGAGCTACTGTTTACACCACAGATATAATTACACATAGATAACGTAAACACCTCAATCTGTATGAAAACCAACAGTGTCACTTTTTGCTACCAACTAATACCTAGAGAGCTATGGAGAGGGCTATGTTGGGAGTTTCTCTGAAGGATCGAATCCGGAATGAGGTAATCCGACAGAGAACTAAAGTTATCAACATAGCTCATCGAATTAGCAGCTTGAAGTGGCAGTGGGCCGGTCATTTATGCCGCAGAACCGATAATCGCTGGAGTTATCGTATTCTTGAGTGGAGACCGCGAATCGGCAAACGTAGTGTAGGACGCCCTCAGACTAGGTGGAGCGACGATCTTCGCAAGGTGGCTGGAAAGAGCTGGATGAGAGTGCCCACGAATCGTGCTCGTTGGCGTGCAATGGGAGAGGCCTATGTCCAGCAGTGGACTAATATAGGCTGATGATGATGATGATGATGATGAATACCAAGAGAAGAGAATTTTGCGTTTTCCGCGCAAAGTAGATTGAAAGCGGTCGCTTTTTTGGACTATTGCAGTTTTTTATCACGAAAGCTGGCATTTTCCTAATTTTCACGGCCGACTAGCTACAACAACAGGCGCGCGGAACGTCCGTAGCGATGGCCAACCTCGACGCTTGGTCGGGATTTAAGTCCGGATTCGGACACGCGAAGTAGATGCATTTGCGTTATCTGTGTGTATTTGTATCTGTGGTTTATACTGTGGTATTGTTAATATTTATAAGTAGTTAGATTGACATTAATAACAATTACCGCTGACTATGTTTGTACATGTCTTGCTTCTCTATTTCTTTTTAATCAACGTCAATCCTACGTCGCCATCGTCAGTACGGTCGGACGACCATCCTATTTACCTTATTTCACGCACATTAGGTTAGGAGTAAAGTGTATCCATCACAGACGTGAAAGTATTCTTAGTTATCAAGTGTAACAAAATACGTATAGCCGGCAATATAGTGTGTTTAAATATATTGTTTTAAGCCGGATTTACAGAAGAAAAACATTGTTGTGTTAATATTATTCAGTCTGTGGTTATGTAATCTGGCCACGAACTTATTTACATTTAAAGCAGTATTCTAAATCTTTAAATTGTCGTTATTTTACGGTTAAGACGGCAAAAGTTTTATTTATTTAAGTCACGTATTGAAGTAATCTGGAATGAAGAATTAGTTAACCCGTAAAACGACTTTGTTAAGCTCAAATAATATTTTATTTTATTTATAATTGCTATGACATGAGATCAACTATTAATTGGGATCAATTATAAATATTAGAATTTTTTATGGATCCATTATGGTTATTTTAAAGTTATGATCAGTGATCGGAATAGGTAGAGCTAATTTGCCTAAACTTGACGCATATTCATTCATGCGTGAGAGAGATGGGAATACATTATTGAATGAACATGCATCAAGTTTAGGCAAATTAGCTCTACCTATTCCGATCACTGGTTATGATAATTCATTTTCGTCAAAAACTGTTGCTCTAGTAAAAACGGATACAAGTCGATTTATCTCTTATTATGAAAGGGTAAACGTCTTGTACAGAATATATTAGACTTATACCGTTTTTCACCTAAACCTCGGGAGACTTGTATCCTTTTTCATTACAGTTTTGAAGATGCAATTTTAATTAGAAACCCATGCAAAAAATTGGTATTATTTTCAGTTGTATTTATACTCGAAAATCTAATTAAAGAACAAAGTCTGACAGTTCCTATCTTGATTATTTCGTTATTTTAACAATATTTCATAAAAAAAAAGATCTCGTGTAACCAGTAATATTAGGGTAAGTTTTATTGATATAAATACCTACACTTAAACCAAAATGCTGTAATCACAGCGAATGTGCGCCGGTTGAGGTAAGAATTTTTTGGTCTTAAATTAGATTTTCGAGTATAAGTCATTGTAAATCGTGTTATATAATTTAAGTTACATACATTAATAACAAACGACTGCTGATGACTTCTTTACAATGTGTAATCTCTGGATAGCCTTTACTGATTTTAATTAAAATCAGCTACGAGTACAAGCTATGAACGATAGAAACACATGTCATGGGGCCTAATATGGCTGCATTAATCACAAAATGTGCATAAAATCACAGAATAAGAACATATAGCATAGAACTATAAGACGTACTTTGCGTCAGCTATCTTTCTCTACTTTTTAGATTGCGTATTACATGAGAAAAAATTAAACAAAAAGTCGGCTGTTTTTTCGTCTTTAACTGTCATTGTCACAAGGTTTTACACAGGGACTTCTTTGTCCTTCCTTTAGGAAGGATTTGTCTTTCCTTGTCTATAGGTCCAAATACTATAGGTGCTTATAGGTTCAAATCACGCTTTACTTGTGACGATGTACCAAATAACGAAAGAACAGCTATAGATTCATCTCTTTCCAACTCACTATGAAAACCATAAGTAAAAAGAATTGAACCATAATGTATTTTCTGCTTATTTAGTACGGTTTCTATGCCTTTAGTCTTTCTTCTGTGGATAAAACATCCGTCACTTTCTGACAGTTATATAAGCACGACAGTGACGGAAGCTTTATCCACATGGTGTCACGTGACAAACGAATCCATACTAGGCTGCAACTCGGCGTGTAGGTATGTTTTTCGCTTTGGGAACGTTTATATATTTATGCCTGACTGTATTTTAAACGTGAGTTTTTAGGGTTCCGTACCAAAATGTTAAAAAAGGAACCCTTATGGTGAGACTTCGGTGTCTGTCTGTCTGGCTACGTCACAGCAGTTTTTCTCTGAAACTATTGAAGATGTCAACTTGAAATTTCACATAGTTGTATAACTTGCTTTTCCGCATCTGTTTTTAGTAAAAATAACATTTAATTATTTTTCTAAATATTTGTAAAGTGGTCTAGAATGGGGGGGTTGAAAAATTAAAGTGATTTTATTATAGCTAAGTGCTTAATACGCAAATATCAAAACAATTTTTCTACATTGAACACAAAGGTGTACGTAAATTTTTCTCGAAATAGATCTAGATTAAATCAACGTGGTACGTATTTTATCGCTTGATTTAATTATCGACAGTGTCTTTCAAGTTATGCGAAGCACTTTAAATATCTTAATCAAATCATCTGTTTGCTGTGACTGAAAGGGTTATTTTCTGCCAAACCACGAAACCATATATATCCAAGCCTACCACAAATAACTGGTGAACATCTTAGCCTAACTGTGCAAATTGTGGTTACAGAATTATCAACATTTTTTTTGAGTTTTTGGTAATTCTGTAGCTCTGCCTACCTCGCTCTGGGAATGAAGGCGTGAGTTTATGTATGTATGTGTATGTACCACAAATAAAAGGTATTTAAATAACAAAGAGTGTAGATATACTATACAACAATAAACATTTTCGGCGGCACTCAGTTAATGATAATGACGATTCAGATACCAGATAGATAATATCTATTGTTTTCTTTGCCATATTTTGGCAAATGAGATCTAAGTCCCTTAGACATTTGCAAACTCGAGTATTCAATCTCAAGACTGCAATCCTAAGACTGAAGAATCCCAAGACCAAAACAGAATGTCACTATGCTAGACATTTTGCTGGTTGTCATATCCCCACGTCACAACAATGCAAACACTGCAGGCGTTAGGTTAAAAATAAACCTGCACAAGAGTTAACCCTATAGTAGAAACAGCAAGGTAATGTTAGGAAATCATTACACCCCGTCTAATATCTCTGTACATATCGTTAGCACATTCCCTGCCCAGAACTACATTTCGAGTATATTTTGTAAGGAAATCTGTTAGCTTGGCAATGGATATGCTAATGCACATGACCATTAGTCGACCTGTGTCAACGCAAGCTTGACTGGCAAACAGTGTCCAGCGACGAAGTGTACACAGACATGTCAATGTGTACACACACTGGGATTTGATTGTCATTTGTTTTTATGGAATTTTCCTAATGGCTTGAGAGGTCAATGATATTTGTTGAGAGGGTTTAACTATCAGTATTATCACACTAATATAATTATTAAAGAATGGTTAAACAGATTTCGATAAATTCTGGAATTGAGATAGTATACAGTGTGTTTCCGGCATGCGGGCATTTATTAAAACTGCCGATAATATGTTGCTTTAGTAATTGTTTGCAAGTATTATCAATTAAAAAATAATAAAAATAACTTCACAATTAATTTTCTTAGATACTGTCCATTTTAAATGTAGTGCATGTGCTGCGTGTTCATCGTTATCAGTATCGCTGTTGCTTATACAAGGCATGTCGTGGTACGGGGGCAAATCATAATAATAAATGTATCCGTCGACTGTCATTTAACACTTGTCAAATTGCTGTGCTTTACATTGCTGGCAATTAAAATTTTGTTAGAAAGTTACCAAAGCCAGAAAATTTGTTTATTAATTAAATTAATGTCATGGTTACGTTACAGATACACGTTATTTTTACCTCCTTTAAAAAAAGCCAGGGTGCTGGTAACACACTGTATATCCGGTACCTCGAGCACGAACTTTTACCTTCTATCTATGGAGTAAGTAACGTTAATGTAATTGTCATCCAGAAAATGTGCAATTTTCTGGTGTTATTTTCTCGTTAGTTTGAAATAAAGTTTTTATCTCAAAAATGTCCGGTAATGTTGACATTCCTATCTACATATTGAGACGCGAAGTACATAGTTTACTGACAGTTCCCAAATAAAAATAAAAAAAATTGCGTGCTCGCTACACAAGCCCGCAATGTTGCATACAAATTCCATTACTATCTATCTTGTTACTTTTTAAAAAGTGAAAAGGGCCGTAATAAAATGAGGGCACAAGTCTTATACATCCAAATTTTACTCGAATCATAACTTTTTTATTTGTGCCTGGAATAGCTTACGTTTTTTTTTTTAAAACAAAAATTGCGTTTCTTGTCTTAAACAAAAAGGCGGTAAGGAGTGATGGTATTTTCACATGAAGTTTCTGTTGTATGCAATTCAAAAAATGAGTTCAAGCGATGAAGATTTGACTCCAACACAAATTTTTTCTTGCGATTTTTGAGAAAAGCACTATATTTGCCTCGGCAGGAACAACAATTGCGGGCTTCGTATTTTTAAACGGACTCGCAAGCTCATCCGTTTAATCCAATACTCGGCCCGCAATTGCCTACTTCCATGCTTAGGCAATAATGTACTATTATTGGCTTCTTTCACATAAGGAACAACCTTGACTTGTTCCTGATTGGCCTGTGGGCTGGATGAAAAATAATGTCTTTGTAGTCTGCCATTTTAGTTTTTTATCGCACTAAATTGTTTGAAATATAGTTTGAAATATTATTAAGTATTGAAAAAATCTCCACAATTTCTTTTTATACAAACGTGAAACTTTGAAAACAAAAATAAAACCCTTTTATAAAGCATTTTACTAACATGCAATGTAAGTATGTATGTTCGAGTCAAATCTTGGAAGGAAGATTATTCGAGCGTTTACATCAAATTTTAATTAACTTGAATGCAAATAACACGTGCATACTTAGGTTTATCTGCTCCTTAATAGGGAAAGGGTAACATAACGAGGACTTGCTGTAACACCTTCGTAAAAATTAATTCCACTAAGTACCCTCAGCTCTACACTTGTGTAACTATTAAACCAACCGAACTTCATCAACGCTCTTCAGTTTATCTAGCTTCCGAGCACTCTAAGATCTAAATCAATTCAACAATAACCCCCTCTCATCCCCCTAATCATGTCATTGACGAAGAGAGAATAAGGCAGGACTAAGTTTCGAGCTTCGTGCTAATGAAATAACATTTGTTTGTCACGTGTGAGGACATGATGAATCTGAATTGTACGTGAAACGAGTGAATTGCTAAAAATTATACAAAGCATAAAGTTTAATAGGCCACTGAATAAAAAATTACTTTAAGACCATACATTATTATGAAAAATAACTACTCCTTTATTTACCTAACCTACTTTTTAGTATTTAATATCATTAAAATATAAGTAAGTTAGTCTATGGTTCCGTCTGTACAGTCGACGTCATTAATTTGTTTACACTTTAGTACCTTGTCTATTTAACGTCATGTTTTAACCGATTCAGTGCGGATGACACGCCAGGCGTGTCATCAAATATTTTTAACGTGTGGCGAATGACACGCTAGGCGTGTCATCATATTCTATATGACTGTTTACATCCACACAGTTGCGCAAACTTGCGATGATCGCGCAATCGCGTTCTATTAGGACGATGCCTATGGCGTATGGCAAGCCTGGCGTGTCATGAAATAATTGTTCGCCGCCACAGCCAAAAATTTTCGAAAATGGAAGGCGCGAATAACGGATAAAGGGACAAGGTACTAAAGTGTAAACATATCTTTGACGTCGACTGTACATAGTCTACTTATAGTTTTTCTTAATGCATTCTGCTTATCAACCGTCTTCCGCGTGTTTCACTTTTTAAAAAACTTCTCTACCCCAATAGCTAAGGGTAGCGCCTTAGCAGGTAATGTTTAATGACTTGATATTTGCATTTTTCCTCCCGATGTTTTCTGCACTAACATAAAACTTATCCTTTAAATGGCTATAAATATGCCCGTTTATAATACTGTCATTTGCTTTGATTCGTAACATACACTGTCCCTATAAAACTGACTCTTAGGTCTCGATTAGAGTCAAGAGAATAAAATATTAAAAAAAGTTAACAAAGGTGCCGATACGTTATATATTTATTTACTAGCTTTTCGCCCGCGACTGCGTCTGCGCAGAGTCCGAACTTATGTTAAAAGTAGACATAGTTTATATCATCTTCAAAGAGTTTTTTATGAAAAAAGTCCAGGACGTGAATTTTAAGTATAGTGCGACCAAAAAGAGTAGAAATTAAATGAGGGCGCCACTTTCTACGTAACTGTCACATTTTTGACGTAAAATGCGTAAACATGGCAACAATTTTGTATGGAATTTTTTTAGTTGCAGCTGTCACCACTGGCTCGACTTTTTGGCCAGGCTGTAAGCGGCCCGCAAACACCTTTCATTTTATGACTCTTAAACAACAAAATTGCCATACAAAATAATATAACCTCAAACATATTTTTTACTGAGTTGACAGCTGTCAAATCGGCCCTCTTGGAAAATTTTCTGAACTATTATCATCTGGAATTGTTTTCTTGTTTAAACAGCTAGCAGCTGCGGCATCTGCAGAATTAATGCTCCATCTCTAACGAGTTCTCGAGACCTAATTTTGTTCAGAATGTCCCGTAAACCAGGAATTAGGTCCCATTGCCCTCTAGAAAGCCTGTATTTTTAACAAAATAATAAATATAATAAAGTAAAACATACAAATTCTTAAAACTAGCACAAATAAAATCATTACAAATGTAACGTAATAATATTTAACTATAAATTACATGATGCTTGCATGATGATGATTACAAAATATTTTCGTACTTACATATATATCTTAATAACATACCTGTATGCATTGTAGCTTTTTTTTAAAGTCTATATGTATAGCAGAAATAATAATATTCCGTATAAAGTAAGTATTAGCAAAGATTTTTTTTTTAACTTAATATTTGAATACAAACCCTTTCCGGTTTCTAACCTTTGTTAATTGTTAGACAACATTATTTAGAGTCAAAGAGTAACAATCGGAAAAGTACTGTTTTTTGAAAAATTTGGAAGATTTAACTAATCTTTATGCTATTACTATAATAATATTACGAGTGTATAGAGAGTGCGAATTTTGTGAGTTTCTATCTATCCGACATGGTCTAAGATCCGAGTAGGAAACGGTTTGCACCGGGCTGTTTATTCGATGAAAAGTATTTTATATCAAATTTAATACGCTAAATAATATGTGGTGAATAGGTAGGCTGAAAAACTTCAGTCAAGTATCCATCCAGTATCATTAAAAAAATATAAAAAATGAACTTTAAAAAAAAATGCAAATGTTTGTTTAATAGACAAATTAGATACATACTAATCGAAAGTATGAAGTCTATAGAATATGCAAACTTTAGGTTTGGTGCAAATTATTAGTACCGACTGTAGCGCTCCATAAAAAATAGAGGATACGGAACACTACACGGGATGGTTGTGATAAAACCATCAGCACGTAAATTTGGACCTGTATAAGTAAAATAAAACCGAACGAATTTCAACAAGGTTATATAATTAGGGAACACACAATGATTAGGTTAAAACAAATTACTTACAATGCAACTATAAAAACTAGATTACTAGGCTGACACAGAACTTTGCTTAGGTAACCAAAACGAATTAACATAAAACGGTCTGCAGATTGTCACGTTAATAAAGCCTTTTTTAATTTAAAACACATCGCCTAATAAAGGTAAAAGACCACCTTAGAACACGGTCAGGCCAAAACTTGTATTCAATTTATAGGTAAATCTGAATCGAACTATAATAGAATGAATCGGTTTAAATACAAGAAGCGCTTCATGATTAAAACTGATGTGTTCGGAGTATAATGAAATATGGATAACAAATTGTGGTGTTGATCGGTAAAAAAAAGGTCCAGAAACCTAGTTAAATTTATGGCCAAAATTCAACCGAAAGTAACCATAGATAGGTTAGGGGGGAGTTCGCGGACTCATTTTGGGATTTTGAAAATAATAAAAATCAACGAAATGTGTGACTATCCTGTAAACTTCCGTCGTCGCTGACTTGCCGCCGTACGAAGATGTTGCAGTAACGCTGCGTTCGTCGCAACTGACGCAGCGGGAAAAGCCTGCGGGCACTACCGCAGACGACGACCCGTTGCCAGCGAACTCGATGGCGAACCACACGGTGATCGGCAAAACCACTCGTCCAAATCTTCCGTTGTGGCGAAGAGTCGCGTGATATGGGTAAGCGGAGGTGCTGCAAAAGACACCTTTACTCGCAAAATTGAACGAAAAGGACGGAAGAAAGGCTTCCTAAAGATGGGGGGCAGTGAAAGCTGAACGGCAACAAAAACCAACTCACCCGCTATCCGGACATACAGAAGACAACAGCACTATCTCGATCGGTCAACAATCGAGACCACGGCGTAATAGGAAAGGCTTTCGCGTAACATCACTACCGGACGTGGCACTCGAAGCTGGCTTAAGATTCCATGTTATAGTGAAACTTAAATTGAGCAGAGACTATCCAATTTTCCGAAGTATCAAGGCGAGAGTACGAGATTGAATGACAGTACCATTACAAGGAACGGATTTAACAAAAACGAATTCAAAATTCAAAACTGTCAGTAGAAATTACAAACTCTAACCGGTCAATGAACAAGTCCGCAATACCAAAAAGGCTGAGAAACGAAAAAGGCGAAATAAATTAGCAATAATTAACGCGAACCAACGCGATTTGTAGCGGTAATGCTACACGACTTACCTGTTTATACCTGCCTACCCAATAGTTTGACGGGGAAAAAATAGTCAACCTAACGTTTGCATATTCTATAGGCTTCATACTTTCGATTGGTATGTAATTTGTATATTAAACAAGCTATTGCAATCTTTTAAAACAAAGTTAATTTTTAAATTTTTAATTAATTATATACTGGACTGAAATTTTCCAGCCTACTTATTCGCCATATGTTACTTAGCATATTAAATTTGGTATAAAATACTTTTTATCGAATAAACAGCCCGGTGCAAAACGTCTCCTATTCGGATCTCCTACTAAAATGTAATCTCCAAAACCAAGGAACCTATTACAAAAAAAAAACTTTCACTATTTGAATAGTACATTATTGCCTAAGCATGGAAGTAGGCAATTGCGGGCCGAGTATTGGATTAAACGGATGAGCTTGCGAGTCCGTTTAAAAATACGAAGCCCGCAATTGCTGTTCCTGCCGAGGCAAATATAGTGCTTTTCTCAAAAATCGCAAGAAAAAATTTGTGTTGGAGTCAAATCTTCATCGCTTGAACTCATTTTTTGAATTGCATACAAACAGAAACTTCATGTGAAGAAACCATCACTCCTTACCGCCTTTTTGTTTATGACAAGGAGAAACGCAATTGTTGTTTTTAAAAAAAACATAAGCTATTCCAGGCACAAATAAAAAAGTTATGTTTCGAGTAAAATTTGGATGTATAAGACTTGTGCCCTCATTTTATTATGGCCCATTTCACTTTTTAAAAAGTTACAAGCTAGATAGTAATGGAATTTGTATGCAACATTGCGGGCTTATGTAGCGAGCACGCAATGTTTTTTTTTTGAATTTGAGAACTGTCGGTAAACTATGTACTTCGCGTTTCAATATGTAGATAGGAATGTCAACATTTCCGGATATTTTTGAGAAAAGGTACATTATTTCGGACAGACATAAGTTTTTTTTTATACAAATACATAAATAAATATCAGGGGACAAATTCACACAAATTGACCTAGTCTCAAACTAAGCTCTAGGCATATACTATGGGTACTATACAACGAGAAATTTACTAACTAGAATACGTACTTAAATACATAGGTATTGAAAACCTCCAAGGCTTATGAACAAACACTCGCGCTCATCACAAAATGTCCTTACCAGGATTTAAATCCAGGACCGCTAGTGTAGCGTCTCGTATTTTTTTAAACTAGAGCCAAGCGAGGGCGTGACGGTTGTATATTTATAATCAAACAACGTAAATCTACCGACGCGTAAATACTACAAATAATCAAGTTAGTATTTTGTACTAAGTATTTGAGCTTTGAGGTACTATCAAGTATTTTAATAATTGAAAAGGGTTTTATTCGTCGCGGTCTCGGATAATCTCATCAAACTAACTAAATACGGGGTTCGGCTTGCTTCGTGGTTTTCAGAGAAAATAAACCTTTCATCCACTTAAAACGGATGATTGGATTACTGAAATACCAGCTTCGCTAAGTGGAAATACAAATCCAAAAAAGGTTTACTTAAGTGGGAAGATACCCAGCAAAAATCAAAGGACTCAAGAAATGCTTTGATGTCAACTAAATTATCCATATTAAAATTGCGTGTACTATGTCAAGCCATCAATATTTATTTAAAGAGTTAGTTAAGTCGTTCCTTAGAGACGATTTTTCATACAAAAGTTTCAAATATGAACGAGTAAATGTGACTAACATGCAGAGGCCGGAGTTTTCGTGGCACTTTTGGGCTGTCGTAGTGACTTCTCATTTATCGACTTATACACCGGATTGACGGGGGCAAAAAATGTACCAGTGCTAGTGATTCATTAAATATCGACTAAGTTTATCGACAACTTTTTCGTGACATATGGATCTTACATTTCTTGCAAAAGTAAGTCGTACCTTTATCTTATATCTGAATAGTCAGCTTTCCATGAAGATAAACGATCGACTTAAAAAACAAAAAGGTTCTCAATTCGTCGGAATGCTAATGAATATTGTTGTACTGAATGAATTTGTTATTAAATGTAATTTCAATGGTTGTCAAAAGTGACTCGAGTCCAGAGTCAATGTTAGATACCGATTGTTTATAGTTGCTACAAATATGTATAAATAAAAGAGATAGCACTTAATTAAAAGGTATTCAAACTTGGCCATTACTTATGATAATGATGGTTAAAAACTGCTTTATGTCGATGTGGATAAACTGAGTCGACATTTAATGAATCACTAGAACTGGTACATTTTTGCCCCCGTCAATCCGGTGTTTGCATAATATAATTATAGACTAGCGACCCGCCCTCGCTTCGCTTCAGTTTATGTGAGTTTTCTATAACACCCGTATATAAACCAAAATTTATTATACATAAAAACATTCCGCAATAATTGATCTAACTATGGTGAAAACCGCATCAAAATCAGATATGCCTACAGAAAGCGACTTTGTTTTATACTATGTAAAAGATAAAGATAAAAAACCAGGCTACAGCATGTCGGACCATGCTCAGTGTAGGGTTCGGAAGCCGTTACTACAAGAAACTAACTTTGCCGTTGGAAAACTGTTATCCACATACATCGATACAGCGGTCGGTTTACCAACACCGCAAATTAGTTTTTGGTACGTATAAACATTTAAACCGTTTGTAACTCAAGAACCAATGAGGTCTACTTAGTCGTGATAGTTTTCCTATTAAATTCATTATATGTGCTTTCATTTAAGATATTTTTCAGATTTTTAGTATTTCTAGTTTTGGCTGTAGGGGCAGTAGACACTTGACTCTAACAAATATTAGCGGTTTAAAGCTTAATATTTCATAAACGGATACCTTAATCGAGAAATTGTTTTCTAGTACTAATAATGTCTGAGCTAGGCTGCGGACGGACGGACGGACGGACGGACACGGCGAAACTATAAGGGTTCCTAGTTTGACTACGGAACCCTAAAAAGATAAATAAGTTTGTGTTGTTCCTTTGCTTCGTCTTATAGATTCAACGCATCAAGCGTATGATGTGCAACTCAATAAAAAAGAGTGTTTTCAAATGTGACATTAGGGTGTTCTCTAAAAGAGGATAGGGGCCTTAGCCAGCATGCATTACGCTAACTAGCGTTTCTATTAATTTCGTTTTTAAACCAATCGCGTCCAGGTAGATGCCGTGATACGAAGCGTCACGTGATCTACCAGCACGAAACGAATAGAAACGCTAGCTAGCGTAATTTATCTTGGCTAGAGCCTCAGTTGCTGTAAGTATGGTGAGGAATATAAAGCTACTATTCAGACAAATTTGTGGAGAAAAGCTAGTTTAAATAGTCATAATCTGTGAAAATAGGAGCAAAGCTCTGGGCAAGCCATTTGCACTGTTTTCCGCGTTGTAGCAGTTTTGGGTGGCGTAGATGCTTTAAAAATCCACTGTATTTTACTTCAATAGAATAGCCTGAAATTACAGGTCCAGTGTTAGGTAGACTGCTCCTTGCACCCTGTAATATAAAACGTGCTTTTTGTGAATTCTTTTGTGATACCAACAAAATAACATTCTTGCATTTGTTAGCAGCTGGAATTACAAAGTAAAAGTTCAACCTTCGCTCAAAGAAATTGCAGTTCTTCGCCTTGGCAGCTAAATTATTACTTTAATATTTCGAAACAAAGGAGTTCGTCAGTTTTTGTAAACATAAAAAAGCAAGGCTAGGGATACATGAAATGGCCAATATGATCAAATAAAATTGCTATTTACCGAGGTTTATTTTTGCATTTCGCTCTGCAATAATGCGCATTTTATGGTAATTTTACTTTATGCTATAATTTTACTTTATACTTTATGCTGTGTGCATAAATTAATTTAACGTTAACAGTTAAGTTTACCTAGTCACAAATAGGAATTTAGTAATAAGAATTATATTATATTGCATGCTAGATACTAGCAGATTGTGACAGATTAATACATTTTATGTAACACCTTTTTCTACTCACTTATCAGCAATAAATGATTTGATTTGATTTGATTTGATTTAAATTAACATCTATAGTATTTAATACCAAGGTATTATGTGAAACTATCCCTCGTATCAGTGTTGCAAAATTTTAACATTCGAGTTACTTCTAATAAAACATATTATGCAGATGATCGAAGTTCCTCGATGAAAATATTGCGCGAAGGTTTGATTTTGAAAATTAAATGATGTTAGTTGTCAATGACGAAGTAAATAGTGATTATTTTGGCATGTCAGGTTGTCGAGTGTTCATTATGAAAGTATACTCCATACCAACTGACTTGTCTTATTTAGTAAATTCTTTTATAACCTCAAAATGCTCCCTTTTCGCCTATAATTAAAATTTTGTCATAAAAAAACATTCATGATGTATAATCAAGAAAATAGTGTGCAAAATGTGGTCTGTAGTTGCTTTATTCAGCCTAGTTGATTCGTTTTTGCCAAAAACTTGGCATTTTGAAGTTATAAAAGTGTTTACTAAATAGGTCAGTTGGTATGGACTTTAAATATATTTTTTACCCGACTGCGGCGGAGCCCAAAAGGAGGGTTATGTTTTTCACCGTCATGTATGTCCAGTTCTATGTTCCCCGCTACAGCAAAAACGGCTTGGACGATTTAGACAAATGAAGTATCATTGGATTAGTCTTCGCAGCCAGAGTGTCATAGGATACCTAAACTGTTAAAATTTAAATATCAACAATGGCCAAGTGACAATTATTAACATATGTAGGTATATCGACGACAGTATAAAAAATGCAGTCGGGTTTTTAAAGCTTGCTTTTCATTATTATTATTTCAATTAGATGCCCATTCATAAAAATGGCGCACAGAGAAATATCATAAGAAACAGAAATAATAATGTGATTTACTTATGGCTATTCAATTATCATTTAAGTTAGTATCACAGATTCGAAATTGACCCACAATGTATATACACTTCTCACATTCACAAAAGTACGTAAGTAATTTAAACATCGGTAACAAAGTACACATACTTGGTAGTTTTAGGGCAAAGTAAAACGTTAATTTAAATTAGAAAAGCCATGCCAATGTGGGTGGAACACTTGAAAGCTCATCACAAAAGGTAATTATTACAAGTTCTCTTTACGTTGAATTTTGTGTTACGTAGACGAAGATGCTTTTGATCCGTATTTGAGAACAAACATCGCAAAGGAAAATTACTTCCTTACAATTAATAAAATAAATATAACTTTAAAATGAATAATTTGAAGAAAAAACCACTCACATATTCTGAAACCTAAAACCGCCTTTTTGATTTTTTCTAGGACACTTGGTTTGCCGACACAAATCCAACAATATTCTGACGGTAATTGATGAAAAAGTACCGTTCGCACCGGCTTTTTATATTTTTATTTAGAAATATATATTCATATGAGATTCCCCTATAATTTAAAATCTAAAATTTGACAATTTTTTTGCCCGTGGAGATTTTTGTTTTTAGAACGTCTAGTATACTGGACAACGTCAAAATAAGAGTTAAAATGTAATAATAAAGTTTTACCCTCGCCACAACTCTTTTGTGTTTATAGAATATTAGATTCTCGGGCAAATTTTTGTATGATGAGCACGGGTAGTTTCTGAGCCTTGAATGTTTTTATTACATTATTATTATAATATAACATTTTTCATATCTTATTGTGCTTGTTGGAAATTTACATTTCACGCGAACGTTCCTCCTTCCAATTGAGCCATCAACTACGAGTAACTTGAAAAAATACGTAGGTATCTATAGTAAATTCGTTTCAAAAAACAACAATTACTGTTTTACGCATTTTTAAAAACAAATTATGAAAAACTTTGGACATATTTAATGGAACTAAAAACAAATACCTTATTTTATAGTAGGTAGATAAATTAAATTAAGGTATAACGACATAAGAACCGCGCAAAAAACATAACCCTTTTTCGCAGTCGGGTTGCTTAGCTATAATAATATTATTCTTCTAATTCAAAGTTTAATAATACAGACAAACCTTGGATATTTTATAATATGAGTACTACGAAAGATGCTCCAGATTTCTGCACAAAGCTTTGAAACTACCCTTCCGACATTATTAGGTTACTTACAACAACAATAACAAATTCGAGTTTCACAAAAATTGCTTCCAAAGATTGCGATACGGAAGTTTCTGTCGAATACAAAGCACATGAATTCTGTATACGAGTGCTGTAAATTTTTATGCGCTTTTACTGTATAGTTTACTTGCAATAAATAATATTTTTATGTGTTGTAACTGGTTGGTTCCGCCTGCATTGAAGAAGTTTTCCCCTCGGATGTGTATTTTATTTTGTGAAAAAATATAACAACAATTGAATCCTTTTATTGCCGAGTTATATTGTTCGCGGTTTACTTTTGAGAACTTTTGCATGTTTTGAAGTAGTTTGTAGTATAAATGTACACTTGTTATCGTGATATGGAGGTTTCATGAAATTGGTAGATAGGTAAATCTGTCTGAGTTAAGGGTACCTGCCTTGCTCGCGCATTGGCCATTTTCGGATAATTATGTCCTACAGGTAGCGGCGTTTATAAAAAAATCGACATTGAAGTACTGCCGCGGGCTCAACCGTGTTCATTAAACTCGGAAATTTTCATCGTTTTTTCAGTTTGTATCTTTGCTTATTAATAAATATCTGTAAATAAAGGTCAAATAATCCTGTAGAACACATCAAGACATGCGGATACCCGACCATTTCCAAGACAAAATTTGAATGTTATTGAACTAAAAGATACGTAATCAAATTGCGAAATATTGAGGTAGGTATATTTTATAGGTGTGTGTAATATATCCACGTTTCGACAGTTTTAATAGCATTATGACCTGGTTTTAACTATAAATCCAGCATATGTCCAGTTACAAAGCTTTTTGTCTTTATGTTAGCGATGTATCGAAAATTCATCACGCTTGCAATTTCTCCAATATTCCATATTTCCTAATATAGGTCCAACAATGTTTCAAAGCCTTTGGGAATACACGTGAGTAGTGCAGGTTATTACTATTCAGTATTTCCAATGCACCTCGAATAAGTAAATATACATTATGCTTTGGAGGTACCGTTCCAATTATTAACATAGGGGAAGCTTTATGTAAATATGTTTACGGAAGCCACCGCCCCACCCCGGTCGTAGTAATTTTGCAACGGAAAAAGGTGGCACTTTTTCCGTTAACTTACTTACACATAGTTCAATTGTTATTAAGTTACGAGTTTGTCGTATTACCCTGATAATTATGTATTCATTTGTACAACAAAAACACAATTATTTGAAAACACAACGTCAACATATAAAAACGCAGGTATAGGTTAGGTAGGGATAGGTTTTTTGTGTGTATGTCTGTATTTATTTATTTTATTTATTATTTGGTAACATACATTTTCAGTACTTTATACTGCCGCATCGGTGCGCGCGTCAGTCGCATCGGTGCGTGCGTCAGTCGCATCGGTGTGTGCGTCAGTCGCATCATTTCGCGCGTCAGTTGCATAGGTGCGCGTCAGTCGCACCAATGTGACCCACCACCTTAAGTGTATTTTAAGAACTTGAAAGATGTACCAAAAGTATTCCTGTTATAGATCCTTTGTACATCTAACAAGCGTGTCCCTCCTAATTGGTAGCCTCGAGCGCTCGATCGATTATTTTAATTTCTATTGAAGTGAACAAAAAGGTATTTTTATTAGTAACATTAGACATCTTATCCCTAAGCGATTCTTTTTATTGCTTTATAAGTTTGTTCGATTTAATGCCTCAACGAATCGATGTGCAATTTGGCAGACAAATATCATCATTGCTTTGAAAAATCTTGTTTCTTATATTTCGCGACGCACGATTTTAAACTTAAACGCGGAGAGAATCAAGTTCAAACTTACATCTCGAAATATCAGATACGAGTTTTTTCTAAAGTAGTAACGATATATAGTTTTTTTAGGGTATGGAGAAGGCAAACGAGCACACAAGCCGGTTGATGGTAAGTAGAATTTGTAACCCATAGACATATTTGCATTCTAAAAGCAATCTAAGGATATAAATATTAAAACCGCTAATGCGTTGACAACCCTGAGGACTAAGATGGATTCGCCTCTATGCTATATTTAAAGGTGGAAGAAGCGAACGCCACGTGAACGGAAACTACCTTTAAACTGAAAATAGTAAAATCTACGCAAAGTAGACTTATTTTTATATTTGTTTCTTTTTTCTCTAGCCTATATGAGTGTCCCTCTGCTGGGCAAAGGCCTCTCCCTTTGATCTTGAAATATGGGACGACTTGGACGCATTCCCCAGCAACTGGCCAGAAGAGGCACTTACAGTTTGGTCGTTCTAAGAGGGCCGATTTGACAGCTGTCAACGCAGTATAACATATAACCTCAAACACATATTTTGTACTAAGTTGACAGCTGTCAAATCGGCCCTCTTAGAACGACCAAACTGTAATAGGGTATATTATATGAAAATATTACATATTTTTTCTCTATTGTGGCATTATCTATGTAAAGGAACCTTATTGTCGATAATGCCATTTTCAATTTATGAAGATAGGAAAATAAACCTTATTCTTATTACAACACAGTTCAAATTAAATTGCCTTGATTATGTACATCGTATAGGACACTGGGCCTTACGCGGATATATATAATTAGGCATTAAAATTTTGAAAATTCATGAGAGTTAATTGCAATTAAATAAATTCAAAAGGTTAACATCATTAAATAATGGCTTATTTCATACATGTACGGTTGTATGAAAGGGCCGAGGTCCCCAGAGGCAAACTGCTCAGATTTCGGTTCTTTACAACAGTAATATAATGTGTCCCGAAGGATCCCTAATTCAACAAAAGGTAGGATGTTCTCGAAATATCATAAGTAATTTATTTAGGCAGCTTTATTCACGATCTTAATCATTATAAATGAGTTTGAGTGCTTTAGTTAATACCTTCTGTGCGATGCTTAATAATGCTTTACAAAATGATGACTTAATACTAAGCAGATAAGAACTTAATCCATATTGCACGACCATAAAGTTTCAAAATACTGATAATGTTAACAATGCCTAGCTTACTTATTGCGTATGAAAGAATAGTAATTTTTATCACTACTTTTTATCAATATTGATTGAGGTTTTAGCTATCTTATACTGTAGTTGAGAATTGGTGTACAGTATTCCCAGCTTCCTAATAGCTTTCGGCTGGCTATCGCTATCATTTTGCACTCGCAACTGACAGTATATTTGTCACTTCACTCGTGTGTTATAGAAAAACGAAGATTGCCGAACTACATTAAGAAAATATAAGCACTGTATGTGTCATCATCATCATCATCATCATCATCATGTCAGCCGAAAGACGTCCACTGCTGGACATAGGCCTCCCCCAGGGCTCTCCACTCAGACCGGTCTTGTGCTTTTCGCATCCACCGCGTTCCCGCGATCCTTACAAGGTCGTCACTTCATCTTGTTGGAGTACAGCTCGTCTCCCGGTCCGCGGACGCCACTCAAGAACCTTCTGGCCCCATCGGCCATCAGTCCTGCGAGCAATGTGCCCCGCCCACTGCCACTTAAGTTTGGCTATTCTTTGGGCTATGTCGGTAACCTTAGTTCTACTGCGGATATCATCATTTCTGATTCTATCACGCAGAGAAACCCCGAGCATAGCCCTCTCCATAGCCCTCTGAGTGACTTTGAGCTTCCTTATAAGGCCCACTGTATGTGTATAGTGACCCTATCTACTCCCAACTTAAACAATCTACTGCACTTAGAATTAGCATTCCATCTTAGATTTCAGGTTAGGCAGTTTGTAATCTTGAAACTGAAAACGTACTTGGGGCTTGAGACCCACATATCATCCGATACCCGGTGTGTTTGGAGCTTCTCCGAGACGTAAAAAGAGTTCTTAATCGTTCACTATCAACCAGAATATTTTTTTATACAAGCGCTTCCTTTGCGCAACTCATCGCAGCAATAAAAGACTTGTCCAAAAATTACTCCATAAAATTCAGTAAAAATCGAATCTCCAACCAAGATGCAAAAAAAAACCATAAAAAAAATACCGGGTTTTTCGATATTTTAAGTTTTTATTATAATGAATAAAACATTGTATGTTACATATATACTTACAATTCTGTTAAATGAAGTACCTTTTGTAAGGTTTAGACTCTTCATTTAGTTAATGTATAATTTGCCTCTGCCTATTTTCTTTACGACAGTTAGCAATGAAGAAAGTTCTCGAGGCTTCTGAATCGCTTTATTTGGGATCCGGAACGCCTATACTAAATTTATATCGTAATTTTGTCTACCCGCTTTAACTAAAAAACTTTTCGGAATATAATTATTATACAATTAGACTATTACATTACAAAAAGCTATTGGGGGTAGGCTTTTAACTATAAAAGGGACAAAAAAAGGAAAAAAAGAAAGTGTATTATATACGACTACAAAGAGATGTATTCACTTTCTCACATTGTCGTATTGTAATAGGTCCAAACGTGGATATATTTTTGTACTCTACTGCACGTGGCTCGTTTAAAGTCTGCAAAGATAAAGTAACCTTCCCGCGAAGTGACAGACGATGGCGAGGATTTGGCATATAGGGACTACACAGTGGTTCCGAATCGAGAAAGACTGGGCATTGGTTTAATCGCGGTTTGTACGTATTTATTTTTTGTATAGTGTCACTGTTGTATTTTATATGCGACTTACTTTAGCATTTATAATATTAGTATGGATTTATGAGTTAAAACCGTTATGTATGTGTGTTATGGTATGTTGATGGTTTTTTAGTATGTACGAGTATGTATGTAAAACTCTTTATTGCACATAAACAATTACAAAACATTTTGCATCACTATAGATAATGTACATAGGCGAACTTATCCCATATGGGATCTCTTCCAGTTAACCTTGGAGTAGAATAAGCCAGGATAGTGCTCCGAAGGCAAACTAGGAACCCTTATAGTTTCGCAATGTCCGTCTGTACGCGGTCTAGCTCAGATACTTTTGGTACAGTCGACGTCATAATTATGTTTACACTTTAGTACCTACCTTGTCTATTTAACGTCATGTTTTAACCGCCATATGAAATTGTCATAGCGGAAAAAGTGACAAGGTACTAAAGTGTAAACATATCTTTGACGTCGACTGTACTACAAAGCTGTTATTTGTCATAGTATACATTGAAATTACACCGACAAAGTTGTAAAATAAAATCTTGAACCCCCAAGCCAAAACTAAAAGTTATAAAAATCTGAAAAATAAATTAAATAAAACCACATAGGTAGTATAACGAACTTAAAAGGAAAACTATCACGACTAAGCAGATTCGTTTGTTTCTCAAGATACAAGCTCATAAAGCCTACTAAAAATCATCTAAGACTGCACCAAATAACTTAAAATACAAAATTAGTTCATGACTTTTGAAATAGTTTTTTTGGGTTTATACTGACGGCCCGGTTTTTTGTCAAATATTTTCATTCCTTCTCTTTCATTCAATATGTCAAATTATATACATGTAAGATATTTGGCAAATAATGCCACCCTTATCAGCGTAAACTTACAAACAAACATTATTACGCAGTTAAATCAAAACAAACGAATGTGAATACATTATTACATACATATGTAAGTAAGGATTAGTTAAAGCAGGCTTAAGCTGGGCATTCACGACCGCTCCAACAAGCCGAACAGAGCAGCGCCGCGCCAATATCGATCCGTGAATGTCAATACTGTAGCGTTTAAAAGTACCAGTCCAACTGGACGGAAAGCCAGCGCGACACACCAACGCGCAATTCGACTGGAACTATCGTGAATGTCGAAATTCAACGTTGGAACACGCCACGCCTCCGCGACAAGCCAAATGGCGTCGTCGTGGATACGTTATCTGGCTGCCATTGTCTAATCAGTCTGCTCCGTGATGTCGCACCGTTGAAGCGTGGCGTGATGTGCCTGTGAATGAGGTCAAAATAATTATTACGCCCATCCATTTGTATTCATTCCATCTGTCGCCGAGACAAACGACGCGTCCGTGAATGCCCAGCTTTAGTTTCAAATACAAGCTATCAAATATAACAATGGGAATTATGGGAGTCTCGTAAAGGGTGCAGCATTTGAACCAATATTTTTTTTTGGGTATTTTTAAGGTTCTATGAGCTTGTGGGTCTGACTGTTTGTTTGCCTCCAACAGGCATAATATTGTTTTCGGAATTATACTGGAAGAAGAAAATGTTAACGTCAGTGAATAAATTTGGAGTTTGTACAAAAAAAATGGGGTACATTAATTATTTGACTATTTAAATCAAACGTCTTGTTAAAAGAAATAAAAGCATTTTTTTTTACTTTAAACATAATTCCACTCCTTTTTATCACTAAATCTATTAAGGTTAATATTTTAAAAACTAAAAAAAAAATATTATCATAGGACCCTACTCAGGTACACAGTTTATTGAAAAATTCCAATAGTTACTAATATTTATATTTTACCCAATTAAGAAACTTCGGCTATGAAAGCGCTACAAACGCGTTTGGAAGCTTTATTGGCAACGAAATACTTAAAACTCCATTAGGATTCTGAGGCTTCGGTAACTGGAATAACAGCCACTCATAAATGTAGTTTAACGAGTTCCATTAAGTTTTACTTCTGTTAGTTCGAGTTTTATTTTAAAATAGTAACCTAGATTTGTCTGGCAATAAGTCTTTTAAGTGATGATTACGTTGACGACATGATTGTGTCATGTAGTGAGTATAATCTGCGTCAATTGAAATTGCCAAAGATGTAAACAAATTGGTACTCAAATCAAATCAAATCAAAATATTTATTCAGTAAATTGGCCACATACGGGCTCTCTTACACGTCGGTAATATACAGTGAATCTACTAGCGCTTCGGACAAGACCATCATTGCGGAGAAGAAGCGCCGCAAGAAACTCCACCAGAAGGTCATTTTTTCAAACATAAAATACAATAATACTTAAAAGTAAGTTACATTACAAGGTAATAAAGCAACAAATATAAATTATTAAAACTATCACATATAAAAAAAAATACAAATTCAAAATTAAAAACATTACAAATAAATGTAAAAATTATCAAGATTACATGTCAAATATATGAAACTAAAAATAATGACTAGGAGAACAACACGACGAGGTCTCTACGTCAAAAGCTACTGTTTGACATACGTATAACCTCAAATATTCATCACGCGTTTTTTTATTTAAAATATCGTATAATGAATAGTTATATAATCTTAAAAGTAAAAATTCAATGTATAAATCTTTGCTAAGACCTCACTTGATCTGTAAAAGCACGTGATGATCGACTAATAATGGTAAATTGGTTCGTTCAGTTGTGTTCACATCTTTGCCAATTTCAATAAGGTATTTGCCTGATATTAAATTTCATATAATAATTTGGATAATATATCAATATACGTAGTATGATAAAATAATTCAAAATCAAATTTGAAATTGGTAATAAAATAAAAAAGTTATAGCCTTTTAAAGTTTTCTGTCTATCTCTTTCTCACGAAACGATGTTTTGTGTGTAATTCATATGGCGGTTGAGTAATATGACGTCATATTCCTGTATTTTACTCTCTGTCTAAAAGCAAGTTTTTAAACATTTATATCTTTCTTATTTTAATAGGCTATTCGGAAGGTAAAAATGATTTAATTTGAATACTAATAAAAAAATAGGCAAATACCTACCCTATTGGCACAGACTAATAGTACGGTCACGGACTTTAACCATGATGATGATGAACCACCACAGAACCCTGTCACATGAAACCAACGATTAATCCCTATGTAATTTCTATCTCGTCACTTGACGCTATCATTATGACAAGGTTCTATGGTGGATCAATATTTAAAGTCCTTGATAGTACAAAACACAAAATTATGGTAGTGTCAAATAAGGTAAGGGCAAACATTTGTGTGATGAGCGCGAGTATTAATCCTGAGTCTTAGATGTTTTTTATGTATTTAAGGATATATGTCTCTATTATAAGTATGTCACTTGTTATTAAGTACCGATATTAAAAACCGATAGGTAGTCTTACTTTTAGACAAGGTCAATTGGTGTGAGATTGTCCCGTGATTAAGGGACGATTAATAGACAGTTAAGTAACAATAAGGTGACGAAATACCCCTCCTTCTGACGAAACCAGGTAAAAACCTATAGTACAGTTATGTTTTACGATCCTGCATCTCAAAAATTTCAGTAGCGGATTTATGATTATGAAAATTTGGCACGTATCCCACTGCAGGGCAAAAGCCGCCCCTCTTTTTCGCCATTCTTCCCTTCTGATTGCATACTCCCGCCAGTCGCTTTGAAACAACCCGCCACCGTCCAAATCATCCGGCTGCCTCCTTTTTGGTTTGCCTCTGCTCCGAAGGCCATTTTGTTGGGTACATATTTATTCATTACTAAGCTTCTGCCCGCGACTTCGTCGGCATACAAATCGATTATCGTTATACCCATAATCCAGGGTAAAAGCTATCTTCATTTCAAATTACATCCATATCCCTCCATCCATTGCAGCGTGAAGAAGTAACCAACTAACACACACACAAACTTTCGCATTTATAATATTAGTAGGATAGCATTAATCATTAGATAATAAGTCATTATCCAGATCCTTCGTTTAGTATTTTAAGGTGCAAAAAAAGCGGTATAAAGAAACAGGGGTAAAAGACGGCGAACTAAACTAACACAACTATCAAGAGTGCCGCTTAATTTGCATAAAACTTTGAGCATACAATTTTAATTTAATTTATTATATTTAATTTAACTATGTTCAAAATGCATAAAAACAAATTGTACAATTGTATCATACACACTGCCAAGATCGAAATTATGCAATTCGAATGAAAGATGAAAACTAGTACAGCCAAAGACTTAAATCCACCTTACATCCAAAGTCAATCTGACATTCTACAACAATAGGGTTGAGTTGCCTCTGAAGAAGTAGAAGCTCTCTAGAAGTTACAAATGACTTGACATATCTAATGCCATTGACGACTTCAAGCATAAGTCAGTGGTTAGTGGATTCGAGTAGAAAATTAAAAAATAACTATTATAAATAAGTAAAATAATCTAAATAGAATCCAATCCCATTACAACAACGGGAACGCAGTTCATGTATCTGACCGCTATTGTAGTCAAGCAGAATGACCGCCGACTAAACAGGCATATTGCGCATGACAGCCTTATCAGCCCCTATTAGCGTAATACCTTGAAAATACGATTGTGTGGTAACCTTTTGCCTACGGCGAATTAATGTGGTTTATAAATACCCGCCTTAACACGTTCACGGACACAGCACCATCCTCGAAATTGCATGATATGGTACAAATAAATCTCATACAACATTTTCTACGGCCATGGACGAACTGTCACATTTAACGTTGTGTCAAACATTGTGCCACACACCAAGTCGGATATATGTTTGTAATTTCATACAATAAAAATCTTACCTATTGTGGCAGCTCGTCCACGGCCGTTACGTCCATAGCCGTGATGTGTCACAAGTCACAACACGCGTCGTTCCCCTTTTAGGGTAGTGCTAGTGGTAGTGCTTTTTTGCTGTTACGCTAGCAGCTTATGTTATAGCCTAAAACGGCACAGAGTCCGTGCTTCCTAAAAATGCTATGGGAAATAGCCGGCCGTGGACGGAGTTCCGTTTTTGGTTGTGTTTTTAACCACCGGCCACAGCTAAATAATTATAGTGGCGATATCACGAGGATCTTAGTTTACGTCTCTCGACGCACTGTCCGTGAACTGGTTAATAAAATCGCAGCTAAACGGATTATGGATCAAGAAACTTCCTGGAATAGAAAATACGTTTAAATGCACGAGATGTCAGAGATAACGAACTTGCAAAAAAGAACACCCTGTGAAATAAATTATAAGAACAGTTTATATTGTACGGACCAACAAGGGTGTTATTTTTTACATACCTCACTTTATCCGTTAACTCTTGGGGGAGGCTACCTTGACACGTCATTGCAAGTAAATTAGCTCTTTGTCCTTCGGATAAGCGATAAAAACAAATCAAGCAAACAAGTTAATCTGCACCATGCCTTGGGAAGTGAAGAAGGATATCAAATAGCTATTGCCTTTCTGGAACCAATAGGGGTGTGACCTGGGTAAAAAAAAAAATTCTAATTAGTCAGTAAGATTATCAAAAGATATTGAACACGTATTTTTTGCTTTTTCAAATCAATCAAAATTGACAAATATAACGCGCAGCAAAGTTCGGGAGTGGGGGCTCGTGACGTCATAACGTGATATAAGTGTGCCACGGCGTGACGTCACGCGAAACTTCAACTCACTTTATCTCGGTCATTTTTTGTTTAATTGACAAAAGAAAAAATACGTGTTCAATCTTTTTTCATAATGTAAATGACGGACTAATTAGATTTTTTTAGGACACTAGCCTATTACAATGCGTGGTGTGTTAGTGAAATGACCAACATTTAAAATTCCATCTGCACCTTCTAATTACAGAACTAACTTCGTATTCTATTGTTAATATTATTTTATAATGTTTTTTTACTCTTCAACTAGCTAGATACTTAATTTTGATAAGCTGACCAAAGCCTGGTTTCATACTGTGCATTTAAAAACACGTATCAAAGAGCACCTTTTATCAAATAAATGTGCCATAATAAAGCCCATAAAATATAACGAACAGGATCCTTTTATATAAAAAGCCTGGTCAAAGCGGCATACGCAGGCGCCTATATATTTTTCAAAGTGCGTAATAAATTTCGTTTATCAAAATAGAGGTGGTGAGGAGCCCCTTAATACAAAGTTATAGAAGTGTTAATTCCTTTCTATTTGAGATAGAAAAAGAGACTTACCTGTACTAAAGAAAGTGGCTAACAGCATAGTTATAGTATAAGCATTTTAAATTTAATGTGGTTACCAATAGAGTATAGAATTATTCGACCACTACGTTACAGTTAGCTGCCTCCCTTAGTGCAAGTCCTCTTCTTCTTCTCAGCGTATACTAGTCCACTGCTGAACATATGCCTCTTCCATGGATTTCCATGAAGTCCTTGATGCGGCGATTCTGGTCCAGGTCGGCCCTGCCGTCTGCTGGATATCGTCCGACTATCTGGCTGGTGGTCTTCCTCTGTTTCGGCTTCCGGTTCGGGGTCTCCAGTACAAGCTTGGCTCCATGTGTCGTCATCTACGCGACAAACATGGCCGGCCCATTGCATTTAAGTTGCGCAACTCTTTTACCGATGCATGTTGGTGACTTTAGTAGAAGTATTACAGGTTATATGACTACTGGGTGAATATTCGGGCGTTTCGACCGCCGTCATTGTTGTCTTCAATATATTGACGAAAATAATGATAACTACCAGCAACTTTTCATGTCAAAATCAGGGGAACCAGGGGTAGTTCACTTCCATATAAAAGAAAAAAATTATAAAGGTTATCTTTAATCATATGCCAAGACAATAATGACGGTGGTTAAAACGCCGATATTCACCCTACTATAAATCTATCATTCGCACCGCGTGGAACTTGGCAGGATTTTGCCCTTCATTATTATATTACTAACGGCCGAGTTAATAAACTGATCTTATCTGAGATGCCCGTCTAAAGATAAGTTCAAGTAAACGTCAAGCCACAGAAAACTGACATTCGAGACGTATTTTAAGATGGGCATCTTGACTCAGCCAAGATTAGTTAATTAATAAGATGCTTTTGATTTTTAATTTATTGATTAAGATAAAGATAATATAGTAGGTACAATGCCCATCTAAGCAAAGCCACGAAGAGGTTTGTGTGCCCATGGGGAGTTCTTAACTACTGATCTAATTTATAGACAAATAAAGTAAGTATTTTAAATAGGTAGACATACAAAATTACAGAATACAACATAATTTTTTACATTTTAAAAAGTGACATCAAGATTTTTCTTATTTTACAACCTTTTACATATAAGTTACGAGTGGTAATATAAAAATATATATCGTAAGGGTGGTTTTACATGCTATGGCTAACACTTAAAGTTATGCATTAAATGATTATTTTAGTCCAGAGGGCCCTGCAAAGATGCACTACGCTAACTAACGTTTCTATTCGATTCGTTTTTAACCAATCGCGTCACCGGTAGACCACGTGACTTTTCGTATCACGTCATCTCCCAGTGACGCGATTGGTTTAAAACGAATCGAATAGAAACGTTAGTTAGCGTAGTGCATCTTTGCAGGGCCCTCAGATACTTGTTTGAAAATTGGAGTTTACTCTTAATAATAATAGTAACCTATAGATTAATTCTCAACACATGTTTTGGAAACTAGCTGTTGCCCGCGACTCCGTTCACGTAAAAGTTGTTTATCCCTCTTCTCTCGGGAATTGTATTTTTTTTAGGATAAAAAGTAGCTTATGTGCTATTCCAGATTATAATCTCTCTGTGCCAAATTTCATCCAGATCCGTTCAGCCGTTTTGGCGTGATTGAGTAACACATATCCATACTTTGGCATCTTTATCTTTGCAGTAGCTTCTGCCCGCGACTTTGTCTGCGTGGACTTCAGAATTTGATCTTACCAGGATGAATACGAATTGGCCCTAAACGAACCGAGAACGAAATGTAAAGCTTATAATTGCACGGTATAGGGAAAATCGGGTGTCCTTCAACTGACCTAAAATTTTATGTGCTAAATTTTTTTGGTCGAAAATGTTTCCTATAATATTGAATGGCATACTTCTTTTTAGCATAAAGATTTTTTTGTATACATATTTTTTGTTCTAAAGCACTATTGGTCTAAATTTTTTTTGTCTAAAATTTTAATTATTAAATGGCCAAATCCATAATATTGTATAAAACACCCAGGTCTCAACTAATCTATAGGATAGGTTAGGTTAGAATTGTGTAAAGGCGCGAAGCGCCACAACTACGCGGAATAGGAGCTCCGCTTGCGACTTCGCCTCGCGCTCAGGGTTATTCCAAACAAATGTTATACTAAACAATTTTTCGACCAAACAATATTATGCAAAACAATTTCGATCAAACAATTTTCGACATTTAATCATTAGACGAAACGTTGGTATGCAAAAAAAATATGTGGCGAAACAAAATTAGGCCAAGCAATTTTAGACCAACTGATATACACCCCTAGCGCCATTTAGTTCGTATGTGCAGACCTAAAAAAGTGTTTCTTTAGTAACTTTTGTGTACTCACACATCAATGAATACAAACAGAAAGGATTGCAGGATGACAAACGTTAACTGGAATAAAAACACACTACACAGAAAAAAATTATTGGTCGCTTGTAACAAGATTGTGATTGTTGTGCATAAGCGTCTTGATCCCATACGAGCCTAACAAGACGATAGATACATCAACTAAGACGTCAGATACATCAACTAAGACGTTAGTTGAATCACTAAAAAAATTTGCTGTTTTATCAGCTTTGGTTGATATAACTAATATCTTAACTATTGTATTCGTTTTATGTCAACTAAGTGAAAATCTCTCTTTGTTGGCTCACATTTTTTTGAGTGTACCCATACCCTCCTAAGGCCCAACGCAAAATTCAGCATGTATTCACTACAGCCCGTAGTCCTACCAGTAGTACTATTGTATTATACTCATTCAGACCCAAGTACTAAAAAGACAAAATGGCGGGTTTTCTATTGAATTCTACCGGTAGGACCGTGGTACGCTATTGGCGGGTTTTCTATTAAGTCCTACTGGTAGGACCGTGGTACGCTATGACTACACATCTGTCGAAGAAGCTGGGTCTGAATGACAAAGTCAATAAGTACTATGGGTAGGACCTTGGGCCTTAGGAGGATACATGGCTAGCTGGGATTTCACCTTTTTAATTTTGTTACTCGACCAAACAACATACATACATAATCTCACGCCTTCGTTCCCAGAGTGGGGTAGGCAGAGCTACAGAATGACAAACATCTCTAAAAACTTGTTGATAATTCTATAACCACAATTTGCACAAATTAGGCTAAGATGTTTACCAGCGTATTAGTGACAGGTTGCAAGCCCATCGCCTAACAGTACTACAAGCCTTTATTCCCTTAGTCGCCTCTTACGACATCCACGGGAAGACATGGAGTGGCACTATTCTAACTCGGCAACCACACGAGGAAACAAATTCGACCAAACAAATTGGAGCAAACTCATAGATTTTAACAATTAATATGATTTCCCGTAGGAATCAGATGTTTTTTCGGAATAAAAATTATCCTTTGTCCTATTACAGGAACAAACCTATATGTGTGGCAAGTTTCATGCCAATCCGTTCACTGGTTGAAGCGTGTTGAGTAACAAACATACAAACATCCAAACTTTCTCATTTATAATATTAGTAAGATAAGCTAAAATCATACAATATACAGTGCCACCATTTTCTTAATAGCGATCGGCAATCTTCGTTTTTCTATGACACACGAGTGACAAATATACTGTCAGTTGCGAGCGCAAGCGTGACAGCGATAGCCAACCGAGAGCTGTTAAGAAGCTGGGAATACTGTACCTGCATATTTATACTCACGCCTTCATTCCCACAGTGGGGTACGCAGAGCTACAGAATTATAATTACAATATCGCACTGCTAGATATAAACAGTAGTAACTCAAAATACAACTGTATTTTAAAATCAAATTTAATACAACTTCTATGAACTAGAAACAACACTAGCGAGGATTTTGACTTGATGTTATTTTGATCTAGAAGTGCGATATTATAATTATTCAAACAAGTCCAAATATTCGTTTTAAAAATTAATTAATTTATTCCAATTTGTTATAATATAACTAACAAAGAACTTATATCTCACTTTCTGCTATAATGTTTATACTTCTGGGGGTTATTATGACGTAGCTATGCAGTTCATTTCAGTTATGCGTAAAGGACAAAGCTATAGCAGTTATATAGCTCTGTCCTTTTCTCTCAGCGTCAACTGAACTGCTTAGCTATCTCATAATAACCCCCCAGGTCTATATTATAGACTTGAAGTTGAACATTATAGCAGAATGTGAGATATAAGCTCTTTGTAGTTTAAAATCAATTTAAAACTTATTTTCCGCCGGTTAAATTGATTTCTGTGAGTAAAACTTGAGCTAAAATCAATGTTCGAGGAGATTTAGATAAACCGATGAACTTTTGATAATAATTTTTGACAAAGTTCTAAACAATCTTTCATCTTCATCTCGTTTACGCTTTTCGGCGAAATTTGGACTATAATACTCAAGTCAACAAACAAACAATTAATAACTATGTACATAAAAAAAAGGATTTTTCGTTCCCTGTTCTAATTACTTTGTCTTTCGTTTTTTGTAAATCGTTAACTAGGTCTACGTTATCGTTTCAAATATTTCTTGGAAATAAACGAGATAATTTGAAAGAGGAGCAGGAAATTCAGGCAGTTACAGTTTAATAATTAAGCACTAATTTCACCATACGATGTTTCAAATTCAAATTCAAATCTTTATTGCTTTTTCATTATGGTACAGCTTATTCTAATAAATAAGTAATAACAAAATGAAGCACCTGGAGGGCACAGCAACACTAGGAGAGAGGAGGCATAAATTAATTAGGCAGTATATTATAACCATTATTAATTATCGTAATGTGTCTTCAGTATATTCTTTTATTGTATAATATGCTTTGTTTACTAGCACTTGTTTTAATTCATTAATAAATATTTTTTCCTTTTTTTCTTCTTTTATACTTTCCGGTAATTTATTGTAAATTTTTATGGACATTATCAAAGGACCATCAGAAGTTAATTTTAGACGGGAACGCGGAAGATGGAGGTTATTTTTATAGCGCAAAGATCGCGCCACAGGTTAACAACTTAACAGACGATTAGAGTGTTAACAGCTGTCAAAATGTACGAACCAACAGTCCATTAACATTGATTAACATTGAGCATCGTATATGGTGAAATGGGTACCAAAAATGTGTCGTCTCAACTATTTTTCTGATAGACTTAGTTTAACTTGATTTTTACATAAACAGCATTTTTTTTTTAGACAAACAACCATCTTACCACCCTCGTTTAATACTTAGTTTTCAAATAATTTCATCCGACAAAAGAGGATCAGGAAAATCTTCGTATAATTCTCGTCTTATTTCAGGTAAGTCCCTTTCACTTAGGGTAATCCGTCATTATTAAAATTTTGCGGATTAGATTTTACGCTGCCTTAGCGTATAGCCACTGGCTTTTCTGTAGGTGCACAGTAGGCTGATTATTATTTCTTATCTATTTTTTTAATAACAAGAAGTAAGACACAAACAACCTCTTATTCATAAACGAACTATAGCTACACTTTGAATAAAAATAAGCTCTGTCCCTGTCTGCCACTGTGACATTTCCTTTTGGCAGAAAATGACAATGCATATTTACCTAAAATAGGTTTATAGTGTGTTTATGAATAAAGTAGTTAGGGTACACGACAATGTCTAGTCACCTTAGTAACTTTTTGAAAGAACGAAAATAAAAGAAAAGAAAATTTTAAACTCAGGAACCGTGTAATTTCGAACGTAATTTTCGAGTACAGGATTTTTTCAGAGCATAAAAATAAAAGTTATATTTTTTATATCTGTAACTGATTGGGAAGTAATAAATCATTGCTGTTGTGGTTTGCATGCCCCTTACCACAAATAAACCTTTACCTACTCATAATCTAATTTATGATATAACTAGCCACTCGCGATCGCTTCGCTTCGGTTTCTGTGAATTTTCTGTCACGAACTTGGGACCTACCTTAGGTCCAAAGTCATTCTGACATTCTACAACAATAAGGTTGAGTCTCCTATAAGTTACAAATGATTTGGCATCTCTAATGACATTGACGACTTCAAGCCTATTTTTCTTGAAATGGGTCACAAATTAACGATCGCGATAGTACATAATCCAGAATTTATTGTAAATAAAAACCTTCATCTTGAATCATTATATCTATTTATGAAAACCGCATTTTTTAATGCGGTTTCCGTTGCCTAGTTTAAATTTAATAATCCATGCGTACATACAAAGGGACAGACGGCGGATGACGACGTTTTTTATACATACATACATACATAAACTCACGCCTTTATTCCCAGTTTGGGGTAGGCAGAGCTACAGAATTGCCAACAACTCTAAAAGCTTGTTGATAATTCTGTAACCACATTTTGCATAATCAGGCTAAGATGTTTACCAGAGTATTAGTGACAGGTTGCAAGCCCATCGCCTAACAGTACTACAAGCCTTTATTCCCGTAGTCGCCTCTTACGACATCCACGGGAAGACACGGAGTGGTACTATTCTAAGCCGGCAACCACACAGATTTTTTACACACGTTTTTTATACTTGGTGTAAAATGTAATGTATGTATTAGCAGTTGATTATTAGAGCCCAGATTTTTGTCGTAATGACTTCACAGTAGGGTTGTTTGGGGAGTTAATGGAACGGCGTTAATTAATTTAAACTGATATCGAAAGTACGTTACTTAATGAGTAAAATGACATAACTAACTTTTTTTAAATAAAACCAGAAATATCCCGGATATTAACTTAAAACCCTCCCCATACATTTAGTACGTCGTTCGTTGAGAGACTTGAGAGGCTTTACTTTAAAAGGCCTAGATATTTCACCATTATCATATGATTCATGTTTTTTTTATATTTATCACAGTTAAATCGTGTAAATTATGAATCTTAAACAGTCAATCTTTCATCTGTTACGGTAGGGAAATTACATACCCAAGTAACGTCGCACTATATGAGTATGAGAGCGTTTAAACGTAATATTATTAATATTACTAATTTATTTAAAAAAAGTTTTTAATGTGATTTCACTAATTGGGTAACGTACTTTCGATATCAGTTAAAAGTTTTCTGATTTCGCCTGGACACACTTAACGATTACACCCTGTATACGTGTCAAAAAGTGACGGGTGTTTTATCCACGTTTTGTCACGCGATAAACGCAGCTATATGTCGAGTTACAAATTGATTGCGTTTTACCCTTGGGTAAAAATGTATTATTAATATACTTGCTTTAATAATAATTAGCTTTCAGTTATCGGGATTCAATAATTACTTATGTATAAACTGCAACGGGGACTTTGGCTGGGTTGCTCTTTGTTCCTGCAAGAGGAAACTTCTTACTTTCAGTTACGTAACTCGATCCTCGTGTAAAACAAAGTGCCCGTGTTATTAATCACTGATTAATTGTTCTACTAGTTAACTTAGCCATAAATCATATTACTGTTGATAACTAGGTTTTGCTTGCGACTCCGTTCGTGTAATAGTCCGTTTATCGATGATCTGTCGAGAACTGTTTAGTTTTTAGGGATAGAGAGCGCTACAAACTATTTCTGTACTTATAGCCTTTAGTTAAAAAAGTGCCTTCAAAGCCTGGAGTTCAAAACTATGACCAAACGATGATTTATGTATAAATAACACTATGTACAAAGTTAACCACAAAATTAACCCTATAAGTAACATTTTTTTTTTCTCCAAATCCTCGTAACTGTTAAGTTTCATATTTTACACAAATATTGTAATGACTTAGAGTAACTATATAAAAAAACTAGAGCTCCCTAAATATTTCCAGTTTAAAAAAAGAGATTTAGAAAATGTAGCACGCTGTATAAAGATTTTCTGTTGTGGCACAAACACCATGTTTTCTAAATGTGTTCCAACATTTTATCTACACATTCTCCAAATTTATTTTTATTGGTTGAAGTAGAACTTTGCTAAATAAATACCATTCGATGATAATGATGATAATGAATGATTCTCTTTTTTTTTTTCGAAAAAACATTTCTTTGTGCACCTCTCTGGTACCCAAGGAATATTTTCTAGAAATAATTCATCCATTCATTCATTGATACGGCTATAATTTGAGAGTCGCAAAATTCACATCAGATAGCTCCTTGTTAATTTCTGGTGCCAAAACCGTAAACTGTGGTGTACAGATTTTGTAACGCCCTACAATAATTGTATTTGTAAACATTTTCGCCCCGTCGCTTTAATGCGCGTAATTGCCTTGCGTCGACGGAAATTGACAGTTGATTGTCGAATTACGTTTTACGCTTCCCTTGGGCCTACCCCTCGGCTCAGTGAGTCTTTATCTAAAGCTGGGCATTCACGGACGCGCCGTTTGTCTCGGCGACGCGACAGATGGAGAGTATACAACTGGATAGGCGTAATATTTTGACCACATTCACGGTCACGCCCGCCACGACGTGCCATTTAGTTTCCGCGACTCTACGTTCTAGGTGGTCGTGTCAGTCGTGTTCCAACGTTGAATTTCGAAATTCACGATAGCTCCATTCGGATGGCGCGTTGGCGCGTCGCGCTGGCTTTCCGTCAGGCTTCGGCTTTTGGAAATCCAACGGACCGCGCCAATTACTTTTAAACGCTACAGTTTTGACATTCACGAATAAATTTTGGCGCGGCGGCGCTGCTCTATTCGGCTTGTTGGAGCGGTCGTGAATGCCCAGCTTAACAAGCCTTGTGCGAAAAGGACGGAGTTTTACGTAAACGAATATGCCCTGTGTTTAATTATTTGTACACGAAGACGAGTGTAAGTCTTATTAATTATGTAACTTTCCGAACTTTATGTTGAAAGAAACCTTGTTCCATGAAATTAAGGTCGTATTTTGAGTAAGTACTTAGCTAAATTTTGTTGATGTTTTCTCACGGTTTCGTGATGTTTATATAAAACAGTACGAGTACAAATGTTCTTTTCCAATTAAAAACAATTTTATTTAATTTGTTGATCTTATACCTACCTAGCAAGGGTAAAAGTAAAATGGCTTATAAGAAGTTAGGTATATAAAATTACAAACTCTTATAGTCCCCGACTCTTATAGACTGACTGGGGCCCGCGGTGTACAGTCGACGTCATAAATATGTTTACATTTTAGTACCTTGTCTATTTAACGTCATGTTTTAACTGCCACATGGAATTGTCAAAGCGGAGAAAGTGACGAGGTACTAAAGTTTAAATGTATCTTCGACGTCGACTGTACTACCGCTTACCCGAGACGATTATAACGGCGCCTAGTAATGCAGCAGCCTGCAGTCTTTAAAATTAGATTATAAAAATGGTTGATCGAGCGAGAGTTTTAAAGTATTGACGAATTTAAGACTTTCAAATGACTTTACGATGACGACGCGTTGGCCTAGTTGGTAGAGACCCTGCCTACGAAGCTAGCGGTCCTGGGTTCAAATCCCGGTAAGGGCAGATATTTGTGTGATGAGCGCCAATATTTGTTCCCGAGTCATGAATGTTTTCTATGTATTTAAGTATATATTTCTCTATATAAGTATTAATATCGTTGTCTAGTACCCATAGTACAAGCCTAGAGCTTAGTTTGGGACTAGGTCAATTGGTGTGACATTGTCCCCTGATAGTTATTTATTTATTTATTTTATTTATAACGTATGTATATATTTTATATCTTTTTCACAAATTAATTTATACAATATTATAATTTAATGTAAACTTAATCTGACGTGTAATTTGACATTATCAATAAAGAAGTATCTGAGTATCTGAGTATCTTATTATATTTTAAATCGGGTCGATCTAAGTTATCAAAAAATGCTTTTAATAAAAAATACCTACATATAAAGTACAGTCAGACTTGTAAGTAGCTGCACACTTTTGTACCCTGTCGCTTTAACGCCTTTGACAGATTGGTGCTATAGTTCGGACATGACAATTATTAATTAAAGTGACAAGCCACAAAAGTGTGCGACCGTATAAACATACAGTGTGTGACATACATAAGAACATAAATTTTAAGTAACGATAGCTTTAAGTGCTGTGAACGCTTTACAGACGGAATTAAGTTAATAGCTCCAATCAACTTAGTGTAATTCATTTTTAAAAGGTCCATCGAGCAGCAATGTATAACATTAAGTCTAAGTTAACTGCAAGTTAATTGAGGATTAATTGAGCTATTTATGATACATTGCGTGGCGAATTCGTTAGTGTGAAAAAAAAAGTACAACTTATGTTAATAATACACATGTTTTTATGTCAATTAGGATGCATATTAACTATTGTCAAAATATATGTTCGTATGGATGTCACACACTGTATATACATTTAGAATTATTAAGTTTGCCTGTTAAAATAATGGCCCCGAGTATTTTCTTACATTAAAGGACCAACTTTGTTTTTTTAAGGAGATCTCGTTATTCCGCACGATTCGTGTTCTACACATGTTTACCTGTCAAACTGTACCTGATTAGTAGGTAAACAACATTTGGTTTTCTGTGTCAATAATAATTGTACTTATGTAAATATTCCAACATTTTAGCACACCGAAAAAGGTGCGTATTAAAACCGCTAGTTCAATACAAATATTACCTACTTCAAAATCAAAACAAATCGATAGTCAATTTAATATCATGGTTTAAAAAGACAGCTATAAAAGGAACGAACTATTTCTGAAGTAACTTTAGAACTTTATTTATTTACATACATCGTTTCCAGAGTGGGGTAGGCAGAGCTACAGAATTACCAACAACTCTAAAAACTTGTTGATAATTCTGTAACCACATTTTGCACAATTAGGTTAAGATGTTTACCTGCGTATTAGTGACGGGTTGTAAGCCCATCGCCTAACAGTACCTACTACAAGCCTTCATTCATTTATTTATTAAAAAAATAAAAATAGGCTTATTCGAGAACCTCCCAACAAGCCCTTTCATTTGATATGTCACACGGCACAGTTTGTAAAATATTTGTTTTTAAGTTTTCTTTTTTAGCCCCAAAAGTGAAATTTATGAGTATATTTAATAAAAAAACATTAATTTACGTTACACAAATGAGTCACAGAATTTTTCATGTGTTAAATTTCAGCTTCATCGGTTTATAGATTCAGTGCAAATTGTCTGTAACAGAATGGACAGACCGGACAGACAGTCACACGAGTAAGAATAGAATAGAATACACTCAAAAAAATTAGAGCCAACAAAGAGCGATTTTCGCTTAGTTGACATAAAATGAATACAATAGTTAAGATATTAGTTATATAAACCAAAACTGATAGTAACAAACAGCAATTTCTTTAGTGATTCAACTAACATCTTAGTTGATGTATCTAACGTCTTAGTTGTTGTATCTATCGTCTTGTTAGGCTCGTATGGGATCAAGACGCTTATGCACAACAATCACAATCTTGTTACAAGCGACCAATATTTTTTTTCAGTGTAGAAGTAAGTAATCGTCGTTGTCCCGATTTTTTTTATTCAGATGTACGAAACCCTAAAAAAATGTAAAAAAAACAAACAGAACGGATCACACAAAATGATAACTTACAACTCGTTGAAAAATGTAGCGTGTTTGTCTTTAAAATTCTGTTTTGTTGACACTGTTGCACTTTATGCCCTTGCGCTCTAACGATTTTTAACACGCGAAATCATGATTACTGGTGTTTATTGTTTGAGAGACAGCGATAAGAAAACTTACCGAGGGTTGCGTGGTCAAACCCGATCGATCGAAATAAATTGTTAATTCAAATTTGCTTGTCATTGCACAACTATGAGGAAACGCTGCACATCACTGGCGCGCAGGGTGCGGGCTAGCTCTAATGGTATCCTGAGTGCATTTTTGGATAGGTTTGATTGTCAGTATCTGAATCATTGTCATATGACCCATGTACTGACAATCAAGCCTTATGTACAAGTGCTGTTGCCCGTATTTTTTTATAAATTTTATTTTTTTATTTTTTTATAGGATTTATATGTATTAATTAGGTTATAATATTTGCTAACTTTAGGCTAAGAAATTGTAACTAACTTAACTATGATCCCAGTCGGTCGAAATAAATGTTTTGAATTTAAATTTGAATTTGTATTTATACGGTTCATTTGACACAACACAACAAGTTACATCGGCTTATCGGGTTTGACCACGCAACCCTCGATACATTTCGCAGATATTGAGTATGTTAAAAACAAAGTACAATGGCCATACGACACGATACGTTACGTTACGATGGTGACGACACGTTTGCCTAGGTGGTAGTGACCCAGACTACGAAGCTAGTGCAATGGTCCCGGGTTTAAATCCCGGTAAGTAAGGTTAAATATTTGTATGATGAGCGCGAGAATCCTGAGTCTTATAAATAAATAATAAAAAAATAAATATCACGCGACAATGTCACACCAATTGACCTACTCCCAATTAGGGATTGCAATCCCGCAGCTCATTCAATCCCGCGTTTTTGAAATGCGGGAATAACTCAATCCCGTGCGGGTTCACGCGGATCCCGCATCTTTGAAATTATGTTATAAAATCAAATTGACGCTACAGATTTTTGTGTAAAAATCAACTTTTATTAAACAATTTTTACATGCAATAGAAATTATTTATTTTCTATTAATTATTTCTAATATGTTTTCTTAGATTAATCTTTATATGTTTGGCATAGTTTAATAGTTTTGTTTAATTTTACCCTTACTCCTAACAACAGTTTTATATTTTTAATAAAGTCTTATTCATATAATGACTAATCAACGTCGCGCTCGTGATACTTGCGATTTACGCGAAAGTTTTAGCGCCAAAATTTCATTCCCGCCGGAATGCGTGATCCCGTTTTGCGGGACTGCAATCCCAAAGGCTAGGTCCCTACGCTTGTACTATGGGTACTAGACAACAATATTAATACTTATATAGAGAATTATATACTTAAATACGAGTCTTGGATATTTTGTTTGTATTTAGGTATGTATTTCTTATCGTTTATCGTTCTCTTGTACCCATAGTACAAGCCTAGAGCTTAGTATGGGATTAGATAATTTGATTGAGATTGTACCCTGATAAAAATGAAACCTTGATCCATCACAGAACTGTGTTAGCCGCCATTACTGTCAAGTAAATAAGAGCTATTATAACTTTGACAATACAATAACTATGTCAAAAGCAATTAGGTTGAGCCCTATGTAGATAGAGCCCCAGGGTGACATTATAAATAAAACTGCAAGAATTGTCAAACAAAATGTCATTGGGACACCGTTCTGTGGTGAGCGTTTCTTCATGTACGTACACCTTTTTTTGGATATTTGCTAATCCACATTAACACTCACACAAAATCGAAGTATGCTTTGAACATTATAGAAAGTAGAAACATTTTTTTAAATATTATTTTAGCCGTCCGTATTTGGTTGAAAACTGGTCAATTTCCAGTTGCAAATCATTTGTATGAAACCTGAGAACGCCGTAATAAAAAATCTTGCAACCTGTATGTAGGCTTTATAAAAAAACCCGCGTTCGTTATCGCCGCGTCGTATAGAAGAATAAAACAGATCTAGACACCGAACGAGCTTTTACAATGCAGGTTCCAATAATCGATATTGCATTCCAATACTTCATTTGCACGCCACTGTAATGGCGAAGTGGAGTAGGCTTAGTCTAGGCGAATAATAGAAAAGAACAAAGCGGGCCATAGACGGGTCTGGAGAACAATGTAGAGCCCTCACGTGGGTCAAGTGCTTAGACAAAGTATTCCACTCCGCGAGTGCCTAGCTTTATTCTGCGTTTTTTTTAAATATAAAAACGGCAACGGTTTAGAGCTGAATCGATGTTGTTATCAATGTCTGTTTCACTGCGACGTTAAAGACAGGCATAGCTATTAGGTATATAAGCATATTATGTACTTCCAAATGTGTGTGTAAGTAAGAGGTATATACAGGGTGCCCCAGAAATCGACGTCAACCCGCTAAAAAGCTATAGATTTAACCCCTATGTGTGTTCAGCGATTTTTACTAGTTTCGAAGATATTGATCGTTTTAATGTGAATATCTGTAATTTTCCTTTATGTCCATGAAACGAAAAATCATTAATTTCTTGTTTTGTTTCATAAGTTTCTCAGTGGTATCTTACATAATTAAAATCTTTACAAATCAGCGAAGTTTTTAAACCTATTTGCCCTTTTTTTTTAAGTAATCACATAAGGTTTGTTTCTCCAAACTAGGTGTCCCAGTGTTTGCTTTTCACTTTGTATGGAAAAAACATCTTTATGTGATTTTTCAATGTGATAATTTCCAAATCATCCCGTAAAGGATGCTTTCCACCAAACGGCTCGCATCGCATCGGATCGGAAAGGATTTTACAATCTTTAAACGATATTAAATCATGTACACAGTTATATTACCAAGCCGTGCACAGCAGTTGGATCGCGCGCGTCTTCCACGACACGCGATCGTATGCGAAAGTATGCTGCGACGCGCGATCGGCTTCGTAATAAATTGACAATAATAATTTTAACAGACGCGATCGGCTGTCGCCGCATCCGTTCGTATCCTTTCCGATCCGATGCGATGCGAGCCGTTTGGTGGGAATCATCCTTAAATCAAAGTAACCCCAGTTTATAGTACGTAAAACATCTAACGGTTCACTAGTCAAGCCAATATGTCGCCTCAGCCTGCGTCCAAAAATCGGGCCATTAATTTACTCTCGTGGAAACGTGCGTGGCCGCCAAAGAGAACTTTGCGAAGTTAATTTAAATGCAAATTAAGTAGGGTAATACCTATTTTATGGGAAACTAGTGGTTAAGAGCGACCGCTGTGGGGAGATGGTTAACCTAATTCTCTAGCGTATGAGTATTTAAATCAGAGGTCCCCTAACTGTTTTGGCTCGTAGTCCACTTGGCCATTTTTTCGGTTTTGGATGGACCCCTGCTTACCTAATATTTACGTTGTCACGTAAAAATTAAGCAAGAAACCTTCAAATTTTTGCACGGATAACGTTGGAGGTCTAGTCGGCTAAAAATTGAAAAGGGCTAAAAGAAATAATTGCGCAGAAAATATTTTTTACGAAATAAAAACTTACACACAGAGAAAATTAAAACATAATTTATATTGATAGAAAGTATTACGTAAGTAAATAGGTGCCTACCTATCTGTGTATGAATATGGATTATTCCATTAATGGAAAGCTAAAATTAAAGTCACGACCTGTTTAAATGGGATCCACGATAGTGTACCCCATTTTCCTCTCATGGACCCCATTTATTATTTTCCGCTCACATGGACCCCTTGCAGGTCATCTTCGACCCCTGGGGGTCGATATAGACCACTTTGGGGATCACTGAATTAAATTAACTGTTATGTGGACTAACCTATAGCGTGATTAGTGATTGTGAAGCGGCCTCTGTCTGTGTATTCATTTATGTCCAGCAAGAGGCTATGGCGTCCCAGCCCCTCTTGCTTTCGCACATCGCTGTTACGGTGAACATACCGTTGTTCAAGATTATTCAAGTAATTAAGATTATTCATTATGTTTTTAATCTTAGCTATCTAAATTTTTCAGTGGCTTAATTAACGTCAATCAATTTCCCTAAGGAGTTTAATCTTTTAAACGCTGAGCAAACGCTGCGACATTTTCTGACAGCCGGAAATTGAGCCGAATAAACTCAAAGGATTAATCTGTTGACATAATGATTCAACGACATTGAAACGGTCATAACCCGTTACTAATCAATATTTGTATTTCAGGCTGAAAATGTTCTATGTCCATAACATTTAAATGCAATTCCAGTACGTAATGTGCTATCAACTAGCTTCATAATCGCGTGTAACAAAATGGACATTGATTATTTTGGTTCTGAGGTGCGAAATTCATTTTCGTATTGGGTGTCATTTGCAGTTGCTTAAAAGAATTTAAAGGCAAAAAGTAACGAGATGATTTTTATAAAGATTTAATTAAAACGATTCATGAGTTTGCCAATAAAGCGGAGCTCTCTTTTACTTGGTATTATCTAATTGCTATTGACATATTATCGTATTGTCAATGTTATGATAAGGTTTATACGATTTTTTTACACTTTTCCAGTTTTTCTACAAATTAAAAATTTCATTTACGGACCCAAGGCACCCGTTAATATCATTATATGAGGTAGGTTTAGGTTATGTTAGTTCTTCAGCTGGCCCGGAGGGCCGAACCAGCCAGAAATAGGAGCTCCGCGGTTGCGGAGCTCCGTCGACTTTCTGCGAAAGTGTATAAAATGCGAATGAATCTATGATAACTCTTATTTACTTGCCAGCAATGGCGGCCGAGTTAAAAAATCAATACGATAACATGTCATGTCAAAAGCAATTAGGTTTTGATGAGTAGAATAAAGAGCCTGTTTTTTTTAATTACATTGGTATATTGACGGGTTATTGACGACAGGTAATCGGGGTCAATATCCCGTTAGTAATTTACCTAATATTAAACACGTGAATTTATCAAAGAAAAAAAAAAAGTCTCGGAGAAGAAATACGAGCACACAAGCCATGAGATACAATTACCGTACTCGCTAGCAAGTCGGATGCTCTGTCCCTCACAGACTTCACAGTATTCTTATAGTGTGCGAAGGACAGAGATTACTGATGATTAGTAGATCTAAAACTTAAAATTCGTTTGACAACACGTTTGGCTTAGTTCGTAGTAACCCTGCCTACAAAGCAGGCAGTCGCGGGTTCGATTTCCGGTATGGGCAAATAGCCCGGTAGCGCGAGTATTTTGTTCTTGAGCCGTGGATGTATTCTTTATATTAAAGTATGTATTTATCTATACAGGGTGTCCCAGAACTTGACGTGAATATTAACGCATGAAAACGCGTTTTTTCCAGTCCAAAATATAGTTTCAACTTTTCTGTTTGTTCGTTAAGGAGTTTTGTTTTAATTATACTGGCAAAGAACACCTTTGCCTTAAAACTACTTTACCTTTGGCTTAAAATAACTATAATTATTGATTCTAAAACTTGATATCCAATCCTTAAAAACGTAGCAATGTATTGAATTACTCTCTAATCGGTGATGGTAATGGTGTAATTCAGTATATTGCTACGTTGTTGAGGATTGGACCTGCTTAAATAGTTTTTTTCCGATGTTAAACCAATTTCCTGTGTTTTTTTCACTAAGCACATGAATCAATAAATAAAGAAATAAAAAATCAGGGGACAATGTCACACCAATTGACCTAGCCCCAAACTAAGCTCTAGGCTTGTACTATGGTAACTATACGACGATGTAAACTATACGTAAGTACATAGAGAAATATATACTTAAATACATAGAGAACATCCATGACTCAGGAACAAATATTCGTGGAAGGAAAAATACCGGGATTTGAACCTAGGACCGCGAGCTTCGTAGGCAGGGCCACTACCAATTGGGCCAGCGCGTCGACAAATAAACAGGGTGTCCCAGAAATTGGCATAATAACGAAGGCATGGGAAGGCCGTTTTTGAAACATACATTAAAAGACTCCTTACTAAGAAATGGTGATATTTTATTATTAAAGAAATTACGTTATCTTACAGTCGCTTTTTTAAAGTGGACCGGAGCAAAATTATATTCTAGTAATTCATTGAACTCAGAGGGTTAAGTCTATTTTCACAACAATGCCGATTCCAATTACAGAACTCCAGTCGTTCCACTGATAGCTTATTTATTTAACAATAGGATATAAATTGCTGTTACCTCCCTGGAGTCTGAATTAGTTGTTGATTTACTATGGATAGTTTAGGGTTTGTTCACGGTTAGAGCGTAATAGATATATTTTGTCTAAAAAGGTCCTTTTTGTACTTGTCGATTAAAATCTGTGTGTTAAGATTTCACAGAGAATACTGCAACGTCACTATTTTCATCGTTGAATAGTCTATGCTACTTGCGAAACAACCGAAATAACTGTTTCGAATATCTAGGAGGCATCCCCACCTCTCCACCCTAGATCGCCACCGATATCATGTCGTATTTAGCGGGCTTGGAGACTCGATCCGATACAAAATTGCCAATCTATGGCGTTTCGGAACGTAGCATCGTCGCGTTATCTGTCAAAAATCTACTTAAACTTGCTGCTGTATACAGGGCATAAAAAAAAACTACGCTTTGTGATTGGCTAGTATTTAGCCAATCACAGCACAGTACTGCAACATTACGGGCGCGAAGTCGTATAGTAGAACTAGACAATATAGTACTTACGATATTTAGTTTTGTTATATACTCGTATTAATGACGTAAATTATAAATTTTAATGAACTCGTACAAAAAGTATTGTTCACAATAGTTTCATAATCAAGCTTTTTAATCTCGTACCTTACTTAAGCCACTCAGCAAGCATCGTGGCCTAAACACGGTACTCGACTAAAAAGCTCTTTATTATAACACGGTTGTGAAAAATACTATTTTGGATACACCTCGACCTGCGCCTCTATTCTAGGCGGTAAAATCCAAATTGTATTTGACCAGCTTTGACAATTGTTCGACTTCAAAGTGGAACAATTGTTTTCATTTTGTATGCAGACTCGCCTTCGAAATTCAAAATGAAAACGATTGCGATTGAGAGTGCGTTAGGCAATAGCCCCCATGTGGTATTGTTTCGTGTGGTTGCCGAGTTAGAATAGTGCCACTCCATGTCTTCCCGTGGATGTCGTAAGAGACGACTAAGGGAATAAAGGCTTGTAGTACTGTTAGGCGATGGGCTTGCAACATGTCACTAATACGCTGGTAAACATCTTAGCCTAATTGTGCAAATTGTGGTTATAGAATTATCAACAAGTTTTTAGAGATGTTTGTCATTCTGTAGCTCTGCCTACCCCACTGTGGGAACGAAGGCGTGAGATTATGTATGTATGTATGTATGGTATTGTTTTTAACTCGGCCGCCATTACTGTCAAGTAAATAAGAGCTGTCAAAACGTTGACAATACGATAACACGTCAAATATGATTAGTATTTACCATATTGAATAGAGGTCCTGTAGGATCTATTGTGCAATTATTTATTTAATTAAATACTTAACAACGGAGCGATGACATACAAAAAGTGGCTGGCAGCGGTTGGAAACAAAAAACTCAGGACCGAGCTCAGTGGCGTGCCATGGGAGAGGCCTATGTCCAGCAGTGGACGAAAGTGGGCTGATGATGATAATGTTGACTTAACTACAAAACAAATTTCTTTAACTAAATCTGTTTTTTTTATACATAGTAAGTATTATTATTTGTTACTAGCTTCTGCCCGCGACTTCGTCCCCGTGGAATAGTTACTTTGAGCTAACGTGATGATATATAGCCTATAGCATTCCTCAATAAATGGGCTATCTAACACTGAAATAATTTTTCAAATCGGACCAGTAGTTCCTGAGATTAGCGCGTTCAAGCAAACAAACAAACAAACTCTTCAGCTTTATAATATTAATATAGATATACAGATAGCATCACAATTATCCCTCTTACAGCTGTTCATTGTAGCTCTGGGGGCCTAATATGGCTGCGTTTATCGTGTGATATAGTGCGGATAAATCATCTGTCACTTTCGGACACGCATATAAGTACGACCGAGACGCCACCATACTAGGCCCGCTGGGCCGAGATTCTAGGCGATAAACACCATAATCGTCTTTGACCTGTTATCCTATTTTTAACCGACTTCAAAAAAAGAAGGAGGTTCTCAATTCGTCGGGTTTTTTTTAAATGTATGTTCCCTGATTACTCGAAGACCACAGGACCGATTTGAAAAAGTTTTTCGTTGTTTGAATGGGTATACTTTCTAGTTGGTCCCATTGTCAACACGTCAGGATCTGATGATGGGATCTTGGAGAAATCAAGAGAACTCCTCAAATATTATAGGCACACCTATAGCGATTTTGGTATTTTTCACTGTAACTCGTGCATTTGCTTTTTAAAACTACTACTATATGGTGAAGTCGAACTGATGATGAAGACCACAGATGGCCACCGGAACTCCTTAACGGTACCTATTTCAAGGGTGGCGATAAGATATTTCGATTAAGGTAGTTGAGCGACTATTAGTTTTAAATATGACTATGACATTCCCGCGGCGTTGTCGTTGAATATTTAGAAGTTGAGCTATGTAACAGCCTAAATAGGATCACTAAAAAGTATAAAATAAAATAAATGTTTAAAAAAACAAAAACCCGCTTTCAAAAATGCAAAAAATAACTTCTTTTAAAATGGTAGGTCAATCATACCGAATGCAGTTATTTTATTTTTTGCATTTTTGAAGGCGGGTTTTTGTTTTTTTAAACATTTATTAACGTTTTGATAGCCTTTATTTGCTCGACAGTCTTCAGGCCAGGCCAGGCCGAGTTAAAAACAATACCATAATAGGTCAAAGACAATAATATGGTTTTTACCGTCTATTACTCGTATAGAGGCCCTGTTCGATTCTTATCTAGATAAACTAGTACAGCAGGCCTTTCGCGTAACTCACTCGCAATCGCGATCGGCTTCAAAACAAAACAATTGGTTTCATTTTGTATGCAGACAAGCCTTCGATTTTCAAAATGAAAACGATTGTGATTGCGAGTGTTGTTACGCGAAAGGCCTGCAGCGCGTCTATTCTAGGCAGTAAAAACGATATCGTAGTTTGCCTGTTATGGTATTGTTATGGCGTCAGCCGCCATTACTGTCAAGAAAAAAAAAAAACCCGACGAATTGAGAACCTCCTCCTTTTTTTGAAGTCGGTTAAAAATAAGAGCTATCAAAACGTTGATACTACGATAACAGATCAAATGCGATATTGTTTTTACCGTGTTGGATAGAGGCGCAGATCTAGTGAATAATCCTTTCACATATCGTGAATACTCGGAACTCACGTCTACTTCCGAATGATGCCGACTTGTCTATAAATTATTGAATTATTAAGTGACATGTTTGTATTAAATAAATAGAGTACTTTAGTTGTCAGTGTCAAATGTCAAACCACGAGTTTGAAGTATATCACACGAGATGTTAAAACCACCACGATCAAATATAGAAATTAGGTGTAGGTAAAACAGAAGAAATATAAATAAATGTTGAAAATAATTTCACAGGCTTGTCGATCTAAACGTTTCCCAGGTCTTAATGCTTTCGATATGACTATTAAAAATAACTGAAAACAAGCTTAATCTCTGGTATTAACCACTCTATATCGATTATCACTATCGCAATGCGACGTTCCCCCACGTTGTCTTGATGGGTACTGAGTCAGACTGAAGTAGCACGACAAATACGAACATTTCCGAGAAAATACGATGTGAAAGGATATTTCACTACATCTGTACATCGCACAAAGCATGTTCCTATTACTACTTGCATGTAGAAACGACACACATAGTCAAAGGCCACGCATGCTTCGTGCATGATTTGATTGGGCAAAGGCCGGCAAAGCCAGCGCGGTTTGCGTACGTCAGCTGTCCGAATCATGCAATTAATTTTGCGATACTGACATTGCGTGTTTCGATCCGTTCATTTAGCATAGCACACTTCGTCCTAATAAGCCTTTAGTTAACGCTTCGTCGCTTGTCTGTCGGTTATATACAAGATCCCTTACTAAACGTTGAGTAACGGTGGTATAGCTATACAATGTTTTGTCCTTTTCTGTCAAATTCAAATGTCACAATGACAAATAAGTAATGTATTTTTCGAATTATTATATCAATCGAGACATTGATTCGATTACGTAAAGTATATTACTGTTCAATTAATATTAAAAGCGAGATTATTGCCCTTTGATTGTTAATATGAAAAATACACAGTATGAAACAAATGTTATAATTGTATTTTTCAGACGAACCTCCAATTTGTTTTTTTTTTTTAAATTTCATGTATTCTATAGGAAAGATACAAAGTTACGAAAAAAAACAAAATGTATCTTTCGCAATTCATCACCAGACCTCATCCCACCTTCCACTTTCTCTCACCGGTCGTCCAGACACCGGGAGGGCTTCCATCCACATAATACTCGAATTTCCAATAGTTCGGACGCAGCGTTTTGCTGCGTCATTTCTTCCCACTGCCAAGGAGTACTGGCATGCTCTCCCTAAGCTACGTCTGTATTCCCGGAATGGTATAACCTTGTTCTTTTCAAGGCAAGAGTGAATAGACTTTTTTCTGGGTGTGTGTCCCTCGACGTCGTCGTCACTTAACACCAGAGGGCCCTGCCAAGATGCACTACGCTAACTTTCGTTTCTATTCGATTCGTTTTTAAACCATAGCGTCACTGGTAGACCACGTGACTTTTCGTATCACGTCATCTACCAGTGACGCGATTGGTTTAAAAACGAATCGAATAGAAACGTTAGCGTAGTGCATCTTGGCAGGGCCTCCAGGTGATACTCAGTTCAAATACAAACCAATATTTGATTAAAAAAATGTTTAATGGTGTTGACACAAGAAATATTACTTGTTCATTTTTACATTTAGTTATTTAGTAACATACCTGGCTCGCCATAAGCGACATAATAGAACGCCAGGTCCACAGTTAGTGTAGTGTCTAGTTTTTATTATGTCATTTTATTTTTTCTACTATATGTAGTGCGATGATATGTTACTCAAATAAACGTTTTTATATTCTATTCTATTTTATAATAAAGAAAATATACGACTCGTCCATATTTCTAGAATCAAGTAGCAAGCCTCACGAGTAAATTCAATAAAACGTAATAAAGGCCTCAGAAGCGCGCATGAGCGAAATTGCCTCAAAGTGTATTATATAAAGCGGTAAATTAAATTTATCAAGGCTTACCCTGGACATATTTGTAGATGCTCGGTTGACGTCTAACGCCCGCTTTACTCATAAAATACCGTGAGGCTAAACAAGTTGCTTAACTTTAACGTAAGCGATTCTCGAAAACTGACAAAATGTATGGAATTGTCGTAGGCGCTCGACGCGACCGTCTGACAGATTAAGTTAATTCTATACATTTTCGATAACGATAACGAACGCCGAATGCAAGTAAATAGATTGTAACAGTTACTCATCACAAGTGGAAATCTCTTTTCAATACGCATTATTGGAAAGAGATTTCTGTTTGAATAGTCGAGTTCATAAATAGGGTAAATCCGGGATAGATGCCACACTTTTTGGAAAGGCCTCCTAATTTAAAAACTATCAATTTTCCATGAATATTTCCTTTCGATATAGCTAGTTTAGTCTTTAATCTTACATTACGGCTTGTTTTTGTTGACCTAATAATTACTGATTGTGTACAAATTGAGTTTTTGCAGGACCCTTTTTTTTAGGATAGATGCCTACCTTTATGGATAGATGCCCCACCATGAAAATTCTAAGGAGGATAGTTGCCTTTCGGAAAAAAACAATATACGCTAAAAACATATATGCTACGATTATTTATATAGGAGTATGGGGGGGATAGATGCCCCAAGGGCACGTATACCCCGGCGACAATCCTTTTTGATATGGAACGGTGCCTTTTTATTTTTTATGTAAACCAAATACAAAAGAGCGATAATTAATACATAGTTGTACACTTAATGAACCAGTATATTGATATAATAAAAACAGAACAGAAGTTAATACTCATTATAAAGTTATGAAACTGCAAATACTTCCGATTGAAAATTTGAGGCACTTTTTGCGCTCATCGCGGAGATTTTCACACACACAAGCGAGACGCGTCTTTTCCTCGCGACGGCCTGCGGGGGCTGAGGTATGTGGCCCTTGCGCTCCCTATTTAGACTATTATTTCTTTGCTGCGATTTTGGGAAGTGAGGTTTTTGAAAAATAGGCGCCTATCCCTTTGCGGCATCTATCCCGGATTTACCCTATGTGTACACTTTAGTACATTGTCACTTTAATCGCTGTGTTCATGTATGGCAGTTTAAAGATCACAAGCTCATTAGAACCACCCAGCACCCGACCCACACCGCCTCGCCTCGAGCGGTTAGTATTATTTATATGGATTTGTATGTACATGCGCTCACTACATCAACTATGTAGTGTAGAACCACCCGGCGTAGCGTAGTTGATGTAGTGAGCGCATGCCCATACAAATCTATATAAAGAATAGTAACCGCTCGAGGCAAGGCGGTGCTGGTCGGGTGCCGGGTGGTTCTAGTGACCTTAAACATGACTTTAAATAGACAAGGTACTAAAGTGTCCATATATTTATGAACTTGGCTGTATTACAAGTTGCATACTTTCCTCAAACAGGCCCAGCGCCAAGCACGTCTTTTATCTCGCTTGTATCTTTTGTATCTTTCTCGTTACGACCGGGATAACTGGTTGACAAACGAGTTGCCTAATACTATGTCTCCTGTGATAATTATTTTGCCAATAAAAGACGTGTTCGTAGGGAACGACTACTTAAAAGTTTCATAAACCCATAGGAAGTCGTGTCGTTTCTATTTATACTATGACCATATTCCTTATACTTTTGATGTCAATGACGTCAAAATTACGAAATTTTACACACAGGATGCTCTGCTTTCATTTGCCAGGTGTTTAGGTATGTATTAACTGGCACAAATAAAAAATGTAATATAAGAAGCGGTAAAATGATTATAGTTAAATACAGCTTAATCGCAATCAATACGGATCATGCCAGCATCTTTTTTTTTTCACCCCTCTTTACTAAATATGGCAAATTGAGACAATTTTCTTTGATGTATGTCAATGCCATAATTGTATTTATGACCATTTAATCATATTAATTTTTATTACAACATAAAAACAGTTCTTTTTAATGATATTGTCACTCGATGATTTTTGCCACTGTCCTTCTCAATCAAATAGTTTCATTTACGTTTTAGGTATGAAGTAGGTATTTATTTTTCTACGCGTCAATAGATTACTTAACTCATTTAAAATGATTAAATGATTGACGACTAATGGTTAATAATTACAATAAAACCATTTGGAATCATACTCTATGTAGCGTGGGTTCATTTTTGCGTCAACGGCATGACAAGTAAGGGCCCTGACTATGACCATAGTCCAGAGAAACAAATATTCTTCGGACCCTGCATACGTTATGTTTTTTGTCGTCCCCGAGATTTATTTTCTCTTTTCGATTTCATCCATAAATAAGACGGCAAATAATATATCTAGCCCTAAAACAATTTTCGACCGCAATATGGTTTTTCCAATAAAGAAAGCAATCAGTCACCCATAACGTATTCGTCCCTAGTAAATGATATTACGAGTGTCCCGAGATATCTCACAAACTTATTATAGGTTGGTAAAAAAGAGTTTGGAAAAAATGTGGCCGCCATTGGGAGTGAAATTGGCAACATGATTCAATTTATAGCCAAGATTAGATGACTTGATATATCATTATTATAAAAAAAAAATAGACTTTTTTATAAATGATATTTCTCTTATTAAAACTAACCTACGCTTTATGCCCAGCTAGATATACGAAACAGCCATGAACTAAATAAAAAAATAAAACTCTCTACCAAATTCGAACCGGGTGACATAATGCTTACAGCACGAACACTATGTCACACCATACTTCCATGATTGGTTGATTATTAATTTCAAAGCAACTTGGGTCCCGATAAAGAACATTTTTATCCCGGAAAATTGTACAGTTCCGGAGGGCAGAGCAATGAACTACATCTACGCGGACGAAGTTATAAGGCAAGCAGTTTAATAATAAATTATTAAATAAATTAACGGTTAACTAACTTAAGCAAAAAGTTAAATGTTTTCTCTGTAGCCAACTTTACTCCCAGCGGTTCCACCGCCGTCAGCGCTAATCTAATCAAAGGCAAGTTGGTCTTTACTTACTGAAAATTAACGGCAGTCATTTTGCTTCGTTATGCTGGAACCCACGATTTAAAGATGAAAAGAGAAAAGATATTGATGTTTATTAAGTCAAAAATCTACCAGCGCTTCCCAAAAAGAAACCACCGGTGAGAAGAAACGCCGCAAAAAAGCCAGTACGTAATTTTTTAACGTAACCTATTTATGACAATTTTATTACATAACCTAGCACTACCTATATAAAACAATGTATACCTGTAAAACGTTGAATATTGAGCAGAAAAACGTGTCAAAACTCAGAATTATCACAAGAGCAAATAAGAAAAACATAAAAAATATATTCTTACTTTATATAAATATGACGGTAAAAAACAACCACAAAAAAAGTTTCTATACGATTTCCTACATAAACTGTGTCCCCTAGACAATATACAATGTTTACATGTTTTTATGATTAAGATATTATAGGTACCTAACGCTATTTATTTATTTATTATTTATTTATTATTTACAGAGTCAATAAGAGGCTTACAGTGTAGACCAAGGCACCTCTCACTTTAATTTATTAAGAACACACACCAAGATAAAAGAAAAATAGAGATAACAAAATAATAATATCTAAGTAACAAATATAGAAAAACAAAAATTAATTAATTAAGTAAAAATATTAAAAAGTTAGGTGGCTAAGAATGTATAAATTTTAGCTAAAAGGGAGTGCCAATTGCCAGCTAGCACGTCGGTATCCCGCAGCTGGTGTAAAAGCGCGTTCAGCAGCTCTACCGCCCTCGCGGTCGGCGCGTTCCTGGCGCGGCGCGTGCCGAGTCCCTCCAGCGCCGCGAACAGCGGGTGGCGGCGACGCGCTCCCGCTCTTATGTACTGGTCAGGGACAAATAAGCGAATTCGCTCGAGTGTGGTCTGATTTTGTACTTTGTTACGCAGAAGCAAGCAATAATGCACCAACAGATGCTCCTTACGTCTGCAGCCCAATGTTTGCAATCCGACCATACCCAGCACAAATAGAGAGGGATATAAGAATGGATAATATCCATATATCCTCTTATATAAATATCTGGCGAACCTCCGCTGAACCCTTTCCAGAAGCAGTGTGTACTTGGCTTCAATTGGATCCCAGATCACGCAGTTGTACTCGAGCTTGCTCCTGACGAATGCGTTATATAGAATGATTGCAACGTTCACATTTTTGAATTGAGCCGCAGTACGCATGATGAAACCTAAAGCTTTACTCGCGTCTTTGCATATCGCCATGATGTGCTGATGAAAATCAAACTTTGGGTCGATATACAGGCCGAGGTCACGAATAACATGGGCGCGATCTAACGGTGCACTTCCTAAGCTGTACATGGCATCTATTGGGGTATGGGATCTTGTAAAAGTTATCACCTTACATTTAGCCGTGTTGAAGTACAACCTGTTGCTGTCTGCCCAGTCGAACACCGCATCAATATCACTCTGCAAATCGTCACAATCAGAGAGTTCGGCCACTGCCAAGAACAACTTTAAGTCGTCCGCAAATAGCAGACACTCGGCTCTACGGACGACTGCCGGTAAATCGTTGACCATAATCAGGAACAAGGTTGGCCCGAGTATGCTTCCCTGGCTCACTCCAGATCGAGTGTAGTACTCTTTGGAAGTATGACCGGACACTTGGACATATTGCTTTCGATCGCCAAGGTAGCTGGCAAGCAACTTAAGGAGATCAAAAGAGAAACCAAATAGAGCCAGTTTCCGGAGTAAGACATCATTATCAACTAAATCGAAGGCTTTTTGGAAATCAAAGTATGCCGCATCAACTTGTCGGCACCCGTCCATATGCTGGAGCACATAATCTGCGAAGTTAATGTGAGAAGTGCAGGTGCAGGCTATGTAGGTTTCAAGTTTAGGCTAGGCATTTTTGTCCGTTAAACATTTTCTTGATTACTTTCCTTGGTTTTTCTGGTAACAAATTACTTGCCAGCAAAGTGATTTTCATTAATTAGACTGGCGTTAATAGTTTGTGAATTTTACTGTTAAATATTAACAAATTTTATGCAAATTAAGAAATAGAAATAGAAATGGTTTATTCGGTGCTAAAATAAAATAATAATGAACATAAACAACAGCAAAACAAAAAAAGTAGAGTAACACAATTTAAATTTCAACAATTTCAATAATTACCTACTAAATCAGTTCTGCTAATTTATCAAAAAAAATTAATGCCGAACAAAGTTCCATTGTTGATATCTATATTGATCGTAACCATGGTAACCAAATAACATGCCGATGAATAATATTACACATCTTTTCATAGTGATTTAATAAAAGTGTAATTCTAAACACATTTTTACATTTTTTACAATTGAAATGACCTAGATTAATAAGCAAAATGAATTTCGCTTATTAATCTAGGTCATTTCAATTGTTTTTATGAGATATATAACGTTTTAATTTACAGTCGTCGTCGTTTTGGCCTAATTGGTAGTGACCCGGCCTATGAAGCTAGCGGTCCTGGGTTCAAATCCCGGTAAGGGCAGATATTTGTGTGATGAGCGCGAATATGTTTTCCTGATTCATGGATGTTTTCTATGTATTTAAGTATATATTTCTCTATATAAGAATTAATATCGTTGTCTGGTCCCGATAGAACAAGCCTAGAGCTTAGTTTGGGACTAGGTCAATTGGTGTGACATTGGCCCCTGATATTTATTTATTATTATTTATTATTAAAAATTAGCATACCAAGACAAGTGTTTACTAAAATCCAAGGTATTCTGATACTGTTAATGTTATAATACATATGAGCGGTTTATAGCACGTGAGCAGAAATAACTTTTGACGTCTGTGCACTTCCCTTTCCGGTGTGTTTCCGGCTTGCTTGTACTTCTCACTTGCTGTCGCTTTTACACGTTATTCTAGTAGAAAAGCTTTCTTTCATTTTAACCTAATATTAAACAAATTTTATTAAAACTAACACTGAAAATAAAAATTGGTCGCTTGTAACAAGATTGTGATTGTTGTGCATAAGCGTCTTGATCCCATACGACCCTTACAAGACGATAGATACATCAAGTAAGACGTCAGATACATCAACTAAGATGTTAGTTTAATCACTAAAGAAATTGCTGTTGTTACTATCAGCTTTGGTTGATATAACTAATATCTTAACTATTTTCAAACCGCCTTAATATTAATTGTCACGACGCAATCAAATTATTTAGGACTGTTAAAAATATATACAATAAAATATACCTAAAATTAACTTAAAACTACACTAATCTAATAAACCGCTGCCAGTGGGCATCGTTCCCAAAATGCTGGCAGCATTGCCACGTTGAATGGCAATGTTTAATCTTTGTGCCAAATAAAGGCCAGCATTTTGGTCACGAGATGTGTCGACCAGGCGCTTGGAAAGATCTTTAAAAATTTTATGAGCTCCTGGTCCCCACGGTCCTAAAGTTTCGACCCCAAAAGGCTCAAATAAACTTTTATCTTAACTATTGTATTCATTTTTTGTCAACTAAGTGAAAATCTCTCTTTGTTGGCTCTCATTTTTTTGAGTGAAAACAAACTTAAATTTAAAATAATTATCGTTAAAAATAATGACAATTACATTATTTAAAATAACTGTCATTTTATTGCACCTACCTACTTTTTGATTTCTGTTTCACCGTAAGGTTGACTGTTGGAGAGAATGCCTGTAGCGTTAAGTTCGCTTTTTTTACACTATTTTAATTTTGTGCAATAAAGTATTAAAATAAATAAATAAACTCCAAAAACCCGTCCGCATGTGTTAATAATTGTCGTCTACATAATACGTTTACCATGTTTACATTTTTAAATCCGCCATTTTGTCATATTTCTTTAATCAAACTACATCGACGAATGTAACAACACCTCGTTTGTCGAAATCGGGCCAACTATTCAGTCACTACGAGGACAAAGAGACATACATACATACATACTTTCTTCAGCAGTCGGCTAAAAGCCGAACTGCTTGTTTTATGTGATGGCGAAGGTGAACGAGCTCACAGGCTCCCTGAGGGTTCTCTATCGTTTGACCGAATTTCATATGCAATAATTTCATTTGCCCAAATTTCATATGACATAAATTTATATGCCATTACGATCATGTGCCATAATATTTATTTACCATAAAGGCATTTTTCTGAAACCGTGAACTATTAAGAATTGTAATAAAACAAACCTAACCTAACCTATTGGGCTTTATACGATGGCATGTTAAAATTACTTTAAAGATTTACGATTTCAGAAAAAATGTCTTTATGTCAAATGAAATTATGTTATGTGTTATTATGTAAAATGAAATTAGTGCATATAAAATTATGAATAATGAAGGGATACCCTCCCTGAGGCACTGGTCCCACCAAGGGCGAGGAAGCGATTAGCTATCGGCGATTTTCTTGTCCAAGAAACGAACGTAACTTTAACAAGGAGCAAGCTTTCAAAACCCGACTGTTGCTAACCAACTTCAAATCGTTATAAATCCTAAATGATCATTCAAAATGAAAAATTATGAAAGAAACCTAAACATGATTTTGTCATAATTGGTCGACTTTTTTTTTGACATAAGAATCATCAAAATCGGACAACGGGTTTAGTTTTTATAGTACCACAAAGGAACAAACATACATATATAGGCTGTGAAACACATTACCCTCCTCCTTCGGCAGTCGGGTAAAAAGATAAAGATCCCCTGTCAGTAAAAGAGACACGTATATTAATAGTTGATCGCTGGGTTCACTCTGCCGGTGAAAACTCTTTCCACTAGTTTGTCCTGTGTCAAGAAAAGAGATACAAATATTAATAGTTAATAGCAGGCTGTACTCGCTTCCTGCTCATCGTCGTCGATGGAACCAGTGGCTGATGGTGAGTGGGAACTTTGACCCATAGACATTTTGCTCTATGCTGGTAATTTCACCGGTTGTCATAAAAAATAAGACAAATAGCGACCACTTAAGTTGCGTAAGATACCACTTAATTTGGTCTCCTAAGTTATAATTTATGATATTGTTTATAAGTACAAGCCTAGAGCTTAGTTCGGGACTAAGTATTTGAATTTGTGTACGATTGTTCCTTGATATTTATTTGGTTAACCACTTAGGTACGTAGGGTGACGGCACCAATGATGGACACTTTATATGACAGGCACCAGTAATGGACACTTCACTCTAAATTCAAATTTCATACGGTCCTAAATTGATCATTGCAAAACAAATGAATAACCCTTATCTTCTATAAAATAAGAATCAAGTGTCCATCGTTGGGTGCTTGTCCATTACTCGTTCCACCACCCTATAGTTCAGGAAATATGATTTGGCCATCTGTTCCGGACCTAACCTTAACCTTAACCTTTCAACCCACTGTGCTGTTTGAAGAACGAGGGCAGTTTTACGATAACATTTTGTTTGATATTAATAAAAAGATCTAAGTGAAGATTACAGACGGCCAGTTCATATTTCCTGAACTGTACTTTCAAAACCAGAGACAATAACTTTTAAAACATCATACCATGTCATGCAAATGTTTAGTTAGTTTCGAAAACTGTACAAACTCAGTTTGCTTTGGCGTAAATTGATCCTAACTCGCTTAGCGGGACAACTCAATTACTGTGCTGCATGCAAAGTTTACTCCAACTAGATAAACAATTACAAGTGTTAGTAATCTCTCTGGTAAGCAATGACATTTCCAAACATGCTCGAAAGTTATGGTTCTTTTTTTTTCTAAGCGTAAAATAAACGTATGAAAAATCAAATTTAATCCATTATGATGCTGTGTTTTTATTAAGTCTGTAAGTTATATAAGCAAGGACCAAGAAAAAATCCCAACTACTAAGGGAACTTTTTTTATATTCTTATAGGCGTTTGCATTCTCAAGATTACAATCTAAAGGCTGCAATCCAAGTGTGCAACTGTTAGTTATGGAACATAGTGCGATTGATCATTTTTTTGACGACGCGGTAGCCTAATCGGTAGTGACCCTGCCTACGAAGCTATCGGTCGCGGGTTCGATCCCCAGTATGGGCAAATATTTGTGTGATGAGCGCGAGTATTTTATCCTGAGTCTTGGGTGTTTTCCATGTATTTAAGTATGTATTTATCTACATAAGTAAAATTATCGTTGTCAAGTACCCATAGTACAAGCCCAGAGCTTAGTTTGGGGCTAGGTCAATTGGTGACTTTTTGTGTAATCACACAAAGTTATTTTCTCCATACTAATTGTACCCCATGTTTGTTTTTCACCTAGTATGGACAAACAAACTTTGTGTGTTTACACAAAAAGTTTTCATGAAAAAAAACTGGCATGTAGTTTTAAAAACATCCTAAGTTCATAATTATTCTATCAATGTAAAAGAAACCACTGAAAAAATATTATAATAATACATGAACAGGGTTTTTCATAACATGGACATAAGGAAAACTTACCAAAATTCTGATTAAAATGATCCATATCTCCGAAAATACTAAAAATCGCGGAACATGGGGGTGATTCGGATACCCCACGACACGATGGACCAAAAATTTTTTTTGACTTCTTTGTTCCGGCCACCCTGTATAGTTGATCGCTGGCTGTACGCTTCCCGCTCATCGTCGGCGGTTGGACAAGTGCCCAAGGAATCCCCTTTTATTCTACAATAACACCATGTATAAATTACGATTTCGTTCAAAAACATGTCTTCCTTAACCGCCAGTGAAGCGGTCCCAACTGTAACTCCGTTTGGCCTGCACCTGACAGATGAATAAACTCGAAAGACACGGATATTGATCAATCTGCCCAACACAGCGCACGGGCTTTGACGATGACAATGGGTACAATAAAATCAATTATTTCTGTTTTATTAGCCTACTGCTGAAGGAAGAGGGTTATATTTTTAATCTGTTTGTAAGTATATCAATCAATCAGTAATGATTATAGTCAGAAATTCTTTTATAAAATATTTGCCTTTTTATCATCTCATCAAATTGTCTCATTTCATGTCACTTATAACCCGTGTGCAGTGTTGCCGTAGTTTGAGTAACTTTGACCACCTACAGAGGTTTAATAACTAAGCGACAACGATATTTGACGACACCGATTCTTTACATACATTAAATCACGCCTGTTTCCCAGAGGGGTACGCAGATACCAATTCTTTCCACCTGCTACGATCCTGACAAATCTCTTTCGCCTCTCCACATTCATACATTGAGTCATGCATGCACCATACTTTTAAATCTTTTTAAATAAATAACAGGTGTTTAATAGACGTATAATAAACATAACTAATGAATTTTCAGAAGCGCGTGGAGCTAACCCCATGTGCTTCTGTTTAGTCCATTACAGAAAATATTCTTTTACCGAACAATAAAACTGTCTTTGCGTATGATATCCATGGACTTATTTCTCTAATAGCTAAATAACTTGACATTGGCAAAATAGACCTTTGGGGCTAGACAAGTTGCCATCGAATACGAACGCTAGCGTTAGGTGATCACCTGTGATGACACTGGTGATGACTCGCAACGTGGCGGAGAGACCTGCCACATACCATGAGGACCGGGCTGAAAGTTGTCAAGCACTCCGAGAGTTACCAGGCCATTTTCCTATTTAATAAGCTACCGGTGGATATGAAGTCAATTAGTAATCACTTCACCTTTAAAAATAAATTTAAGGCTTTCTTGCTAAAGAAGTGTTATTATACGGTTAAGGATTTCTGTGATCATGGATTTGCTTGGTAATCTTAATATTTAAATTATAATGGAATCGTTAATTATTTCATTTGATATTCACAATAATTCCATTTGTTATGATTTAAATGTATGTAATTTTAATGTTGACATAATATTTAAACTAGAACTAGGAACCGGATTGACATATTTAAAACTTTATTGAAATTTGTATGTTTTTTGTATATCTATGATTAGTTTTATTTGTTGGTTGTACAAATGAATTGTTTTGATTTAGAATAAGTAATAAATGTTATATAGTGTAAATGTATGCATTCAAACACAATTTATATTGTTACCGAATAAATAACTATGAACTATGAACTGACTCAGTTGACAGTTTCTTCGCATAGTTACCGCCCTTCGATACCGACGTTTATATTGTGATAGTGCTCGTGTGAGATTCGACCTGTCAAGATAGTACCGCGTAACGACCGTAGTTGTCAAAACTATCACTATTTGATTAGCGCGAGTGATAGTCATCACTTTACAGCGTGTCAGTTGTACCGAGTGATATATCACGTGACTATTTTACGTCAATTCCATACATTTTCCAAAGCGACAGCTGATGACCTAACGCTAGTTTGTATTCGATGGCAACTTCTCTAGCCCCGCTTATTAAGAATAAAGCCATTAAATCAAATTTTTGAATTAGAATCATGACTAACATCATCATACATCATGGTACTAGCTGAAAATCAGCGCTGTAGGTATCTGACACCTCAGCATTTTGCTGAGCCACTGTCCGTTTCACCGCCGCGAGCTCAAACATTGCGTGCTATCTATGTTACCTTCACAGCGGGGCTAAACAAGTTGCCATCGAATACAAACGCTAGCGTTAGGTGATCACCTGTTTTTTTGAAAAAATTATGGATTTGACGTAAGTTAGTCACGTGATATATCACTCGTTACAATTGACACGCTGTAAAGTGATCACTATCACTCGCGTTAATCAAAAAGTGATAGTTTTGACAACTACGGTCGTTACGCGGTACTACCTTGACAGTTCGAATTCAACACGAGCGCTATCACAATACAAACGTCGGTATCCAAGGGCGGTAACTATGCGAAGAAACTATCAACTGAGTCAGTGTCATCACCGGTGATCACCTAACGCTAGCGTTCGTATTCGATGGCAACTTGTCTAGCCCCACTGTTCTCTTTAATCTTTTGTATATTTGTGTCTTATCCTCGTAAGGCCCAGTGTCCAATAGAATGCACATAATCAAGGCAATCTAATTTGAACTGTGTCCCAATGAGAATAAGGTTTATTTTCCTAAATTCATAAACTGAATATGGCATTATCGAACAATCGTAATTGAACTTTACTGCCTTGATGGTAGATTCAAAGTCCCACTCACAAAAAACTTCCTGTTTGAAGTATGGTGGGCCTTACGAGGTTAAGGTTGTTGAATAAATGTATTTCTTCTTCTTCTTCTTATTCTTCTTATGTATACATGTATGTAAAGATAGTTGTTTTAATCGATTCCTTTTAGTGTTTAAAATTTGAGAAATGTAAGACAAGATCTAGCAAGTATCTAAGTAGCAACACAGCCAAGTGAAGTGCCGTCATAATTACCATCAATTAATTAAAAGCGTGAGTCGCTAATATTAGAGTTTGAGCGAAAACCCGAAGTAAACGTTTACACCCTACCAGACGATAAACACAGTGATTGACGGTACAAACAGGCCGTGTAAACTCGAGCTGGCGCCGATGTTTTGAGACAATACCAGGGGTTTTATTCTACGTGGTTTAACTATGAGTATTTTAATTTGAATCAATGGCTTTCACTTTAGTTAAGGTGTATTTTGCCAATATCGAGTTAATTAGATTAGTTACTATAATCATACCAAATTTGACGGTTGCATGTTTTACCGTTTTTACGATACCATCAAAATAAAAATACGGTGAGAAAAAGCATTTCTTGTATAGTGACCCCCTTTATTTTTTGATTATCTTGAATCATCTTTTTAGGGTTCCGTAGTCAAACCAGGAACCCTTATAGTTTCGCTATGTCCGTCCGTCCGTCCGCAGCTTAGCTCACAGACTCTTAGTATTAGAAAGCTGTAATTTGGCATGAATATACCTACATATTAGTCACGCCGACAAAGTGGTAATTTTTTTTGTGTACCTCTCCTACACGTAACTTAAGGGTGTATTTTTTTTTCTCCTCTACCCCATAGTGTGGGGTGTCGTTGGATAAGTCTTTCAAAAATATTGCGGGGTTGTGAAAACAATTTTTCGATTAACGTACCTACTAAGCGCTAATATAATGAAATATTAAGCTTTAAAGCGCTAATTTTCACATATAATTAATTTAATAGGAAAACTATCACGACTAATTAGACTTCATTGGTTCTTGAGTTACAAACGGTTTAAATGTTTATACCTACCGAAAACTTATTTGCGGTATTGGTAAACTGACCGCGACCTATATTATGTCGATGTATGGGGATAACAGTTTTCTAACGGCAAAGTTAAGTTTGTCGCGAGGTCTAATTTGTTTGTAGTAACGGCTTCGGAACCCTACACTGAGCATGGTCAGACATGCTCTTTTCCGGTTTTTTTTCGTAAATCTGCCTTAGTAACACGTATTTAAAAAACAACCTACTATCTATGAAGGTTCAAAATATACAGGCTCTCTCAGGCTCAAAGTTTGCATGGACAGACGGATAGCGAAGGTAGAAAAGGGCAAGATAGGGTCGCGTAGGGCTCCCTTCGTTTGCGAAGCCCTAAAGATGAAGATTGACGATACCTGTTTGTACCGTATTATTGTCTTAAGTTTCTCATTAACGTTGTACCAAATGTAATTAATGGGCTAACCCGTTAGTACAACAATCATGTAAGCGGTATGTTACCTACTGCTCAGCAGCCAGTACCTCTAAGAATCCATTAACTTGGAGTTAAACAATCACAGATTAACGCCGATGGTACAGTAAATAACGAAGACGCGATGGCCTAGTTGGTAGTGACCCTGCCTACAAAGTTAGTGGTCCTGCGTTTGATTCCCGGTATGGGCAAATTGTGTTTGAGCGTATTGGTGGGTGTATTGTGTGATGATCACGAGTATTTGTTTCTGGGTCTTGGATGTTTTCTATGTATTTAAGTATGTATTTCTCTATATAAGTATTTGACTTCAAAAAATAGGAGATTCTATGATCGACTGTATGTATGTTTTTTTATATACCTACTCACCGATTTCGCCTTCAATTGTGCATCAATTTTGAAAAACATTTTTTTGTGTCTTAGGGTATAGGTACCACTCCCGAGGTTCCCATTTTCGCAATGTACAAGTTGCAGAACATTCTCAGAAGTTAAGAAATCTTCTCAAGAAATTACTTAAGGTAGGTATTATTGGAAAAATTTGAGAGCATTGAGAATGTTCTCCTTCCATGAAAAAATTAAGAATAATTCTTAGAAATTTTCGAGAATTTCTCATAAGAAACTTTCACAATTTGAGAAGTTACTTTTTGGTACAATGCTATCCCATTATCACCAAGACGGTATCTGATGTGAAGATTGAAATATTAATTGCATACAATAAATAGCGATTTTGAATACCTATCAATAAACTCATCTTGACTGAGATGCATGCCCTTTACAAGATACGTCAAAGTAAAAGATACGTTAAGCCATAGAAAACTGTAAGTTTTGATGCATTTTGAGACGAGGATTACGTCAAGATCAAAATTAAATTAATCATACGGCACTAAGTCCAACTTACAGGTCAAACATTCAATTTTAAATAACAAGTGAAAGATTTGTTCATATTTATTCTACACGAGTATCCGGTAAGTGTCATAGTGTAGAAACTTTAGTATGAGGAAAGTTTATGTATGAGTGAGATTACAGACTCGACAGTGAAGAGCCTGGCAAGCTTTTATACTAGACTACAGTGACTGTTTTAGGTAACGGGAAATTGAACTTTATAATCAGGTAGTAGAGTAACAAACATTTGTATTGCACAGTCAGCTGTGTGCCTGACACTCTAAGGCTGAATTCCGTTTGCTCATCATACTCAAAATTATAATTTATAATAATAGGTTAGCGTCCTAAAAAAATCTAATTAGTAATTTACATTATCCAAAATATATTGAACACGTATTTTAAATTTTTGTTAATTAAACAAAAAACGAAGTAGATAAAGTGCGTTGAAGTTTCGCGTGACATCACGCCGTGGCACACTTTATACCACGTTGTGACGTCACGAGCCCCCACTCCCGATCTTTGATGCGCGTTATATTTGTAAATTTTCATTGATTTGATAAAACAAAAAATACGTGTTCAATATTATTTGATAATCTTAGTGACGGACTAATTAGTTTTTTTTACCCAGGACACTCCTTTATTATCAAATATTAGATGTCAAGTTAATATTTAATATCTACAATGTCTGGTTACCTACACTAACAACACAATACCAAAAAAAAGTCAGTGGATAGAATTGAGTCGCTTCACTTCAAACTCTGATAAATCCATGCAAAAGGACGACGGAATTTGAATCTTTTTCAAACGAATTAAGTTTTAAATTTGTATACCAAATTTCAAGTTTTGAAGTTAAGTGACTTAATTATTACTACAGTTAAACTCATTCATGTCATAGAACGCCTTTTTTAGCAGTCATTTTTTAAGTTGCGTAATGATGAGGGGATCGATCGATCAATTAAAAATCGTTTTTGTTCTATCTGTAAAACGAAACGATTACTCTTAAAAAAAAACAGCAGGCTCCCAAATAAATAGTTTAGCCCAGTTTGATTCAGGCTGTACAGAACCCTAGGTGCTCGAGTACGACTCGCACTTGACCGGTTCTTTATCAAGAACTCGTTGTCGAGAGGGCGACTGATGTTTTATGCAACGGAAAGTTAAAAACCGCTCTTTCATCTCTTTGATCTTTGACACTTTACGCCTTAAGCTTTCACTTTAAACTTTAAACTTCGAAGAAGTTCTAAGTAATGAAAATAAAAGTAGAGTACTGTGTAATAATACACTTTAGTTCGACTTTTCAATGAACTTGCTTATTGGAAGTAAACTACCAAGTGATCCTTTCAGAATAAAATGTAACACAACAAAAGCATGCCTAAAATTGACTTTAGCTTGCAAGTCGGGATTAACGATCAAATAAAATATTCAGAAAGGGAATAACAACAAAAAAATGTTGATTGCGAAAACCTTTCAAGAAGCTATAAATAATCTTCATTTCGAAGTGTAGACACATTTCACTTAGTAAGGTTCCAGTGAATAAATCCAATTCAATTTTATCCTAAACGGAATATGAATGAGAAAAACAATTTCTAGAAATCTAGGTAAAAGTGAAAAATTTACAAATTAATATTTTTCAATAAATCATGAGTTGACTAATATGAAAATATCAAGGGCCTAGTGTGTTGCCTAGCGGGATCACTACTCGTAGCAGAATTTTGCTACAAAACGGAAAAGTGCTACGCTCGTAGCGTATTTAGAAGTTAACACAGAGATTCAATAAACAAAACGTTATAGGAATAAAATAATGCATTTTTTTTTAATGTTTAAGGGGAAGCGATTTCTAAATTAATAGTTATTTATGTGACTGGCGCATAATGATTGGCATACACGAGTGTGGTTTTATGAAACGAGACGAAAGGCGAGTTTCATAATAAGATCACACGAGTGTTTTAATGCCTAATTATGTGTACAGTCCCATACACAACTTTATCTAAATGCATATCATAAGTTTTATACAATATGTGAGAAACCAGCGTTGCTAAAATTGCCTAACGCACTTGGAATCGCAATCGGTTTCAAAGTGGAACAATTGGTTTCATTTTGTATGCAGACAAGCCTTCGATTTTCAAAATGAAAACGATTGGGATTGCGAGTGCGTTAGGCAATAGCTAGTTTCTCCCTCAGCCTCTGTTTATGTGGTTGCTCTGTATCTTAATATACCTGTACCTTAATGTTCACTTTAAAGTATCGGTGACCGATACTTTAAAGTGAACATTAAGATGCAACCACATCGACAGCCGATACTTTAATGACAACATTAAAGTATAACCACAGACACAGGTTTCTTAATATTGGTCATTTGCTTATCGTTTCTGAACATAATATAGGGAAGTTATGATATGGATGTAGATAAAATATTTTAAAGTATCTCGTTTTTGCAGCGTAGGTAGCCTCCAACAAGGTGGATTGACGACGTGGCTGAGGTTGCGGGAAACCGATGGAAGCAGTGGCAATCATTGGGGGAGGCCTATGTCCAGCAGTGGACATCTTTCGGCTGAAATGATGATTACGTTTGTCACCTCTATTTTAAAAAATAATAAAAAGTGTAATTCTTCTTTTATCTAAACTTTGATTTTTATAGGTCCATTTCACCACGGTGGAGATTTTACGTGTCTAGAAATCCTAAGTGGACTTAACGTCTAATCTATCTTACTTACTCTGTAGTTAGATGTGTGATGTAGATTCATAAGGCTGCGGCCTCGATGACAGCGGTCAGCTCAGCAGACGCGGAAGCGGGGCGATGTAGGTACGGTGAATTGCTAGGTTAGGGGTAGTTTCTTTTAACTAAATAGTATTTAACCGCTTTTCCTCAGTTAAGTATACATTAACCCCCTAATTCATAACCGCACAATACACCGATTTTAGTTAAAGTATGCTTTATCGCTTTCTGTCGAATTCAAATGTCATAATGAAAGATAAGGACCAAATATATTTGATGACTTGACAGAAGCGCGTCGAGCTAACCTCATTAACTTCTGTTTAGCCCAGTAGTAAAGTCTATAACCGAACAATTGTTCTCGCGTGTGGTATCCATGGAATTATTTCTCTAATAAGTCCATGGCGATTGTCTGAAACAAGGAGTGAAAGCCATGAACTAAGTTAAAAAGAGAACCACATTTGAAGCATACTTTAGTTGTAAGTTATCAAGTGTTTTTTTGTTGTGTTCCGCTGTGTTAGACAACCGCTAAAATTACTAGCATAGAGGCATCTAATCTTAGCCTAGGTTGCCGTCTTGGGATTGCAGTCTTAAGGATGCAAATACGGGTCACAGGTCCCACTTACCATCAGTGGCCTGTGTGCTCTGAAGGTGAGTATACTTCTTATAGTCAATAAACATTTTTAATTTATTATTCATAAACACGTTATAAGAACATAATATTTACAGAATTCAACATTAAAATAATTAAAAATTAGAACTAAACGTATTAAACTAAGCTACTCAAATGGGAACACTCTAAAATGTCGAATTATTTAATTCCGAATTTTCTTTTTTACGAAAATTATAATTCCGAATATTTGAATTCCAAACTTCACAAATCAGATCGGTAATGTAAAATTCATAATTATGAAACTAACCACTTGAATTGAATTGAAGTATTCTACTTGAAACAAAAGGTAGGTGCGACGACGAGCACATTACTAAATTTGGTCAATCTCACCTTGATAGGTTAGGTTAGGTTAGAGTTGCATCAAGGCGCTAAGCGCCTTAGCTACGCGGAACAGGAGTTCCGCGAAGCGGAGCTCCGTCGACTTTGTCGGACATGACATTTCTTACAGTTTTTGAGCATTATGCATGTTAAACATTATACACGGTATTAAGTATACAATATTTTATCAGGCCCTTATTTGAAATAAATAATCTTAGATAATTCGGAATGCTAAAATTTCAGAATAATGAATATTCGGGATTCGGAACAGGAATATTCGGAATTGTCATATTCGGAAAAATATTTTTCGGGATTTTAATAATTCGGAAATGTGAACTTTCGGGATTTAAAAATTTCGTGATTGTGATGCTTCGTGAATTTAAAATTCGGAATTGTGATGATTCGGAAATTTCAAAATCGGAATTCAGATAATCGTGTTTATCAAATTCGGAATAAAATATTTCGAGATTATGCAGTACTCAAATATTAAAGATAAATAATAATCACCACTATAAAAAGAACACCCCCTCTAGCAGGTCCGCTCGCGGCATGGTCCCTATGACACTTATAGTATATTATAGGTTTGCCCTCCCAATAATGATTTTGTAGGAAAGACGTCTTGAAAAGTCTTCTGGTTTCGGGTAAATTAGGTTAGACTAGCATAAAAATACAAGAGAAATACTAACTCAAAGGACGTTTTAAGAACACTTACACAGTACAGTCAAGTACAAAGATATGAATACACATTTGCACCTTTTTTCCATTAAAGTAAGCTGCAAAATTGTATACACATATTTGATCTCGACTGTACTATCAGCCCAATTGAACGCTGACCCACCATAGAACGGTGTCACAGTGACATTATAAAACCATTTGTTTGACACTTCTTACGACTTGAATCATAACGTCACTGTGACACAGTTCTATGGTGGATCAGGGTTCCATTAGATCAGAGGTCCCCAAACTTTTTTGACTCGTAGACCACTTAGCAATTTTTTCGGTTTTGGGTGGACCCCCTGCTTACTAAGCAAGGAACTTTCGGATTTTTTGCACGGATAACGTTGGAGGTCTAGTCGGCTAAAAATTTACAAAGGCCACCACTAAAATTTTGCGCAGAAAATTATTTTTCACAAAATAAAATCTTTCTTTCTCACAAATAAAATCTTTACATATAGATAGATATTATAAGAAAGTATTACGCAAGTAAGTAGGCGTCTACTATCTGACAGCCAAAATAGCTGGAAATTAAAGTCACTGGGGTTACAGTCACTTTAAATGGGGTCACTATCGTGGACCCCCATTTCCTTCTCATGGACCCCCGTTTATTTTTTCCGCTCATATGGACCCCTTGCAGGTCGTCGTCGACCCCTGGAGGTCGATATAGACCACTTTGGGGATCACTGTATTACATCGATAGTACCTATCAAAGATATTTTAGGATCATGAAACGTAGCCAAAACGCAATTGTCGTCATATCGCCATATTGCAATCGTATTTGATTAAATTTAGTCTATAGTCCGTTCGCGTTAAGAACGGTAGTAAATCATTGTTGTCCGCCGGCCTTGCCCTTACCAATCAGGTCGCTCAAAAATAGGGTTTATTTTTATCCATTAAAATTAATATGTTTAAATAAAATTTGTTTTAACTCCACTCTTCAGTTGAACTGATGAGTCACTGCATTAACGCGAACGGACTTTAGTGTACCCGAGGACAATTTTAAACCTTATGAGCACTATGAGTGCGACCAAAATATTGCAAAATTGAAATTGGATTTATGACCGTATTACCTCGTGGAAAAACTACCTTTTGGTAAAATTTACTTTTACGTTGAGATCCTAACAGGCGAGTAACAAGCGAGGCGGTGTGGCCCCGCCTGTGGTGGCGGTGCGTGTTCCGCGGTAGACCAAATGGAAAAAACCGAGTCGGACACGAAGGGTTCCGTGCCATTCTTGTATGGGCGCTTCTTGATTTTTTAGGGTTCCTTAGCAAAATGGTAAAAAAGGAACCCTTATGGTGAGACTTCGGTGTATATAGAAACTATAGAAGCTATCAACATAAAATTTGGCATAGTTGTAAAACTTGGCAAATATTTACAAAAATGACCGTCCCGCTCCCCCTTATCTCCAAAGCTTATGAACCAAAAAATCTGAAAAATTTGAAGTTGTCAAAATCAAAAATCTTTAAAAATCTGTATTATAATTTAGGCTGTTTAAAATGGACCTTATTGCATAGAAAATAAAGTTCATAAAAAATAGTATTTTCTTTGAGTTTTCCAACCATATTATCTTATATACGGAACCCTCGGAGCGCGAGTCCGAGTGGCACTTCACCAGTTTTTTATTACTATATTACACACTCGGTAGAAATATCAACTGTTTACCTATTACAGTTGAATAACTAGATACAATGCCTGATGACAGACAGACGAACGGACAACGAAGACTTAGTAATAGGGTTCCTTTGGCATCTTTTAGGTATGGAACTATTATAAGTTGAAGTGCTCTTTTTCCATTACGTGTTAAAAGACATCAGAAATAAACATTCACGTAAAAATCATTCAGCTTCATTTATTCCATATTTTTTTTTGTACAACTTATACACAGGAACCATACAATAAATATGTTCTAGCTATTCTACGACAAGTAATAGTTTTTTTTAAACTTATTTACACATTAATTATGATCCAATTATTTTATTTCCAATTTCTAAATATTTTTTAAAGCATATTAGGCTATATATGTACAATATTATTACCTACCAATAAACAGTGATTGATGTCTTACAATAAATTCAAAATTTCAAACTGCAATTTCCTTATGTGCAAAGTGATGCTAAAAATGCAATTATTTAGTTATTTAATCACAATGCACACAAGGATTTTTTAATGATCATATTCGTATTGAAAGTTTGAAAATTGGGCTCAAGTTTTATTTAAAAACATCAATCAGTTAACTGAAATACGTCAACATACAATAATATTTTACAAGTACACATTAAAGACATAGTTTATCAAATAAAATTTTGTTTTAGTTTGGAATAGGCCTTGTGGATACTTGCAAATGCATAAATATTAATATTTAAGTACAGTATTAAAAATTGACTAGGAAAGATACACTTAACTTCAAATTAACAGTATGCCTTTACTATCGTAAAATATACAACTACATTTTTATAATAGGTATATTTCTAAGATACCTACACTACATACATAACATATAAATAACAACGAATAGTGAGGAAATTAATAAAATGATCTACAATGGATTATACTATTCAATATTAAAAATTTGCTCAGTCATTTCGAATGCCTCCATAGATGGCGTTGCTGTAAATTTTCGTTAGTCAAAGGACAGCGCCATCTCTTGAAGCAAAGCATATTGTAGACACAATATTTATAAAAGGTGTACCGTTGATTTTAATTTGTACGTTAATGTTAATTTGAGCACTGTAAACTATCAGCTTGTTAGAATTCGTAAGTCAATTCTAATTACAATAATTTAAACATAGCGGTCAAATATTAACTATATTACGTAATGAATGAATAAGTATACGATATAAACAAAGAAAACTGAAGCGCTACTAATAAAAAAGTAAACGAACTAACTAAAAAGCAGTAAGTTGAGTTCATCTGCTAGATCTTTTCCGATAATGTCTAAGCGACATCGGTTTTTTCGACACGATTACTGTCAACTAAATAAAAGCAATGTTGTGGCAAAATAATTTGCAATATCGCTAAAATAATGTCAAATGGACCGATAACTAGACAAATAGCTTTTGTTTTTTTTTTTACTTTTTAAAGACACTAAAAGCCTTAAGACGTCACAAACTTCTGTTAATTTAAGGACTATGTTGTTTCAATCCCTAATCATAATTTTACCTGTTTTAAGGGTAAAAGTACACTTTTATGCAGTCACTTTATATTGTCTGTTGTATTCACCCGTGAACCATTTAATGTTTTTAGTCTATGGCGCCTTGCTCCAGAATGAAGAATTCGAGAGAAGTCCACTCTCCTAATGTAACACTTACTTATTTTAAATTATACGATTTATTTATTTAACAATAATAACGAACTCTTAAATATTTTTTCGTGACTTGTTGCGCTCATTCCTGAAACAAAAGAAAAATAACATTTAAGGTTTTTATTTTATTTTTAATGTGTCAACGTCGTCGAAAGTAATTCATGGTCCACGGTTACTATAATAGGTAAGAAACTTAAGTAAAAATCCTCTTTCATGTAGTTGTAACACATCAGTATACACCGTTATTTATTTTACTTTATTGCTAAATACACAGAGTACAAAAAGCGGACTTAATGCCTTTAGGCATTCTCTGCCAGTTAACCAGGGGGCTAAACAGAAACAATTTATTTATTTACCGTTCGACATTCTTTATTTGAAATTAAAGGTAAATTCCATATTTGTTTTATACACAACTACATGCAAGAGGACCTTTACTAAGTTTTTTACCTATACAATTATAAAAACAAACTGCCACCACAAAAAAACTTTACAAAGTTAATATAAAGCCCTTGCCTACCCCGTTGCCTTAACTGTCAAGTCAAAGAAAAGATTAAGTATGAATGATTCGCTTAACTACAAACTCGGATAAGTCCATGCAAAAGGACAACGGAATTTGCGTCTTTTTTCAAACAAATTATGTTTTAAATTCGTATACCAAATTTCAAGGACATATCCGACTTTGAAGTTAAGTGACTTGAATATTTATAATAATTATTTATGTAGCATCAGTTGTTTGACTCAGGAGGGCGGTACTCTCTTTGTGCGACAAAGTCTTATCGATATGAAGGCGTTATTAGAGATTCCTTGTTCTGTGGACAGTGTCAGAGTTAGTATCTAGGTTATGAGATAGTCGGGGAGTATCTCATAACCTCGGAGAGTAGAGTTATGAGATACTCTACCCTTTGATCTCAGGGAATTAAGGATAGGAGGCAGTCCTTGATAGTTTTAACACCTTGTGATGCTGAAATTGTTTTTTTTTTTTTCTAGTTAGAATCAGATAGATGACTGTTACTTTTCACACGTTTTCTCCCTAAACGAAGTCTTTGAATTTTTTTAAAGTTGTATTTTCTATAAGTAATTAATAAAAAGAATTAGAATACGAAGATAAATATTTTTTAGTTTTATTAACGTTATTACATGACACGTGTGTGATTTTAAGCGTAATTATGGTTATGTCAAAAATGAAGCGAATTATAGACTAGGTAGTAGTAGTAGTAGTAGTCATTTATTTCATATTGGAAATTATATTATTACTTATATTATGTCGCAGAGTTTAATGAAATCACTATAAGATCGTCAGTGTAAAAAAAAGTGAAAATCAAATAATGTCAATGTGCACAAAAATTATAATAAGTAGTTTACGTAGTGCTAACTAGCGGCCCGTCCTGACTTTGCTCGGGTTGAACAAAGCGCATGTTGTATATGAGCAAACTACAGACATAACATAAACATAGTGAAATTGGTCATATCTTTGTTTCCTTTTTTCTTTAATAGGCAAGTACTTAATAATTTGATGATTAAGAATTTTAAATTTATGACAATAAAAATAAACCTAAAAAACACTGTGTTTTGGACGCGATGATATACCTAATAAAGATATAATAATAAATAAATATTGTTAAACTCACACAAAGGGGTTTGGGTAAAAGTGTTGTCATTTGTAAAATTCATACATTTTCAAGGTGAGCGACCATTTATAAAAGTGGTAAATTATGATAGAATTATTATAAAAACATATTTTGTTATGTAATGTAATACTCTAAAGTGCATCGGAGCCGAGATATTTAAATATTCATACTTGGGCGTACTTTTGTACTAAAAACTGAATACTTAAATCTTTAAAATCTCCGCTCCGATATTATTTACCGCCATAAATTATTATATATATATATATATATGTGTATTTAGAGGTCCTCTAAATAACTATGTAAAAATCATCCGTGGCCGCTGGAAAAAAAAATGACAATATTCTGCAAACAAATTTAACCAATGCCCTTTACATTGTCCGAAACTAAGCTCTAGGATTGTAATAATGTGTCCTATAAACAAGTAATACATACATAAATAGAATAAAATACATACAAAACAGTTAAGGCCCCGGAACAAACTTGTGTTCATTGCACAAATATAAAGCCCTTACCCCTGGAAGTAGACGAAGAAAGTAAAAAAAAAATATGTTTCTGTGAATTCAATAGGTATCCACTTTTAGACCAATATAAACCGCAATATAAATGCAATATAAGACGGTGAAAAGTGGAGTACTCTTTGTACCCGAGTGTACCACGGAACGGGTTTAAAATTTAAAAAAATATATATATTTGTAAATGGAGGAGTGTCAAAGGCGGGGTGAAATAAAAAACCTATTAATAAACTATTAACTGTCTGTATTATACTTTTTATAAATAACTAGCGACCCGCACTAATCTTTGCTACATTTTTGTACATCATAAATCAGAATATACGATACATAAAAACCTTCCGTGTAAAAATATCTAACTGATGGTAAAAACCCCATCAAAATCCGTAGCGTGATTTAGTAGGAGTTAGCGGATACAAAGACAGACAGAAAGACAGAGACACAGACCTACGCGGTAAGTGTCTTATACTATGTAAAGAGGATAAATAAGATAAAGAATAAGATATGCGATGGAATAGTTGTTTAATTTTGCTTGTTAAAAGTGAACCTCAAAGGTTCATTCATATTATGAATTCTTGTAATAACGTAACTAACTGGCTGACGCAAACTACACGCTAACTGAGTAATTTACCTGTTAATTAACTCATGTAATTGGTTAAGCTGTGTTAATGTTACAGTTGTATTCCCGTATCATGTGTTTCGCTGGATATTACATTTTAGAATGCTATTAGATAACTAGTTCCTGCCCGCGACTTCGTCCGCGTAGATGTAGATTATCGTTATTCTCTCGGAAATTTTATCCTATGTGTTAATCCAGGATATAAGCTATCTCCATTCCAAATTTGCAGCGTGAAGGAGTAACAAACTCACACACACACATACATTCGCATTTATAATATTACTTAGTAGGATTTAGATACTCATTTATGAATCAAAATGGTGTAAATAATTCAATAGATAGAAAACCCCAACATGTCATTGTGACTCTTACTATGAGACTTGGCGCACGTTTTATAAAGCTACAAGTTACAATTTTACAGGTCTAAACTGGCAACACTGCTCAAATAGCTGGTCGTCATTGGTCGAGGTTGTGTCAAATGGAAACTTTTATAAAGCTACAAATTATAATTTACAGGTTACATGTAAATTGTAATTTGTAGCTTTATAAAACAGGCCCCTGTTATCTCTTAAATTATCTATGTCACTCTAACTAATAATAAAAAATTCAAATGTGAGTTTCTGCCTACCTTAATATTATAAGATAAATTCTGTAGCTTTTATATTGAAATTGTGTCAATACTTAAACTTTAAAATGACAACTGTATTCTTCTTTGACATTTAATTCCAGCGATATTTAAAATCCACGGCCAATATTAAAAATTTATTCGTTGTATGTAATAAACTAATCACAAAACACAAGCCTGCAGGAGTTTGTGCATTTCAAAAAACGATTCTACTACTTCGGTCCTATGACTGTACCTAGTAAAATACCAACGTTATGTAACATAAAAAACACAGTGTAAAATATGGGTAACTATGTAGACGACTGTATCGCACCTGATGGTAAGTGGGATCTGAGACCCATAGACATTTGCATTCTCAAGACTATAATCACGAGACTGCAATCCTTTGTCTGTAAATGCATTGCCAACCATGAGGAATATTACTTTTAGTTATACTTGTTTGAAAAACACTCCTTGACTTAAGTTTTGCTCTCAGGTAAATCCAAAAGCCTAATTATTTTCCCATTAAGCCTATACTTCCCCACCCAAACTTGGGAATCTGATCTTAACCTAGGTAAACTTTACCTTTATTCTCTAACTTTCAAGGACTGGCTTGAGAATATTTAAATAAAACAAAATACCCTTGTCTTGGAAGTAGCAAATAACGTATGGGATAAGGAAGTATCACGGCGAAAATAGAGGATTTTTGTAAGTAATTGCGCCAGTGAATTGGGAACTGGAGACTTATTGGCCTCGGGCTTAGTTGATGGCATTACATTGGCGGAGATTGATTAATTTCAGGACAAAAGAGGACGGGACGATATACGATCTACGTAGGTGGTGGCCATCGAGAATTACTAAGAAAATAACCGCATAATTACAGATACGAGAAATAAAAATATATGCAGTACAGTGGCCACACCAGAGCCTCTATTCCACTTAACTTTACACCTATTCTCATCACATTATTAGCTATATGATAGCTCTTATTAATTTGACAATAATGGCGGCCAAGTCGAAAACAATACAAATGCATACATACATACATTAAATCACGCCTTTTTCCCAGAGTGGTAGGCAGAGACCACGTCTTACAATACAAATGCAACAAAGATTCTACTCTCCCAGGTCCCCCCTTGCATCTCTATTATCTTTTGAATCTCATTAAAACCTACTGTAATTAATATCCTGCCCTTACTTTTTTTAAAGATATTATAATCCGAACACAAATGGAAGTGCTAAAGTAAATACTTACATTTATGTAACAACAGACTTGCCATCTCTCGGCTCGCTCAGCTGTGATTCCTCATCTATTAATTGTAGATTGACGTTTTCATTCTTCGTGTTATACGACGCAGAGATTGTCTTATCTTCCAAAATTATGCTTTCTATTTCGACGCCGTTATCCTTCCTCCCGATCCCTTCTATTATCCGATGTTTTAAAGACGGGCCTCTGTTGAATGAAGAAGCGAGTAATGTTTCTTGAATGGTGTCGTTACCATTGCAAATTTTATCTGCTTTATGCGTAGGCATTCTGCCCGAGTGGTAACTATTCCTTGTACCTCCACTATTTTCAAAAAAAGGTAGCACCTGCTTGAATTCTTTTCTGAAGTTCTCGTTAAGCCAGGCATAGAGAAATGGGTTGTAACACGTTGAAGCCATCGCCATCGAGTGAGCGAAAAAGAATGACATATAATAATAATTCCACTCAGTCATCTGTGCGTAGAAGTCGTTGAAAATATTGATTACGTTAATAGGAAGCCATGACATGCCAAAAATAGCAACCATGGAAATGAGCATTCTATTAGTCCTTTTCTTTCTATCCCTATCGGCTTCTTCTCTCCTGGTATTTTTAGCACCAGGTTTCGACCGCGCACGATCGTTTAGTCTTATACTAACGCACGTATAACATATAGCTATTACTAAAAAGGGTATTATAAATTGTAATACGCTGGTGAACACTCCGAAAATTTTCCTAGATTTGTCCGAGGGCCAGCTTTCTTCACAATAAGTCTTATTATTCGTTATTTGTATGCCCATGAAAAGGCCATACGGGCATGTTACGACTAAGGAGAAGATCCATATGAAGACTATGATGAATATACAAGTATTCAGCTTCATCCGAGGATGGAAGGGGTATATGATGACAAAGAATCTGTCAATTGCTATCGAAGTGAGGGTTAGAGTGGAAATGTAGACGCTAGTTCCTTGAGCGTACGGCATGAGATGGCAGAGAAGTCTTCCGAAAACCCATCGTCCCAGGAAAGTGTACATAGGTGTCAGGGGAACGGCAAAAACGCATAGCAGGATATCGGATAAAGCCAAATTCGTTATGAAGAGATTCGTCACCGTTTGCATCGCACGATTTCTGAATACGACGAAACATACTAACACATTTCCAAAAACGCCTAAGATGAAGATGATGGTGTATAACAAGCAGAAAGCAACTTGAACGACAATGTAGTCGATTAAGTCTGTCGTTTTGTTCAACCGTAGGTCTTCGATAACATTGATTTCATCACCAGTGAGTGTTTTCGTGAGGATGATTATCCCACCGACGTGTGAGCCGTTCAGACTCATAATAGCTGGGTCATTTTGCGGGTCTAGCGGGAATGTTACGTCATCGTGGACTGTGGTGTTCGGGACCTCGAACATTTTAGGTTAAATGCTTGTAGTGGTGTCCAAACTGGCGCCAATCCATCTGCGAACAAAGAAATGAATCGTAAGAAAACGACCCTCATAAAGAATCGACTGGAACTCGATAAAGTTTCACATCGAAGTCTTCATTTATGTGAGTACTTGGAAACGCAACGCTTAGGAGATTTATTATGTGATTTAAAATCGAGCGTTTGCTTTAAATGTCTTGTGTTGCAAGATTTATTTTACTTGAAGTAAATCTTTAGTAAGTATCTTCAGTAAGTACTTACTTATACAGTAAAAGTATCTAACTGCTTTATTATGAATGATATAGGTATTCTTTGTAATTGAGTAGAGTTTAACCTCGTAAGGCCCACGTCAAATTTCGTTAGTTCGAAAAAGAATCTTATGTCAGTCAACTAAAGTCAAAAGTCACTTTGACAGATGTCCTAAATTTAGGACATCGGCCCTTACGAGGTTAATATTCAAATAATGAAGCACATATTTCAAGGTCTTGATATTTTGAGCTTGTCCTTTACACAATAAATGACGTAGAATAATATGGTTAATCCCAGTGTCGATCATTTTAACCACACGGATGCGTATTAATTTATTGTATCAATTGGGTATTTATAGATATCACATTAGTTTTCAGTTTTCGTATGCAAAAGTTGAATTATTACCTAATGTGTTTCCATCAGTCCGATCCTTACAGATACGGCAAAAAAGATTTGATAGTCCATTGAAAAATAAGGTCTTTGGATTTAAGTCATAAAGTAAAATAAAAGTTAAAAAATACCTTATATTATTAAAATATGAAACAAATTTAAAAAGATGTAATGCTAGCTCCAATTAAAGTGAAATAACTCAGTATTTCACGTTAGCAAAAAGACGAAATTGATCAGATATTGTACTGTAATATAAATGCATTTCAATCTTTTATACCTAAATAAAACGTACATTTCTGTCTCGTTTTATACAAGGACTTAATCCCGCCATTCCTCCTGAAATTCAAACCTCCGCAGTAAGAAACTCCTAAGACCCTTAAAACAATTTTCGCGAAAGTGTCGCGACAAAAGGACTAAATAAAAATTTTATTGGTAAAATGAGAAGAGGTTACAGGTGGGCGGTCACCATGGCAACGGTGGTCGTAAAAGAGAAAAACATTAACGCCAGCGATGTTTCTTACCAGAATGACAAATGCGAATCGGGACAATGCCGGGTATTTCAGATAATGTTTTATGCTCTGAGTGAGCTCGTTGAAAGTAGAATTTGAAACTGGTTTCATTATTTTTTTTAAGTTTTGTGTTATTATTATTCATTTTATGTCCTCAATTTTTTTAGAGAGACTGACCGAACAAAAAAAAGTAAATTTATCCAGGAGCATTTTCAAAATTGATGGTATTTAAAATAGTAAAACATTTATTCCTCGTGGCCTCGTGTGGTTGCCGAGTTAGAATAGTGCCACTCCATGTCTTCCCGTGGATGTCGTAAGAGACGACTAAGGGAATAAAGGCTTGTAGTACTGTTAGGCGATGGGCTTGCAACCTGTCACTAATACGCTGGTAAACATCTTAGCCTAATTGTGCAAATTGTGGTTATAGAATTATCAACAAGTTTTTAGAGATGTTTGTAATTCTGTAGTACCCCACTCTGGGAACGAAGGCGTGAGATTATGTATGTATGTATGTAAAACATTTATTTATTTATTTGTGTTTAGGTTGGTGACTTGGTACATGCACTTGATTTAGGTGGGTTTCATAAAAAAAAGGCAAATGAATAATCAATACTTTTATTAAAAAAATAACCTTTCTTTAAATATTTATCACGCAAAAATAACTTGAAAAATAAAAGGAAAAGAAAACTTATACTAATTAATTTTTAACCAATGTCTCAACTACATCCACCTTATTAGAATGTTTGTGCTATCGATTGACAAAGGCCCTACTACTTATTTTTATCCTCGTAAGGCCCGATGGCCTAAATTTAGGACATCTGTCAAGGTGACTTTTGACTTTAATTGACTGATATAAGATTATTTTTCGTACTAACAAAATTTGACTTGGGCCTTACGAGATTATTCATCACGCAATCGTGCAACGACTATCAAAACAGTGGTTCACATTAACATTGATTAAAACCCTATGCGAAAATACCCGCACCCAAAATGAATTTAGAGTCTAAAATCGTTTGCAAGTAAACCTGCTCCTCAAATTTCATCAAATTTATTGGAAAAAGGTTTTGCGCCGGACAAGAGCCGTTTATTAGACGTTAAGTCAAAATAATAGACCTGTAAATCGTTTCGCCACGCAAACTGGATATATAAAACTACTCCGCAATAAAAAATACTGTAAAATCCGACTGACAATGCGTTCCCGAATATGTAGACGATTCAATGCTGCGGACTCCTATAAATCGGGCACATTTTTAGGGTTCCGTACAAAAACTGAAAAAAAAAACGGATTTTTTAGGCTAAGGCCGCACAGACAGGAGGCTTGCTTAGCCTAGAGCCTAGCGTGTTACTTTTATTCGTAGTCGCCTAGCGAGGCGCCAAGCGCGCAGTGCGGCCGGTTGTAAAGATTCTATCTATAGTACATTTTGTTTCACGCTAGGCTCTGGGCGCTAAGCAAGCCTCCTATCTTGGCGGCCTTAGCCTTATAGGATCACTCGTGCGTCTGGCTGTCAGTCTGTCTGTCACAGCCAATTTGCTCCGAAACTACTGGACTGATTGAGTTGAAATTTGGTACACATATTTAAATTGAGGACCCAAACACAGATGTGCAAAGTATTTTTTCAAAATAATAATAATTATTTAATGGTAATTTTCGGGTGACAAATTAGGAAATTAAAAAAAAGTTTTGCAATCCTTACTGTAAAGGGCTCGTTATGAGGATCTTAAATATATTTTTGTTATTATTGTAAAATAAATAGTTTTGATTTTATTCATGAAAGAAGGCGAAAATTGACCATACCCCCCCTGCTCTCCGAGCCTAAAATTTTGAAAAAAATACAATAATTACAGTTCATTGCTTGTAGATTACAGGAAAACCTATAAGAATTTTAACAAAAAAAAAGGAAAAAGAAACGTATGTACGGAACTCTCTCCACGCGAGTTCAACTCGCACTTGGCCGGTTTTAAAAAGGATATATTGGAACCCGGCGGTGATTGTGTGAATGAAAATGATGCTCACGCATGTTTTTTGTAATGTAAATCTAACGGAATTTGGAATTAGATGGTTTTTTTATTGGAAAACTGGATAATCAGCATTTTTAGTACAACGTGGCAAAAGAGTCTAGACACTTGTTAAAAAGCTTTATAAAGTTGCTTTATAGGGTACTGTAGCCTAAAAATTCTAGAAAAATATTTTTTTTACGTACCTCCCCTACACGTAACGTAGGGATGTTTTTTTTTCTCGTCTCGCCCCATTGTGTGAGGTGTCGTTAAATTGGTCTTTTTCGAAAATATTGCGGGTTTTTGATTCAGGGATCCGTTTATGAAATATTAAGATTTAAAGTGCTAATTTTGTAAGTCAAGTGCCTTAGCACAAAACTAGGTAAAAACGAATTTATCAACTCGTAATTATAAGGTAATTATATTTTTATGGAGAAAGTATGAGCGTTAATAGGGAAAATTCATGACTTTTTTCCACAGATCCAAATAAAGCTTTTTGAATAGCTATAAAAATAACCAAGATATAAGCCAACAAATATTAGTTCCTATCTTTTTCTAGCAAAACAGAATTTAACATGGAGTTTATATCGACCTGTCACATGACGTCACAGTGCAAATCGTATCTCTCTGTCTAATCGCTGTGTAATTAGCAGTTTAAAATGCCTGTATTATCCGTATTTCGAGACCGATTTTAATTTCACGTTTGCTGATATCTTTTACGGTATTTTCATACTTTGTTGATAAATGCGACATAAAAAATCCATGTATATTTCCTATTATAAGAGTTAAAATTGTGTAATCCTACTCGCCAGTCAGGTTTTAATAATTTTATTTTTCAATGGTTACTTCATTCATAATACTGTCATTTGCAATTTTGCCTTAGCACAAAACTAGGACTAATTGATCGACTCATAATTAAAACGTCCAAAACACTGTTGTCAACGTTTTCCGAATATTGTTACTACTTTAGAAAAAACTCGTATCTGATATTTCGAGATGTAAGAGTTTGAACTTAATTCTCGTCACGATTAAGTTTAAAATCGTACGTCACAAAATATGAGTTACGAGGTTCTTCCACAGTAATGACGATATTCAGTAGTGCCGCATAAAAGGAATTTACGTCGGCGGAATTATAATGAAGTCTTTTGGTGGAAAACAGACTCAATTAGTTAATTATTTTTGCAGGTTCATAAGGAAAGCCGTTTGTTTTTATTTTTTTGCCATGATTTAGGTTTGTTATGATGTTTTTAGGGACGATAATTGGAGGATACTTAACTGTGGGGTGGGGGCGACATGTTGTATTTATGTATTTAGAAATGGAAAGAGAAATATTTATTCGACGAGCACAGAGAAATGAGAACAAAGATTAAACATCATTAAAAGAATCGGAACACACAAAAGGAAGGAATATAAAAATGCAATTGTACGAACGTTGAATATTATAGTTATCGAAAATGTATCGAATTCACGTAAGTTGCCGGTAATCCGCGTCTAGCGTGGGTGCCATTTAATTTGCATAAAACCTTTTGCATAATTTCATTTAACTACGTTCGAAAAGCATAAAAACATTGTTTAATTTTATCAGACATACGATCAAATAACATAATTAACATTCATGTATTAATAAATACCTATAAATATCAAGGGACGATCTCACACAAATTGCCCTAGTCCCAAACTAAGCTCTAGGCTTGTACTATGGGTACTAGACAACGATATAAATACTTATATAGAGAAATAAATACTTAGATACATAGAAAACATCCAAGACTCAGAAACAAATACTCGCGCTCATCACACAAATATCTGCCCTTACCGGGATTTGAACCCAGGACCTCTAGCTTCGTAGGCAGGGTCACTACCAACTAGGCTAGCGCGTCGTCGTATTATAACGATAATTTTCTTGATATAATGCATTTTAAGTCAAATTCTTCCTACTAGGTTATATTTGGTTAGATCTGTGACCAGATTAGCAGTAATGAAAGACTTATGTATACTTTTATACCTATGATCATTATGATTTAAGAAATTATTTAACCCACCGTTTACCGTGGATGCGGATGGTAAAATGGTCAATATTGTCTGCCATAAATTATAACGTAATTTTTTTAAGAAACTTTTTCATGCTTATTAAATCTAACCTAACCTGACCTAATCTTATCTACACGTTAGATATTTAAGGAGGGCTGAAAAGAATGCGGTCCAGCGTTAAAAAAAATGTGTCACTCAATCTTCTTATCTTTACATAGTATAAAATGAAGTCGCTTCCGCTGTCTGTTCGCTTAGATCTTTTAAACTACTCGACCGATTTTAATGCAGTTTTCAGCAATAGGTAGAGTGATTCAAGAGGAACGTATTTTATATATAATAAGTTCTGGATTAAGTACGGGTGTTACAGAAAACTCACATAAACCGAAGCGAAGCGAGGGCGGGTCGCTAGTAATTATATAAATGAAGCCATTATGAATAAAAAAAATTATGGAAAACAGCAGGCTCCCACGGTAAAATCGTGTCCTAAAGTATCCTGCGTATGATAGAAAATTCTCTGCGCATGTTCGATTTCAGATACAATGTAATAACGTAAGTGGTTTTCAGAATGCTGTCAGTAAACTAAGTGCACGATAAATTGCGAAGTGATGCAGATTCGGATATTCATTAGTGAAAACACATTTTACAAGCATTTTTTTTTCATGGAGTTACGTTATTATGATTATAGTAATTTTAACAATTTATGTATTTAGTCATTCTTCATTCGTCATTTTAATTTCCAATATGATATCATTAATTAATTATAATTAAATACAATATTTTATTGAGTGATATTAACAGTGAGCAAGTCCCCAAAGTCACAGCTACCGAAAAAGATGCAGCTACTGAAATAGGCTGGGGTTTAAACACATTTTTTATTTAAATAACTATCTTTAAAAGCCTGAATTCAATGGTCTTATTGAAATAAAAAGACACAAAAACTAAACTTTGTAACCTTTGTAAATCTTTGATTATTAACAACATGGTTCCAGCTGTTCTGTTAATTACCAAAAAGTAATTATGAACTTGTTTTAATATAAAACGTCAAAGAAAACGTTAACCGTGCACACCTGACGAATTCTTGTTAGCGATTAATTAAGCCCATTTTCGTTTGGCACACATAATTGCCCTGATATTGCTAACGAAGATTTTTATGACGGATTTTCAAAATTAACTTTAATTGGTATACAAGTATAAAAATCTTGCCGGATTCATAAATAGGTACCTAATTACCATTTTACTGAAGTATATTATTTTTGCAAAAAAAAAGTAAGGTTGTTGAGATATTTTTTGTTAGGTCCGTATTTAGTTAAAACATTCGTTTTTTTAACGCAGGTGCGTAAAACGTACATAAGTAAATATAAGAAAATATTTAAAAGCATTTAGTAATGATACTGATTTACAAACTTTACAATCACTGTAGAGTGGAAAAAAGTTTAAGGGCGGCATTTTAAGCTTTTAATACTTTAAAACTATGCTCTCACCACGTCTTCCCTAAAAAATTTAGTATTTACTAAGCGAGACGTAGCTCGTTCATATCTAAACCGCAATATTCAAAATAATAAGGTAGGTATCTGTTATTAATATTCTGAATCTGATATACTCTTTTATTTTGAAATTGACAACAATTCATATGTGCTAAGGTAGTAAAATAAAATACCGTTTGTAGATTTTACACTGCTGATTACAGTAAAAATATTTTTGTTTTTTTTTATGCAGTAGTTTTTTTTTTAATTTAGGAAATACAGTAAAAAAAGTCGGATTGTGAATGTTAGGAATACACTTATAGTGCCCTTAGTCCATTTATTACCATAGGAATTGAAAAAAAATACAACTGTCATGTCCATTGTTTATCTGTCTGACGGATTACTTGATTCTAACGACACGCATTCGATTCTCGTAATATTATCGTTTTGATATACGCTATTTAAAATGAAAATGACTAACGGATTTGTAAAAGCGGATAGCCGCAATCTGCCCAAAGTAGACGAATTTATGTTGTTACAGTTGGTATGGTTGATTAGTGACATGACATGACAATCAGTTCCGTTTCTGTTTAAAGTTACTTTTTTAAATTTTATATCATGCTAAGATCACGACATCAGTATTCCTCACTCTGTATATACGGTCTTTTTAATGACTATTTCTTTAATAAATTATTAACGACGAATTTAAGTTAAATAAAGAAAAACCGAGAAACACGGGTAGTCTAATTTTTAAGCAGCTATTATAAACGCGAAAAAACATAAATTCTTTTTTTTTTTATGTTGTCGATTCTAATACCTATTTCGAGAATGAGTGAATTTTTCGTAGTTTGGTTACACAGTGGCGTTTTTAGAAAACAGATCGGTTGCTTCAAAACCGTCGAACGATAATACAAGATTGCAGTAAAATTTTCAAAGACAATAACTTCAAAAACCATAAGGCTTCAGTAACTATATAACTCAAGTCATTCAAAACGTTTACACACTGAAACAGAGTTTAAAATTCAAAAAAGCATTATTTGATATACGCCACATGACGATGCGCATGCTATTATTAACTCCATTGAAGTTGGAATGTTTACTCGGCGGCTGTATTCTATACGAAACACCGGTAACTGTTAATGCCAAAACAAACTATTTTAGTTTAGAGAAAATAGATATACCCCCGACATAATGCCGAGCTTTCAGAGCGTTATGTTAATGAGCGCATAGGTCACGTGATGATAATTGGAATCTGTGACCAATAGACATTTGCATTCTCAAGACGACAATCTCAAGACTGCCATCTAAAGACCTAGAGGTCTATCCCCACAATGTGAACACTGCTGCTTGGCGGTAGATTAAAGGATAAGGATAAGTGGAGGAAAGGATAACAAGGTTCTACAACCACTAAAAAAACCCAACAGATTTTTATGAAGATGACTTAGTTAAGAACGATCCAGATTAAACAAGTTTCCTTTAAAAAATACGCGACCGAATTTGTCCATTCAGATACAGAGATACATAGTTAATAGTACATTATTGCCTAGGCATGGAAGTAGGCAATTGAGGGCCGAGTATTGTTTTAAACGGACGAGCTTGCGAGTCCGTTTAAAAATACGAAGCCCGCAATTGCTGTTCCTGCCGAAGCAAATATAGTGCTTTTCTCAAAAATCGCAAGATTTTTTTTGTGTTGGAGTATAATCTTCATCGCTTGAACTCATTTTTTTAATTGCATACAACCAAACTTCATGTGAAAAAACTATCACTCTTTACCGCCTTTTTGTTTATGACAAGGAGAATCGTAAGCTTTGTAAACAAAACTTAAAAAAAAACTTAAGCTATTCCAGACACAGATAAAAAAGTTATGTATCGAATAAAATTTGGATGTATAAGACTTGTGCCCTCATTTTATTATGGGCTTTTTCACCTTTTAAAAATTTACGAGCTAGATAGTAATGGAATTTGTATGCAACATTGCGGGCTTGTGTAGCGAGCACGCAATGTTTTTTTTTTTTAATTTGGGGTCTGTCAGTAAACTACGTCCTTCGCGTCTCAATATGTAGATAGTAATGTCAACATTTCCAGACATTTTTGAGAAAAATCATTTAAAGTTTAATTAAAATGGCATAGCCCGCGGCAGCACCCAAGGTTGAAAAGTTGTATCACTATCACTACGTATGCTTATGCGTGTACGCTGTCTGTCCCTATGTATGCTTAGATATTTAAAACTACGCAACGGATTTTAATGCGGTTTTTTTTAATAGATAGAATGATTCAAGAGGAAGGTTTTTTTGCATAATAAGTTTTGGATTATGAACGGGTATTACAGAAAACTGGCATAAACCGAAGCGAAGCTAGGTTTTAAATAAAGCCCTGACCTGTAGAATATATTCAAAATATATTATATCCTTCGTGTGATTTATTAAACGACTTTTTACATCAATACGTCAAAAATATTTCATCGCTATCACCGTAGCTCATGACATTAATTTGACGGTGAACTTAAAAATAAATCATCATTCATCATGGTAATGTGTTTATGACATGCAAAAGACATTACCTAAATGGTTGATGGCCTGTCGCTAAAATACAACCTAATAGGTAAGAAAGCTATGTTATGTCTCACCTGTTTTGCAATGTACGAGTATACATACATACATTAAATCACGCCTGTTTCCCAGAGGGGTAGGCAGAGACCACTTCTTTCCACCTGCTACGTTGTATGTTGATTTATTTTTTAAGAGGATGGTGAAGCGGCGCCTCAATCTGTTAAAAAAAACCATACAAATTTATTTGCATGCGATAACGTTTTGCACCCTATCATGTCCGATTTCCACGATTTTATTCGATCGTTTCCGTTTTTTTCTTCATTTCTTTATTTTCCAAGAATATGATCATGGTCACTTACCATCAGGTTACTCGTCTGCCTTCTTTTTCACAGATCTACTTTTTCATAATATCTAAAACGTATTCAAAAATTGTACAAAATGGACTAGGTTTATGGGGAGAGTTAACGTTATCGCATGGTGTATAGAAATTGTCCGCTTCACAATTCTCTTATCTATTCGTTTAGTTTTTATGCTGTTCACTCCCGTCCCATTGCCTCCTTCAACTAAGAAACACCCACCACAAAGCTGTTTACTTGTTGTTTTGTCTCAGCAATTAATTAATTATTTATTTAATAAGTGGACTGTTTTGTGTTGTTATTGCGCGCTCAGGCTTTGCCACAGATAACATTAAGTATTGCATAGAATATAAAAAATTGCAAATTAATTCCTTGCCGCCTGGGCGCTGTATTATTGTGAGTATTGTTTAGTTTGTTTAGTTGTAGTTTACTCTTGTTTTTTTTTTCAGTGTGTTCTCTTAATGGTTATTGTATGGTGTTTTTATTTTTACATAATATTCTTGTTTTTAATAATTTTATTGTGTCACCTATTGTGCTGTCACCGAGCGGTTCCAATAGAAGACCAGCGCTAGCTTAATCTACTATCAATGGTACAAAAATAATGAAGTGCTATGATTTTCTACGTCAAAAGATTATACTTAGATACGATTCTATACAATTAATATTGAGGCACTACAGATGTTTCGTACTGCCCTCCTAAATAAAGAGGACAAATTCGCAAGTTCATGGTCAAAGTAAATTTAACCCCCATCCTAAGAAATAAGGTCGTTAACACAGACGCGGTTCAATAAGACATACGCCCTTTTTTCTAAGGGGGGCAGCGTAGGAGACGCCGTTATTTGGTTTAGCACGCGCCGTATAAGCTGTCAAAACCTGCCAAGTTCCAGCCAAGCAAAGGTAAGGCTGATAGGATTCGAATAAGGACCGTTCCGTTTGTGTGTTACCTTACTGTGAATTTCAGTTGCGTTGGTTCTACTACACATAAAGAGTGAAGTGATGTATAGGTAATAAATAAATTAAATATCAAGGGACAAATTGATCTAGTTAGTCCCAAACGTTACTCAGCTCTATGCTTGTTATATACCCATATTAAACAATAGACAACGATAAACGTACTTATATAGAGAAATGCATGCTTAAATACGTAGAAAACATCCAAGACTCAGGAATAAACACTCACTCTCATCACACAAATATCTGCACTTACCGGGATGTGAACCCGGGACCGCTAGCTTCGTAGGTAGGTCATAACCAACTAGACTAAGGTGTCGTCATTTACAAAGTGATTTAATTATACATTGGCAAAAACTAATTTACATTACATTCGAGCACGATACGACGATATTTTTCCGTATCACATATTTAATGAATAAGAGCTGCAATAATATGTAGCTCTTCATTTAACATATTCAGTGCTTACGACTCGATCCATTGTTTTTAGCACTTTTACGCTATATTGCGAAAACCGCCGACGTGGATTAGCTATAGACTATTTTCTCGCTCAAAAAGCTATCAAAACATATAGACCTACGAAAAGAGACACAAATATTAATAGTTGATCGCTGGCTGTTTACACTGCCGGCGAGAACTCTCCAACAAAAGATATACATCCCGTGTCAATAAAAGAGACGTATATATTAATAGTTGATCGCTGCCTCTACTCGACTCTCGCTTATCGTCGGCGTTAGGATAAGTGCCAGAGGCCATAGTTCAGCGGCGTAGCATTGCTGGCACAGAATGTGTTAAAAGAAAACAATCAATTTTAAAAATGCCAATGAAAGCCGACTTACAAAGTGTATAGCGTTGAAAACTGAAACGGGTAATTTCAGCGGATGAAAAAAGGGCTATAAAGCCAGTATAAATTGGCTGTTTAATGATCATTAACACGTTACTAAACCAAAGGACTAAGCTGGAGTACATCTCTGCTAGTTAATAACTTAGTGGTCTGATACTAAAACAAAACTGTGCAACACGGATTTTCGGAAGTTTTAGTGGGTACAAAATTATAGTAGGATCTGGACGAATCTTGCACAGAGGGATCTTTCACTGGCAATAAAATAACACTATTTATTTTCTATATTTCTATTTATCCATAAAAAGTTATATCTATATCACATAATAGATTTTAGTTTTATCTTTTTTATCGCCGATAAAACTATGATAAGTTCAAGGGCAGCTTTTTCATTGTACTTTATTGCTTACTTTATCTCATTGATAGCTTTAGCCCGCGAGTTTGTCCACGTTAAACCCGTTGCTCCATTATTGTTTTCCTCATTTTAAGTACTACAATAAATTTCGAATAATCCCTTCTTACTGTATACAATTATTAACGTTACAAAACAAATTCATTCTCAATTTTCCTGTTTCTATCTTCAATAGTGCTGCGTGTGTGATGCAGTCAACAGCATATATAAGTGATAATTTATGTACCTTGTCACTTTAACGTCGTGTTTGAAATATCATACAAAATTGTGATACAATTGAAAGCGACAAGGTACATAAATGATCACTTATTTATGCTGTTGACTGTACTCTAAGTTAGTGTTTTCTTTTATTAAAATATTCGGTTTATTTCTGTTCACTTAGTTTTACCCTAGTTTTTTAACTATTGGCTGATTTGTATCTTTGGTGTAACTAAATCAACCATAGTAAAGTATTTGGGTGTGGAAGCCAACATCGTAGTAGTTCGGAACAAAAACCGAGGCGCAACGGTAACCCTATCGAGTACCACATCCCATTTACTATATACGGGAAAGACAAAAAGTTACTTAAAAAACGAATGTTTTTTTTTTTTTTTAATATATTATAATATTAGCTTCTGCTTCTGACTTTATCCACGTAGATTTCTATTATCGTTATTCATTTGGGAACTGTGCAAATTTTCGGGATAAAATGTAGCCTATGTCCTTTTCCAGGCTATAATCTATCTCTGTGCCAAATTTTATCTAGATCCATTCAGCTATTCTGGCGTGATTGAGTTACAAACATCCAAACTTTCTCATTTATAATATTAGTAAGATCTTGGTCGGGTTGATAAAAATTGCCAGGCTATTTTAACCATTGCAGCTCAGAGGATCTTGTTATCGGTTGGTTTAGCCACCATACGGTGGTTTCATGCTTGTTCTAGACAGTAATCTATGACATAACCGCTTTATTTAGAATAACAAGATGGGGGGTTTCAGACCAAGTTTTTGTACGCATACTCATACAGTTTAATCGTACAGGCGACTAAAAAGAGATAAATTCACTTTTTCATCTTATTGCATTGTAATAAAGTCCATACATACATCTCTTTGCAGTCGACTGTATGAACTTCTGTTCAAACCTAGCAGGTTGCGTAATCATAAAAATACCATCAAAAAACAACCTGTTAAAATTCGTCTAGACGGGTTTTAACATATTTTCTTGTTTTAGTTCCCATCGTGGCGGTGTTTTGTTGAAAGTTTCAACTTGAAACTCGATTAGGTAGGGTTACTGTATCTTTTGGGTTTATTTCTTGCTTTCCATAAACAAATAGGAATGTATTATTTATGGACGTCTTATGTTAAGGCTGATGGCTGATAATGTACGAGACCTTTACCGTGGCTCATTACAGCCCCATTAATCATTCAAATATGTTCAATCCTTGTCACACTCTCGGGCCTAATGAGCCGTCTTGCTTTACTGTCGTTATATGCTATCGATAAAATCTTTTCTAAATCCGATAAAAAATAGAATTGTGTGTTTGAATCCTGGGGAATATCTCAATCAGATACTTCATCGAAAGTTTTTATGGGCTTTTTTTTCAGACTAAAGTAAGTTAAAAACGTCCTTAAAGCTCAAAAATTTTAATCAAAAACCCGACTGCACGCTACGATGTTGTCGTCAATGTAAAAATCATGTTATATATAGTTTTCAATCCGCCATTTTTGTATTATTTTTATCCTCTGTCATTTAAGAACACAGGTTTTCTATATTTGCAACATAATTTAATTGTAAATTTAATTTAAGGGTTAATAACAAAAATAAAATACACGTTTTTTAACATCATTTGGGAAAAAGTGAGTCTTGTCCTGAGGAACACTAAATTGAGTTCTAAAAATGTGCGAGGCTGTCGTCATCGAAATCTAGGCCACCTTCACTATCTGTATCATCATGCAGTGCATAAACTATGACAGCTACCGAGGCGGTATGTTGTTTATTGTCTACACTATGATATAGATGGTTAAAATCAAGTACCCTGTTATACTCCAGACGATACGACGAATCAAACAACACAGAACCCGTACATACATACAAGAAAAAACCTTAACCTCCTAAAAAAATTGCTCGCCTGCAAATCCGTTCCAAAAAAAGTAAAAAAAAGGGAAAATCCCACACAAATGACCTAGTGCCAAACTAACAAGGAAACCCAACTGTCAGGCTCCGACTTGCTTTGTTTTGATATATGTTAGAGAGTAGTCTGAAACAAGAGACACGTATTTTTTTGTAGCTGCCCAATCTCAACCAGTTGGGAGAAATTGTCCTCCAAAGTACAGAAAAGTTACTACTCTAATTTCAGTAGAGTTTTTATAAGCATAACACAGACAAAAATTTAATTTAACAGAAAAAATAAATCCGCGTATTATATTTATATCAAAGCACAACTTGTATAAACGAAAACAACATACCAAATTTAACCGTAACAAATTTAAGTTTATGAAAAGAAAACTTTTATAAAACATATCGTGAAATGGCGTACACGTGCAAGTTTGCTTCGGTTTATAAACGAATTACTCGTAAATTACTCCCTGTAACGACTAAAGTTCGTTCGGCTGCGAAGTCGAGTTAGAAAATATTTGATACTCCAACGAAAAGTGCCTCCGTATGTTATTCTGGGGTGTCATTCGCGATCCATAATATCGTTTGTCCTAATCGTCATTTGTCCTAATGCATCGTTTGTCCTAAACTGGTTTTCAGCTGAGTCAGACAACTTTTTAAGCTTTCCAAAAATACCTGCAGTTGGTTAGGTTAGTTGTGTTATAACAACACTTAAAAGTTTTAAACATCAGGCGGAAACGGCTTTGAACAAACGATGCATTAGGACAAACGATATTATGGATTCCAATATAGACCCGTTATTCTGTAGTGTAAAGTGTCCCTTATTATCTTGAACGAAATAGCAAAAGGAATTACGTAAAGTTTCGTTATATCATAATTATACATATTGTATTGGTTTTTAACCGAACGGGGTGGTGTAAGAATTAACTTGGACGGCCTGGCATTCGTATGTTTGTATGTATCTTGTATGGTCGAGAATAGCATGAGTATTTGAAAATCTGGTCTCGATGAAATTCGGTAGAAGAGTAGTTGCTATGGCTAGAATTGCTTCTTGGCAACCTTTGTACAGATTATTTCGCAGCTCTAGCTGCGACAGACACTTTAATGATTTTCCCACCACCTGCAAACGATAATAGGATACGTGTATGAAGTTTACGCTTATAGAAAACGGAATTTAAATGCCAAATGACCAAACCCTTTTATATCTATCACATAAAAGGTTTCCGCTTGCCTCGGCGAATGGAGAATACAGATTTTTAATGGCCGACCGTTAAAACGGCAGACGGGTACTAAAACATGTATTAACCCATGTGAACATTAACATTAGAAAAATCTCGATTAAGTTTTAGCAACAGCTTCATGTAAACAGGAAGCGAATCTAAAAGAAATAAAATTTAGTTAGCTCTTTTTTACACCAGATTAATTAACGAACGTGAAAGGGTGATGTTTTCTTCCCTAAATTAGTGAATAACAACGTGACGTAACTATGACGTCATCAGCATTGATGCAAGCCAAGCTCCAATCAATCACGTCAGCTGATCAGATTAATATCGATGGGTTTAATTAGAGATTGGTGTCGCAGATCAAAAGTAACAAGCCAAAACATGCTGTTTTATTGACCGACTTCAAATAAAGGCGGTTCTCAATTTTAATTTAACAGAGGATACTATTATATGTCCAAGGAGGAGCTAAAAAGACGCATAGAAGCATTGGAGATGAGGGACTACAGATGCATGTTGAAAATAAGCTGGACGCAAAAAAGTAACCAACGACGAAGTCTTGCGATGCACAGGTAAACCTATGAGACATCATAAGAATTTTCAAAATTCAAAATATTTATTCAGTAAATTGGCCACATGAGGGCTCTTTTATTTTCTTCCTTTCTTCCTCTTAAATAAATTAAAATTAAAAATAACGACTAGGAGAACAACATGACGAGGTCTCTACGTCAGGAACGATTATTAAAATAACGAATTGGAAAACAGGTCCTTGCAAACGTGAACAGACCGGACCCCACAGACAGCACCCGTTCACGAATATGACGCGTATCTCAGCCATCGCTTCCAGACCTTGCTCATGCTGCCGGACAAAGATAACAATAAGAAATAATAAAGATAAAAAAAGTAAGGTTGCTTTCCTCTGACATATCTTGAGGCACGAACGATACGGACTCTAGCAATTTATAATGTTGGGCAAAGTTTGCTGAAGTTTGCTTTGTTTGCGTGGGTCACAGGCTGAAATCTTGGCTTAGAAATATAGGAGAATGGACAGGAGTTGCGAGTGCCGCCATACTGTTTGGTGGTATGTAATAAAAGAACTTGTATCGGAAGTGAATGAATGATCATAGCAATGCTCCGAAGGAATGGTTTTACCAAACTAATAACTGTACATAAACAATGTTTTGTCGGAGTTGCCAACAATACCAATTTCAACTCATTGCAACCCTCTAAGATTATTTGAAATTAAATATCTCTTAGTTTGTTTAGGTATAGGTAATCATCACCCTTCTCTGAAATTCGAGAATATTGTGAAAGGGTTTACCGTAGGGGTTGCCTTTGTTTGTTTTGTATAACAAGGCCGATTAGCCGTGAGCGGAAGCGGATCAACTGTTACTAATATTTTTTCAAACTGTATTTTTTCCTACCTGCGTCCGTGAAAAGTGTTTTAAGTGATTGACAACAAATACTTTGGATAAACAAAGAGCCCGGTCAAGTTCGAGTCAAACGCGCGCACGAAGCGTTCTGTACCGTTCTTGTATCGGACCCACTTGGATTTTCATTTTTATTATTTGTTGTTATAGCGGCAAAAAAATATTTTTTATACTGTAAAAAAATCAAATTCATGACATACATTTGGCCGGTTTTGAATTTAGTAGCAGGTTTCAACGACAAAACCTTGGCTAGAGGGATAGCGATACCTACCTAACTTTGCTTAATGTGCAGCTGAGCAGAAGAAACGACAGAACTATTTTGACGACAAGGCTAACGAGCCTAGTTGATAGTGACCCTGCCTACGAAGCTAGCGATCCTGGATTCCAATCCTAGTAAAAGCAGATAATCGTGTTATAAGCACGAGTATTTGATCCTGTGTAGGATTTTATCTACGTATTTATTCATGAAATTCCCTATATGTCAAGCACCTATAGTACAAGCGTAGAGCTTCGTTTGGGACTAGGTCAATTTGTGGAAATTGCCCCCCGATATTTATTTACTTATTTCATTATTTTATACGACTGCTATATATTTTGTCCCTTTCACTAACCAGAACTTGGGAGGTTATAACCGTTCATAATACGGCCACAGCTCTAGCAACAATATGATACCGTTGGAATTAATGTCTAAAGGCGCCTTAGAAATGTTACGTGTGGTGCCGCCTTAATCAGAGCTATGACAGACAGCTGTCATTTTCGACAGCAATGTTGTCTCGTGAGTGGATTCAACATGGGAGTCTTCCGGCAATCTTCGGCGAGGGAAGATGGCCGATCGAAAGATGTCCGGCTTTGTACTTTTTATTTATAAATATAATTTAATATATTTTTTGATTTGTTCTATTTACTGATTTACTCTACTCACTTGACACTGGCAAAACCACTGCGAAATACCGCGTTGGACCGCCATTATTAAAAAAAGAAGAAGAAGGATTCGTCATGATTTTAATTTCAAGTTCTTCTCTCAATTGCTGTCCTTTACAGTAAAACACCAGTAGCTAGTTATGTTATTTTGATTATAGTTGTCCGATTTTTCAATTTAACAGTTTCCTTATAAAGGTCCCATTCTTCTTAAAAAAAATATAGTAGCAATTTTGAGCGCGCGTGCAAAATTATGCATTTCTTTTGTTGCCGCGTGTTCAGTTCACAAAGGAAGTTATTATTCACTAGAAAAAATATGTCATAGTTTGATAAACCTCATTTACTCTTGAGGGTAAAAGTCATTACAAAACCCTACGATAAAAATACTGCATTCTTCTAGTACCTACGGCGCCCAGACTTCGTTTTTGACCAAATATTCAGTTCTTTTATATGTATTAAGGATTGTCAGAGAGCTATGAACCGTAGTATTTTGGGAGCCTAATTAACAAACCGCTTCAAAAATGCCCAAACAGCCGGCAAGCTCAAATGGGAATGGGTTTGTCATGTAAGCATTGTAATGTAAGCATGTAATGTAAGCATGCATTTCCTCCAGTCCAAACGCCCATACCAAATAGGTCCCACAGTAAAATGAAATTTTCCTCATTTGAAAGGCCGGCAACGCACCTGCTACTCCTCTGGTACTGCAGGTGTCTATGGGTGACGGTAATCGATCCGTCAGCTCGTTTGCCTCCTATACCATAAAAAAAAAACCGGCCTCAAGGCAGACCAAGGCGACGTTGGCGAGATGAGATTGATGCCTTCCGTAAAGACTGGTGCGAGAGCCCAAGATAGAGATACGTGAAAGAAAGGGAGGGCATATGCCCAGCAGCGGGACATTACAGGCTGTTAATTAAATAATATAACCGAAAAAGAAGAGTATTGTAAGTGACTTTGTTGCTTGTGTTTCTGTTGCGAAATCAGTTTAACCTTTTAAAGTTAGACGGTCTGAAACTAGCTGATATTCATATGTACTGTATTGATCAACATAATAGTAGGGGAAGCCGGGGTAAAGCCGTATAGATAAGAGTTTGAAGCTTTAGATTAATAATTTCCGAACACAGCTGAATGAAATCAATGTTTTGGTTAGCCAGTTTCTTATGGAACGTAAACAAATGTGACGTTCCACGGATAAAGGTACCTTATGGTCGGTATCGAGTTATGAATATCCCTGTAATCTAAAATTCATAAACAATCAATAACAAAAACAACCAACTCCCTAAGTTGTGCAGTTACGGAGTTTTTTTTTTTTTAATATTCTTCAAAATACATTCTGAAAAAAAAGGACATTTTAAAATAACTTTTTGGCTATATTTTTAGCTGAATAACATAAATAAACATTGAAAAATAATTATAATCAAACTTTAAGCCTTCTATACTTCGAGAATAACCAAAAAAGACCAAGTTATTTTCGTACCATTTTATAAAACACTTCGTATCTCCGAAACTAAAACCCGCCATAAGGTACCTTTACCCGCGGAACGTCACAAATTAACAGATATGTAAAAAAACATTTTTGTTGATAAATAGCTTCGATTGGTGGGAACCACTAAGAACTCAATAACAATAAGAATATTATGAAAATATTTACTGTGAACTGTGTACAAAAGGAACTGTTCAAGGAAAATTTGCATTAATGCAAAAATATGCAAAAGTATGCAAACACATGCCGTACTGTTTTACCCCGGTGTACGGTTTTGTACAGGTTTCCCCTACCTATATAATTATATGGTTTTACGTCCCCGGACTTTGATTTATTTATTTGTTCCTAATAAATCTGATAATTTCCTTAAAACTGCATAATATAAGGTATAAATATTTTTGAGGTTATGTTTTAACATTGCGAATGTAATTACGTATTTATATTAACGGGTTAAATACGGGTGATTTTATATTTAATAAACAATAAACTTAAATAGTTTATTGTTTATTAAATATAAAATCAATAAATAAAAAGGAACTTAGCTACTTAAAAAACTATTAAAAGGTGTTTATAATAATAATAAAAGAAAGGAAGAAAGAAGTGGCCTCTGCCACCCCTCTGGGAAAGATAGTAGTAATTTAATGTATGAATATAATAATAATAATAATAGACAAAATGGAAAAAGGAAAGGTTTCCATTTAAATTTAAACACTAGTTACCTACTTACAATATTTCTGAAGCTTTGCAAGGTTTAAATAAAATTTAATATAAATAAATAAAAATCTTTATTCAAAGCTCCTTTTTACAACGTATGACTTTGTATTAAATAAAAACAAAAGAGACTTATAAATAACTTCTCTAAACTAGTTACTGTGTTTCAGGCGTTTATAGACTTGACTAGCTTAAAACAATTACAACCAATGCATGTTTGATTTGAATGGTATTAGGTACTTATTTTTGTTTCGTAATGTAAAACGTAAAACTATAAGAATAAATACTATTAGAAGGGCATCTTCGGCGTCGTTGTATGGAATTGACAGCAAAGCCGTCAAATAATTACCTACAGTGCCCCATGCCCCGCCTTACCCCTCTTTCGCCGGTCGCAAAATTAGGGTTGTCACAAGTATATAATCCTAACTGAGCCCGCAACCTCGTTCGCGTAGAATTAGTTTATTTACCTGTAAAACTATACGTTAAAATAAAATATTTATATTTATTCTTGTGGTAAAACACTGTTAAGGAGCTGTGACTATTAATACAGTATCTCCTCAGGAGGCTCTTTATTTTAGAATCCTATTACTTTAATGGACTGCGGCTTTCATATCTCGCTGCTGCTTCAAACAATCTAATTCTAAGGTTGGCTGGCTTTAGCATACTTAATTTACCTGATTGCGTAGTTTGAAAGTAGGTGCGCGAATAATTTTTATTGTTATTTTTTGTTGGAAATTTATATAAATTAGCTAACTAATAAACTTTTTGAATTATTATTTTCCTTATTTAATATTTATTCGATTGTTCATTACACCACAATTACAGATGTAGTGAAATATCCTTTCACCTCGTATTTTCTCGGAAATGTTCGTTTTTGTCATGCTACTTCAGTCTGACTCAGTACCCATCAAGACAACGTGGGGGAACGTCGCATCGCGAAAGTGATAATTGATATAGAGTGGTTAATACCAGAGTATTTTTTTGTTAATTAAGATTAAGTTTGTTTTCAGTTCTTTTTAATAGTCATGCCGAAAGCATTAAGACCTGGGAAACGTTTAGATCGACAAGCCTGTGAAATTATTTTCAACATTTAAATAATAAATAAATAAATATCAAGGGACGATCTCACACAAATTGACCTAGTCCCAAACTAAGCTCTAGGCTTGTACTATGGGTACTAGACAACGATATAAATACTTATATAGAGAAATATATACTTAAATACATAGAAAACATCCACGACTCGGGAACAAATACTCGTGCTCATCACACAAATATCTGCCCTTACCGGGATTTGAACCCAGGACCGCTAGCTTCGTAGGCAGGGTCACTACCAGCTAGGCTAGCACGTCGTCAAATTTATTTAATTTATTTATATTTCTTCTTGTTTACCTACACCTAATTTCTAGATCGTGGTGGTTTTAACATCTCGGTGTGATATACTTCAAACTCGTGGTTTGACATATGACACTGATAACTAAAGTACTCTATTTATTTAATACAAACATGTCACTTAATAATTCAATAATTCATAGACACGTCGGCATCATTCGGAAGTAGACGTGACTTCCGAGTTTTCACGATGTGAAAGGATTATTCACTAGATCTATACTTGTTTCTACTCGCGTAGATGTATACATTTACCGCTAAGTTCAATATCGTTAAAGTTATCATAAAAGCTACCCATAATGTAACCAGTGTTGCCAGGTAATGCAACTATCATAATGAGCGTTGTCATGGTAACAATGGTTGCATACTTAGTTACTTAGTTAGTAAATCATGAATCGATTTACTAAACAAATAGAATGATTAAAAATACTGTCGAACGTTCTAAACTAAGTTTAATGAAAATTATTTTGTGATCAAGAGTTATTCGAGGGTTTTTAAACTGGATAAAGGAATTAATAATGTTGTATACAACGTGTCCCAAAACTCAACGATAAGCCGGCACCAGAGGATGGAGCTGCTTATGATTAGTCGAGAAAAAATAAAAAAGATAAAAAAGATAAAAGAAATTTATTTAGTAAGTAGGCCGCTCGGGCACTTTTACACGTCAAGATACTACCAATACCAATACCAATAAGGAAAAGATATATTTTTTTCCTTATTTTTTCTCGACTAATCATAAGCAGCTCCATCCTCTGGTGCCGGCTTATCGTTGAGTTTTGGGACACGTGGTATAATATAGGTTCTCTTATCCCGGAAATACCACTAGAGCCACGAATTTGCAGCAAATTAGTGCCGAGCAAGTTATGCAAGCAACATTCAGTACATTACAACATTCTTAGTAACGTAACTGTTTAAATTATGGTAATGAAGTAAGCTTTTAGTGAATATTTCTTACAAACACAGTATAATATCTGTACTACAGCTTTTGACGAAGAGACCTCGTCGTGTTGTTCTCATATTTATCATTTTTAGGTTAGGTTTATTGACCTTAAATTTGTAATAAGTTTATTTTTGGTAGTTTTAAGAATTTATTATTTATTACTTTATTGCCTTATTATTACTTAATGTAATTTACTTTTAAGTATCGTTGTTGTATGTTTTATGATTGAAAAAATGACCTTCTGCTGGAGTTTCTTGCGGCGCTTCTTCTCCGCAATGATGGTCTTGTCCGAAGCGCTGGTAGATTCACTCTATATTAGCGACGTGTAAAAGAGCCCTCATGTGGCCTATTTGCTGAATAAATAATTAGAATTAAATTGAACAGATTTCCGGATTTTACTCGTACGCCTATCACGATACATAAATAAAAAACGAGTGTTATATTGACATCATTATCGCAACAACGAGAATTTACTAAGTCTCTGAATCTTAGTAATTTGGACTAACTCTATTTTCTACGTAAACTCAACGGCGATTCGGTATTTTTAAAACCGAGAGCTTTCGTCATAAAGTTTTAAATATTACCCGCTTAGACAGAGTTTTACAAAATATATTGCTGGATTGTTTTGGTCGTTAATAGATGTTTGGACAAGCGTGGATGTCCAAAAAAAGGATACGTCAAGTGCGATTTTCAACAGTTTCCATTATTTATTTGTTTATTTTCTTGGAAAAGAAAACGTACAGTCCTAGTTTTTAACCGACTTCAAAAAAAGAAGAGGGTATACGTTCCATTGTATGTTTTTTTTATGTATGTTCACCGATTACTCCGTCAACTGTGGACCGATTTTAAAAATTGTTTTTTAGTTTTATAGAGTATAATTATTTCCGAGGTGATCCCATTGTCACCAAATCTGAATCTGATGAGGGGATCAGTGAGGAATTGAGGGAACTCCTCAAAAATTGTAGGCAAACATATATAGCGATTTTAGTATTTTTAGTTACAAACCCAGCATTTGCATTCAGAAAGTATCATTTGGTGAAGTGGAACTGATGATGAAGATCACGGATGGCCACCGGAACTCCTTAACGGTACTGATTTCAAGAGTGGCGATAAGATATCTCGATTAAGATAGTTGAGCGACTACAACGAAGAATATTTACTTGTTGAAATATGACTATGACTTTCCCGCGGCGTTGCTTGCGGTGCGATTGAAATAACTTAAAGTTTCATATCAACCAAGGAGTGGAACTACGTAACAGCGTATTATGATCACTAAAAAGTATAAAATAAAATAAATGTTTTAAAAAACAAAAAACCGCCTTCAAAAACGCAAACAATAACTTCTTTTAAAATTGTAGGTACCTAATAGGTTAGTCCAACTGAAGTCGGCGACCACAATATTTTCAACAAAAAAGCCGACATCAGTTGGACTAACCTATTTAGGTACCTAAAATTTTAAAACAAGTTATTGTTTGCGTTTTTGAAGGCGGTTTTTTGTTTTTTTAAACATTTATTAATAATGTCTACATCATATTAAAAATTGGAAAAATGGGACTAGATTCAAGGGGAGAGAGACGTTATCACATTTTTATTAAAAAAGATAGCCTTTCATTTACAGCGACAACAGCCAGATCGTGGTCTCCACTCAATAACCTTCCTGCCCCAACGGCCGTCGGCTCTTCGAGCTTTGTGCCCTGCCCATTGCCACTTCAGCCTACTAATGCGCTGAGCTGTGCCGGTGACGTCAGTTCTTCTGCGGATCTTCTCATTTCTGAGGGCCCTGCCAAGATGCACTACGCTAACTAACGTTTTAATTCGTTTCGTTTTCAACCAATCGCGTTACTCGTCGATGAAGTGATATGAAAAGTCACGTGATCTACCAGTGACGCGATTGGTTTAAAAGCCAAACGAATAGAAACGCTAGTTAGCATTATGCATCTTGGCAGGGCCTCCTGATTCTATCACGCAGAGAAACGTCGAGCATTGCCTTCTCCATAGCTCGCTGAGCGATCCTGATAATTATTCTTCCATGTTCAACAACAACTGTACATCCGGCCGTAAATCAAAACTTTGTGTTAGCGCTTGCGTCATGAAAACTGAATCGGCTAATTCGTCTAATAATACGACGATGATTGGTCTATTTGTTTATGGACGGGGTAATGGTGTTATATGTGTGGTTGTATTTCCGGTAGCATTTCAACAAAGACTTATTCGATTCACGCACACAGCTTTAGTATAGTAAAAGAAAACTTTTTTTTTATTACGTAAAGTGCGAGGCACATATTCTTCATGAGTAAGGATATTATTTGGTTTTTATTTTCAATTTTATTATAAATGTTACATGTTATAACACAAATCTAGGATTTTATGATTTTTAGGGTTCCGTACCTCAAAAGGAAAAAAGGAACCCTTATACGATCACTTCGTTGTCTGTCTATCTGTCAGTCGTGTGAAGGTATCAGGTTGAAATTAATATCAAATACTCAGGCCTGCAATATCTTGTTTTTAATTAGCTCAATATAAATGTCGTGTAGGTATAACTTTAATTTACATGCATATCAGATTGTGTAATAGTACTTTAATTTAATTGTAATCGTATTACTATGTTTATTTGTGGTTAGTGTATCTGACTTAATAAATATGATAAATAAATAAAAAATAAATAAAGAAAAACGATCAGATACATTTAATTTTAACAAAATATTAACAGAAGCAGACCTTGTGGAAGGTAACCTCAAAGTTCAGGCCAAGGCTGGGGGGCTACCATGACATGTACTCGTACTGAAGCAGTTCAGTTTAGGTTGAGAGAGAGGGACAGAGCTGTATAATTACTATAGCTCTGTCCCTTTCTCTCAACCTTCTTCTCGTAACCCCCCCTGGGGCCTGTTTTATAAAGCTACAAATTACAATTTACAGGTTACATGTTCCCATTTGACACAACCTCGACCAATGACGACCAGCTATTTGAGCCGTGTTGCCAGTTTAGACCTGTAAAATTGTAACTTGTAGCTTTATAAAACGTGCCCCAGTTGTCCGTTTCACGAAACTACAAGTTACAAATTACAAGCGGAACTCTCTTTCTAGCAAAAGGAGGTAGAAAGAGACTTCCGCTTGTAATTTGTAACTTGTATCTTCGTGAAACGGGCCTCTGGTCTTCCGCTGGGACCAAATTGTATATGTATATAATATCTACTTACCCATAGTGCTAAGGAATAACTAATTAAATTACCGCTATGTCTGTAATGCTCTTTGTATTATGCTTTTTACATTTAATTGGATGAAGACTGTGTATGTCTAGGTGTTTTTTGAATGTATAAAAAAAACAACCAACCCTTACTTTTTATGGTAATGGTAAGGCAATACACACTGCCACTGCAAGACTGTAAGCTGGATCCGAGCCCAATATACATTTGCATTCTCAAGATCAAAATCTCAAGACTGCAATCCTAAGACTCTTAAAATATATGCCGCTCACCAGCGCGTTATTTTTCCGACGATTACCTGCAAACAAACCAAAATTATTATATTAATAGCACGCTTGAATGTCTTAAAGCTGTCAGGGCTGTATTTACTAATCTTGACTAAGTTACCCTTCTCAAGAAGCGTCATAAATGACAAATGTCTTGAGATGGGCATCTCAATCAAAATGAGTAATGCCCTGAGTCTATTAAATTCAACAAATTTACTTATTTCCTCGAAATCATTAGCTAACTCGCGTACTAAACAAAACAGAGCTGTCCAGCGTTTGCAAAACATTTTCGCAGCATTAAGGACCCTTTTCATTGTCGTTCTCGACACTGAAATGTCAACAGAAGCTGCTTGTGTTGGAATTTAATCGCGACATCTTTTGTGTTTGTGAAGTGGCCCCTTTACGTTCCGTTTTCATTTTGTTCGTCAAATTGAGGCGTCTTAATAACGCTGATTGTGTTGCCAGCTTTTTTATTTTATTTTCACAATGACATTGACAGCTAGTTTAGAAAATGCTAGAAGTTCGTTTAGAAACTCGAGTATGGAATTTTTGAAAATATTTTTTAAGCCAGGTGAAAGGATGTAATCATCCTTGAAATGAAAAGGCAGTCTCGCAATTTAATTCTTCACGTGCTGAAAATATTAAACTTTCGCCACTTCGGTAAAGGTTATCGGATTCCTTTTTAGGGTTCCGCAGTCAAAAAGGAACCCTTATAGTTTTGCCATGTCCGTCTGTCCGTCTGTCCGCGGTTTAACACAGAGCCTGTTTGGCATAGTTATACATTTATATTACGCCGACCAAGTTATAAATTAAAAGTGTTTTTTTTTTTTTTTTACAATATTATAACATTGAGTGAGGTGTTATTAGAAAGATCTTAAAAACATTATGTTTTTAGGGTTCCATACCGAAAGGGTACAAACGGGACCCTATTACTAAGACTCTACTGTCCGTCTGTCTGTCTGTCACCACCAGGATGTTTCCCATGAACTGTGATAGTTGGACAGTTGAGATTTTCAGAGATGATATATTTCTGTTGCCACTATAACAACAAATACTTACTAAAAACAGAATAAAGTAAATATTTAAGTGGGGCTCCCATACAACAAACGTGATTTTTTTGCCATTTTTGCTCGTTATTAATAACGGCAACAGGTAGATGCTTGAAATATTTACAGAATATTTAGCTATACAGGTATTTAATTAAATTAAAATAAAATAAATATGTAAGGCGGGCTCCCATACAAAACACGTGATTTTTTATAGATAATGGTGCGGAACCCTTGGTGCACGAGTCCGACTCGCACTTAGCCAGTTTTATATTTGGGGGATCCTTTAGGAAATATTAAATCGAAAAGTGTCAGTCTCGCATGGTCCTACATGGTCTTGCCCGGATTTTTTCATCAAATAGATCATTAATAATCGAGCAAGTATAGATGTAGTAAATCTACGTGTGACAACGTATTCGCTCGGAAAAGCTGGTATATATCTCGCTCTCTCAGTCGGCTTCAGTATCCATAGATAAGTTTATTGAGAAAGCAAGATGCTTACGAACTATCAAGATGAATACGAAATACGATGTTGTATGATTGTTCACTACAAAAGTTTATTTACACCTGAGTTACATGAACATCCTAGTTCAGGCATGTAATTTACGTGTTTCTTTTGTTGAAGTGATAACTTCTTATGGGAGGGTAAACCGCTTCGTTATGTAACGCGTTACGGCGCCAGCATTGAGGTAGGAAAGCATAGAGGGAGTATAAAAATAGCGAAAGTAGAGTTCATAAATATGTATACACTGTAATATTGTACCTGTGTTCCTGGGTTTCCTGTCCCGTTCCTCTTGACTATCTCGCGGGCGCGGTTCACATGTCGGTTGGACCGACTAACTTTAGAGACGTATAATTCTTGATTTTTTGAAGCTGTACGGTGTATTGGTTTTCCATGGCTCTTGCGTACCTTTTTCCTTTGAATAATTGCTATTCTTTTTAACGATATTACTTTTGTAGCCGAAAATATTCACTTTTTGTTTATATTTTTCCATCTGACAGCGATTGTTATCTTTGTTGTCTAGACAACGGGCAGAGACGATATCTTAGGTTTATACTGAACCATGGAGTTAAAACTATGGTTAACCATGGAATTAATATCTGGCATGTATATAACTTTGAAATTTTATGAATTTAGAATTTGTAAATTAAAAAGCTAGATCACCAGGGTATATAAACGGTGGCTCGGACTAGAGCGATCAGTTCTCTCTCAGCCTCTTAAGTGGTGACTAGAAACTCTGAAGATAGGGTCAAGTCGGACCCCTAGAAGCCTCTATCTCCCTCATACCAAAAGTCGACTTTGTGTGTGGCCAAGTCGGGCCCTACGCTTCAAGAGTCCTTCATCTACGAATTTCCTGCTTTCCCTGGGAACCGCTACTCACTCTGACGGGTCCCACCTCGGGCCCACCTACCTTCGTGTACCACCAGGGCCGCTGCCTCTAGCGCCCCTCATTACAGCGCCAGCGGTGTTCCTGGTCCGACGACTCCGGGACGCGTACTAAAGGAAGTCCCGGAGGAACTACCTTCACCTTCACCACTAAATCTCTAACTTTACCCTGGTGATATTAGGGACTAATTTTATTTAATTTTTTAATTTATGTGTAATAATTATTTTATCTGTGTGAAGAAAGCCTAAGTGTTAAATAAATACCCAGACCCTGACTTACTATTGCTGTCCTTTTCTCTCTAATCTACCTCTCTTTTTCTCTGATCTTTCATTAACGTCTGGTACCTGGTCTTCCGAATTATCGGAAGACCACGTAACACGACAACACGTTAATACCTTGTCACTTTAATCACGGTGATAATTCGTATATGGCAGTTTGAACATGAAATTAAATAGACAAGGTAAAAACTGATTTTTGTTTCATGTTATTTTTAACACTGCGATACCATTTCGGTTGTGTTATGACAACTATTAGAAACGGACGTGACGTTAGAAGTACCCACCAATACCATAAGTTTGTCGAAATAATGTTGTTTACTTAACAATAAAGACATATCAGCTGTCACCCATAGCTTTTATAACCTCAACTTGGAGATACGAAAACATCCTTTTGAAGCAAATCCTAGTGCTGGCATAAACAAATAAATAAACTAGGACATTAATACCGACTTTCTAATACTAGATATATAATTTGGGAGCCCTTTGTTTCCCATAATTTTATTGGTCATAATGTAATTGCTGACATAATTTTTGATAGTCATAACTTTTTATATCGCTGAAACTGTCAACTTTTCAGAAGTTCTGAAATATCTAACGTGTAGACAAGGCAAGGTTAGGTTAGGTTTGATTTATAAAAATCCTGAAAAAGTAACAGTTTCTTTAAAAAACCACGTTATGACTTGCGATGATTATGACCTTGCGATGACTAAAAATAATTATGTCAGTCAATATAGACCCACATAGTTTATCTACTCTACTCAATCTCTATCAACTTATACCTACGCGTAATTTTGATGTTAAGGTATTAATTAATAAATGAGTATCGATTGTATCCAACAGATGGCGTGACTCAATGTTCGGTAAAAGCTCTACAATACGTAATTTTGTCTCTTGTGACTGGCACGCATTGGGCATAATTTACCATCATTACAACTTTAATAATTATACTTAATGGTATTATCTGTTTTAAGGCAACGTGATAAAAAATACTGTAATGAACTGCAATTATACATATACCAATAATTATTATTATATTCAGGCTTAGGGTATATCCTTCTCTCATTTTCTCTTTTTTTTGGTATTTCATAGTATATTTTATTTAAGTAGTTCATAGGCTATTTGAAAAATGATTTTTTTTATTTCTAAATGACGCAGATTTTACAGAATTACTAGTTTTAGGTTAAAAAAAAACCAAAAACGTGAATAACTCGAAAACTAATGTCTTTTGACCCATGGTTGACTGGACTTAAATCATTACAAATGAGCTGTAGAATAACCCCTTTCAAGGAATATATGGCGAATTTCCAATCACCCTGTATATAATAACTTTTCAATATTTTCATATACATTAGATAGTACATACATACATAATCTCACGCCTTCGTTCCCAGAGTGGGGTAGGCAGAGCTACAGAATTACAAACATCTCTAAAAACTTGTTGATAATTAGATAGTAAATGTAGTTTAATTAGTTTTTATTAGATAAATTAGTGCCTCCTGCCCACCTGGGTTCTATCTATTCTTATCAACCACTGATGCACTCGTTTATTCATACTTTATTATTATTTTTCTTTTGTTTATCTGCATAAATGTACCGTCAAGTTGGTTTCACTTTCCGTGTTTTAATTTCACTAAGCGGGCCCGTAAGACCAATGTTGGCTTCACACCAATTCCACCAATCCAAATAAAAATAAACAAAAATCCCGACTGCAATAAAAAAACAACTGAAAACCGAAAAACAAGCTTGTCCCCCGCCTTACCTTTACCAATATTCAAGTTATATTTAAATTGTTATAAATATCAATAAGTACATGCTCTTACAATTTTCTATAGATTATATAGCTTGTTTTTCGCTTTTCAGTTGTTTTTTTATTGCAGTCGGGTTTTTTTGTTTATTTTTAATAATTTAATTTATTTAACTCTTTTTAGTTTTTATTAATGAAATAGTGGTTTAATTAGTTATTACGAAGCAATATATGAGCTCTGGAACTTAAATTTTTAATGTCGCGGGGATACAAGTGATTTCGCTTGTAATTTGAAGCACTCTCTTTCTTGCGAAAGGAGTTTATTACTTAACATTTACGTATTTTTTGACTTTCCTGTCATAATAGTAGCATAAAAGTGTTACAATGTATATATATTTGGAATGGGCTATTTAATAGCTTTCATTTGATACCCATATTGTTATAATAAAAATACTTTGTTTTATACCCCCTCCATATTTTTTATTGAAATATTTTATAGGTACCTTATGTCACTTCGACAATTAAGACGAATCGAATGACACCTCGCATGTTAAAATCCGTCAAGCCGTTTAGGCTGCAGAGCGTGCCCAGATACATACATACTCTCGAAAAACATAACCCTCCTTCTGACGCAGTCGGGTAAAAAATATATGAATTATTTTTCTTTTATCTCAGTGTGTTAGTGCTGTGAATAAATTTAATGTTGGTTATTCGTTTATTTCTTAATTCGTTAAACACCTATTTAGGTTTTATTGATATGGTAAAGAACAGAACCTTGAGGTACACCTTTGGCTCCCTTAGTTAACAACTAACTATTATTTGTGGTTCCAAAACTTGGTATTATACTCAACTTAGCAATGGTCAAACCATTGTACAAGTGCAATGGTTCCCCTTTTTTTCGCATAATCATAAATTGTCCGAATGTATGATTTTGCAGAATACTAATTTCGCATAATTGGTTATTCTACACCTTTGACTTTTTTGAAAAGTTATAAAATAAACCTAACCTAACCTACTCTACTCTACCAGGCTTACACAAAACATTTAAAAAAATATTGTCCGTTTCATCCGGAGAAAAATTATGCGAAGACAAAATTCGGGGTAACTATACATTCGGCGAAATAGAGGGAACCCAAGTGCAATAGTTCACTTTAACTGACCTAAATGGAGCTGACACACGCTACAAGACACAAATTAAATAAAAGTGTAACTCAAATTGGCATGGCAACCGAGATCTGCTTAATTTGAGATTGTCAACTGCATACACTTACGAGTATTTGCAATTTGCATGCAACTTCATCTTGATTGGCTCGAGAGTAAGAGCCTGTACAGACGGAGCGTTTTTGCGCGCGTAAGCCCTCGCGCGTTTCAATTTAGAGCCTGTCCAGACGGAGCGTTTTGCGCGCGTAAGCTCTCGCGCGTAGACACTCGCGCGTTCCCGAAATACTAGAGCTACATTCAACCCGTCCAGATGCTCTAGATGCTCTCGCGCGTTTCATACGCGCGTTATACTGAACGCTCCAATGGCGCCAGAGTATCTCGACTCGCGCGGCGCTCGCGCGTAAAACGAGCGAGCCGAGAGTCCGGCGCATGGCACGCGTTTTACGCGCGAGTTTTGAAACGCGCGAGAGCATCTGGACGGGTTGAATGTAGCTCTAGTATTTCGGGAACGCGCGAGTGTCTACGCGCGAGAGCTTACGCGCGCAAAACGCTCCGTCTGGACAGGCTCTTAGATGGAAATATTAGGACGGTGGATATACTGTACGGTGCGGCGCCGTGGTGTCGACCGGATTGGGAATTTTGTATAACGTTTTTGTACCCCAAGAGACAGATAATCCCTAATAATGTTTGTTCTAACGCTTCTTTAGCTGAGGCTTTCCAAAAACATCTGGTTAGGTTTATAATACCAACACTAGAAACTTTGAAAATCAGGCAGAAGTGGCTCTAAGATAAACGAAAATTCGGACAAACTATGCATTAGTACAAATGACGATAAGGGATTCGAAAAAAGACCCATCAGCTATGGCCAGACTTTTGTTATAATACAAGAGCTAAAAGTTTTTCAACGCGTGTCCCAAAACAGGTAGAAACGATCAACGAGTATGAAGTTTGGATTATCGTGGCTTTGGCAGAAACAAAGGTATCAAAGGTATATAAAATTACTCCTCAAATTCGTGAAAGTATAATAGAAAAGAAGAAAGAAAAAGAAAAATACATTTATTTACTAAACACACAAGACACACAGAAAGAAGTAAAAACAGAGAAAACAGCAATGAACAAAGTGGTCAGTGTGTCTTCGCGGCGGTGAATCGTAGAGGTACACTGGCTCAGCATAATGCTGAGGTATTAAGCACCTGCAGCGCTGATTTTCAGCCAGCTGCGAGTGTGACAGACGGACGGTACGCTAAACGAATAAATGGTGTAATTAGAATATAAATATATAGATAATATTAAACAAATACTTATAGTTAGTGGCAAAATAAATACAAAAACTACATGTAAATACCTTACATAAACATATTTAAAGTAGAAATACCAACTTAGCCAGTATACAGCATCGAAAATTTAGCACAATTATCAAAAAACAAAAGAAAAATAACGAAAACTAAATGATAGGTTACTAAGTGCTGGTTGGGAATTTATGATTTTTGGAGCGTCAACAAATAGCCTTTAAGCTAACGCTTAAAGGTGTACTTGCTAGGCGCTCCTTGGATGGGAGGGGGGAGATCATTCCAGCACTTGGACGCCTTGAATTTATGGGTTTACCCGCGAACTAATGGGTAGTTTTTTTATATTAATAAATGGCTGGTGGATGTAAAACATAATACCTACCTAGATCTGCTCGATGCAACGGGGAGTGCTGAATCGCCGGAACCGCTAAGGTCGACATTTCCGAGCATATTAGAGAAAATAAAGTAAAAGGCTAGTTATTTTGTTTGGTCAACGCGCCAACGCGATTTGGACAGCGCGCTGGCCTAGTTGGTAGTGACCTTGCCTACGAAGCTAGCGGTCCTGGGTTCAAATCCCGGTAAGGGCAGATATTTGTGTGATTAGCACGAATATTTGTTCCTGGGTCATGGATGTTTTCATGTATTTAAGTATATATTTCTCTATATAAGTATTTATATCGTTGTCTAGTACCCATAGTACAAGCCTAGAGCTTAGTCTGGGACTAGGTCAATTTGTGTGACATTGTCCCCTGATATTTATTTATTTTATTTCATTTTATTGCAACCAATAAAGGGCATTGGGTAAATTTGTTTGAAGAATATTGTCTTTTTTTTTCAGCGGCCTCAGATGATTTTTACATACTCGTAGTTATTTAGAGGACCTCTAAATACACATAGATATATATAATTTATGGCGGTAAATAATATCGGAGCTGAGATTTTAAAGATTTAAGTATTCAGTTTTTAGTACAAAAGTACGCCCAAGTATGAATATTTAAATATCTCGGCTCCGATGCACTTTAGAGTATTACATTACATAATAAAATATGTTTATTTTAAATAATTCTATCATAATTTACCATTTTTATGAATGGCCGCTTACCTTGAAAATATATTAATTTTACAAATGACAACACTTTTACCCAAACCCCTTTAATGCCACTGCATAAAACATGTTACAAATCTATTGTTTATTTCTCACTTACCTCTATTTTGCAACATTATATAGCGATTAGCGACATTCTAAAGAAATTCACAATGTTAATCCATTAAAGCCAAATCAGAGCCGCCATTAACGGAAGTACGCCATTACAAAAATAGGTTTATGGTCAATTAAAACTCTTTACTGGCACACTTCCTGTTGATAACATGAGTGCTAAGGAATAATTACGTATTCTAAGAATGTATATCCTCAATTTTGGTTTTTTTTTTTTTTACCGACGGAAGAGGAAGTGATGTTAAAATTATAACTTGTCTGTCTGTGTGTCTAAGGCATCGTAACGGTATCATCAATTTAAAAAAAACCGGCTAAGTGCGAGTCGGACTGGTGCACGTAGGATTCTGTCCCATTATCTATACAACATTAGACACTATACCAGTTGCCGTTATTAAAATCGAGGTAAAAAACGGCAAAAAATCACGTTTCTTGTATGGGAGCCCCTTAGATATTTATTTTATTATGTTTTTATTATTTGTTGTCATAGTGGCCACAGAAGTACATCATCTGTGAAAATTTTAACTGTCTAGCTATCACGGTTCATGAGATACAACCTGGTGACAGACAGACGGACAGTGGAGTCTCAGTAATAGGGTCCCGTTTTTACCCCTTGAGCCTTTGTTAAAAAGAGAGTAGTTTAATCGGGATGGAGGATCTCCTTAAATCACCGACACTTATCTGTTCGAATGTACCATTTCATCGAAAGTTAATTTCTGCTGCAACCTTATTGTTTTAGGTCATTTTGCATGGGTTAAAATTTATAACTGCTGGGGCCCGTTTCTCAAAAAGTATTAGTCTAATAATACTAGTGTTTTTTCTCGTAAATAAAAGTAAAAAAATGAGACAAAACACTAATATTATTAATTATCAGACTATTACTTTTTGAGAAACGGGCCCCTGCAAGTGTACATGGCTGTCGATGAAATGAAAATTCCGCGAAGTAAAAAACTCTACAAAATTAGTATCGCTGATTAAGGATAAACCTCAAGGGCAGGGTTTGCAATCCGGATTCATTTTGTATGGGAAGATCTGGATTTGGATCCGAATTATCCTGATCTTCCATAAAAAATAGATCCGCATTGCAAACCCTACTCAAGGGTAAACCTCGGGATAGATCTTAGCTAATTTAATGAAAATCATCTGGATGGTGTAAGAGTGGTCAGCTCAGAAAGTAGCGGTCGTAAATATGTCGGAAGTAGATTTATGTCGGTTGGCTTTTTAATATAACTACTTACGCCGTTAATTAACGTGCAAGAAGGTATACTTTAGCTTGTAGGAAAAACTTTAATTAACAACGTAAATGTCCATCATGTCCGTTGAAGAAAGCTTCATCTTCTAACATCGAATACCGCCCGGAATATTATAATATGGACCATCAAAATATTTGTCTAGCGCCCCCTAGTTGCGAAGTTTCATGGGAGTTGAAATGATATTTAAATTGCACAGGGATATAACGAAAGCCATAGATTCCAAAGGTCTAATTGGATTTTAATGTAAACCATCCAAAGCAAGGAAAATCACGTTTATAATAATTGAGCCTACTCGTCTAATCATTATTACAAAGACTCCGTAGAAATGGTTTAAATAGATCAATCGTGGATCAAACAAAGCCTTTAAGAGTGGGATGAAAATAAATCGATTGGAATAAAGGTATCATTACTCACTTAAGAGTAGCGGTTTTTGTAGTTTAGGAGAACGAAATAAAATAAATAAATAAATATAAGGGGACAATGTCACACTTCGTGTAAGCCAGCGCGTCGACACATGTTACGGTCCAAAACTGACCAACTTTTTTAAAAGGCGACTGTATACCTACTTTATCTAAATATATTTACTATGTAAAACGGTACCGTGACTGTGTGAGTGACAGTCATCGCAGACAAAACCGCTGGACCTAAGGACTAGAAATTTGGAGGGAGTTTTCCTTGGCTACCCTACGGGTGCACTAAGAGTGGATTTTCAAAAAATCGTCCCCCAACGGGAAGGAATAGGGGGAGTAGCGGGAAAATAATTCAACACGTACGAAATCGCGGGCGTCCTCTATACTCTATCCAACATGAATAATGCACTTCTGCATTGAGCATCTTCGGAAATACAACGAAAACACATTGGATTTCCTACCAATTTTGTGAACATCGTACATTTACCTATCATTCTACAGCCGTATACAGGGTGTCCCATCAACCGACGTCAACCCGCCTAGGGCTGATAGAGCAGCTAAAAACCTACGATTTAACTCCTATGTATGTTGAGCGATTTTTACTAGTTTCGGAGATATTGAGCATTATAATCTGAATTTTTGTAATTTTCCCTTGTCCGAAACTAGGTAAAAATCGCTGAACATACATCGATAGCTTTTTAGCTGCTCTATCAGGACATCCTGTATATATGTTATTCTTATTTTATCTAATCTAAATAGTATATTCAGGTGTCCTTTCGCTTTGCAAAAGCCTTTTTTCGATGAGTTTACTTATCTCTAGATAAAACCATAGGTGACTTTGTTCGAATTCTAGGCCCAGAACGAATAGAGCCGAGCAATATCTAATGGAATCGGTCTTTCTTATATAATATGTTTCTTCAGTTAAATTGTGCATGTTGCCAAAAAAAATATACGAAATACATTCCACGGCGTATTGAATTATATTTCACTTACCTATGTTGTTTCTGCCTTTAAGTATTTTATGCGAAAACCATATTTCAACCTAACGCTTAACGACTTTACGTCGCCTACGTACAGTCACGAGATTAAATTTGTCACCCACGTTAGGTCAAAAGTCAATCTGACATTCTACAACAATAAGGTAGAGTTTCCTAAAAGTTACAAATGACTTGACATCTCTAATGACATTGACGACTTCAAGCATATTTTTCTTGAAATGGGTCCCAAATTAACACTCGTGACCGTACTTATTATGAACTCCAGAGCAATTTAAAAAAAAAACACTCTGTTCCACCACATAATTCTGTAATATTCACAACTTCCTAGAAGCGGTTCGTCCCGCAAATAATTCCCTATCAATTATTTGAAACCATTGGTGTGCAAATTCCAGAAATTCGATGAGTTGGGGCACCTTAAACATAACGATGGAAGTTTATAATGACTTGAGAGGTTCTCGATAGGGTTCGTGAATAATCAGCCTCAGGCGATTTGTTGCTTAACTTATTGATTATAATAGATGCGTGGTTCATCGGATTTTGTATTGAACATTTCGTACGCACGCTACGCGTGTACGTTTAAATTAAATACACGTGAGCCACGTGGATAATTTAAGGGTACATGAAAAGATCATTTCTAAAAGTGAAAGAAATAAGTTCCTGAAAAAAAAAAAATTGGTACTAGCTTTTGTTGCTGACTGTACTTTTTTTTGCACAGTCGTCATTTAGTCCTCAAGGCCACTCTAACGAGCCCTAACACGACTGGTTTATCATGTGTCATTTAGGAGTTCCTAAGGCCACCCTGAGTCTCCATCATCAGACCAGCTTGAGGGTACTATATTATTGTATTGTCATCAGAACTAAAGGTGTACGCAAATTTTCAGCTTCATCAGATACTGGGAAGTGGGTCAAATTTAACTTGCAAGATTTGACCCGTACATACATACATAGACATACTCGTACATACATACATACATACATATATACATACATACATACATACATTGCAAGTTAAATAAAAGCTTGTAAAATAGGTTCTATTAGATTTATATCCTGACCCGAAGACGCAGTTAGCGTAGTTGGTAGTGAGTGACCCGGCCTACGAAGCTATTGGTCCCTGGTTCGATTCCCGGTCAGAGCAAATATTTATGTGATGAGCGCGAGTATTTGTTCCTAAGTCTTGAGTGTTTTCTATGTAACTATATAACTACGTACTTAAGAGGCCACCTATGGTGCCACGCCCCCACAAGAATAAAAAGGGATGGCTTTATGTGCTTCCGTGCGAAGAATGTGAGATGGAGATAGGTAGTTTGCTCGCGCCTTGACGGGAGCGTTAATATCAATTAATCGCCGTTTACTTTAAAACCACAACATTTATTGAAAAAATGTTTTGCCAGGATTAAGAAGTTACATATCCTCAACTATTGAATCGAAAATCATCGTTAAAGATTATAGGGTTTCGAAGATTCAGCCAAAAACATGCAACAAAGGTGTCATTTTTGAATAATAAAAGTATCGAGGATTTTATTTCTAATCGTGTTTTCACGTTCGACAGTCTCAAGCAAATATGATCAAGTATAATATATCCAAAAAACAGATACAAAGGCGTTATGTTTATTGAGATCCAGATCGCGGAACACGACCGACTTTAGCCTAGGTGGTCTCTTAATCTTTCTTTATATAAGTATTTTTATCGTTGCATAGTACCCATAGTACAAGCCGTAGTACCCATAGTTTGGGACTAAATAGGTCAATTAATGTAAGATTTTCCTCCGATTTAAAAAAAAAAACTGTAACTGAGTGGTGAGTATTGGTTCCTTGCGAACTCCAGATTTTGAGATCAAAGTTACATTTATATCAAAAAGTAACTAGAGATGTTGTTTCCGTGTACCCCTGTGCTGTGCGAGTTTAGCGTGCGCCACTTTGAAATTTCGGCTTTACATTAAAAGCAGGACATTATTTCACTTGGTCTTATTATTCTTGTTGTTAAGTTTATGGTCACTCTTATTCACTTAAAAGTAAAGGTGACCGTATCGTAAATGTGACATAGATACAGATACATGAGCAAGGCTTCCTAGTTTTCCTACGGAACTTCAAATACCAGGCCCTGGTTTGTAAGTAAGTACCTAAGCTCCACGGTTTCAGCATTTACACAACCCAAATTATCTTCCATCGTCAATGTAACGGCTTCTCATGTTAGTATAATGTGGATGCCGAAATATTAACGGCAGCTTAGTAGTATCAAATTGACTTTTAAGCCACAAACGCACTGAAAGCGGAGCTATGTAGAAAACGGTTCCGCCACGCTTTTAGAACACTATACAGGGTGACTGCGGGATCATGAGATCACCTCTGTGTTCTACCCACGAATATGAACAACTTTCACTATGGGACCAACTCTGAAATCAGGGAAAAAAAATCAGCTGCTTCATACATTTTGGTCGAGTACGCATTGAACTTTTCTATGAAGCAGCTGTTTTCTTTTTCCTGATTTCAGAGTTGGTCCTATAGTGAAAGTTGTTCATATTCGTGTGTAGAACACACAGGTGATCATTTGTATCACGACCCCGCTGTCACCCTGTATATTTATTTTTATATCACTAAGCATTTTAACTTAGTTTATTTTATGCATAAAAAAAATAACGGTCATATTCGCATGCGTACTTTTCCCTTTAATACTGTTTCTTATTACTTTTTTCTTCTTGTTATTAAATACTTATTCTACTAATATTATAAATCCTTCACGCTGCAATGTTTGGACGGATTTCGATGATATTTAAAATGCAGATAGCTTACACCCCGGATAAATACATACGCTACTTTTCATCCCGGAAATTAAAGAGTTCTCGAGAGAATAACCATAATCGAAATCTACGCGGACGAAATCGCGGACAGAAGCTAGTAAATTATAAAATTGTATTGAATGTCTATTCTAACCTAAAAAAAGAAGTAATAGGATAATATGAATGCAACGCTCGCAACGCGCCGCCTCTGCTTTTGGTGCGTTTGCGACTTTATAGAGAATACCTAAGTTCATCCTACAAGCCAATCAAATTACAATTCAGTGAATGGTATTCAATAGATAACGTTACTTGATCTCGCTTCGCAGACTTAGAATTTCATACCTAGATTCAGAGTATAATAATACGATGCACATAAATATATTTCAATCTATAGTAATAATAGATTCAATATTCCCGCACCGTTTTTAGGTGTCCGTACGATGCGACTTAGTCAATTTTTCACGCCGTTTATTTTTCGTATAGCTATAAAAAAACATGATATCTATATGGGCATACGTACTCGTATTTAACACGACACAAATTACTATAGGCTTGTAAGTAATACTGTTAGGCGATGGGCTTGCAACCTTTCTATAGTACGCTTGTAAACTTCTTAGCCTAACTGTGCAAAATGTGGTTACTGAATTATCAACATTATTTAAAGTTGTAGGTAATTCTGTAGCTCTCCCTACCCCACTCTGCGATTACAGGCGTGAAGGTATGTATGTATGTATGTATGTATGTACAAAATACTTCTTCTGCCCGGGACTTCATCTGCGTAAATTTCGATTAGTGTTATTCCCTCGGGAATTTTTAAATTTACTGAAATGAACAGTAGCCTGTTTTAATCAAGGGTTTTGTTAGCTATCCCCATTCCAAGTTTCATACAAATCCGCCCAGCCGTGCCATCGTGAAGCAGCAGCAAACAAACACACAAACTTTCGCATTTATAATATTAGTAGGACTTATATGCCATGAAATTTTACTACTAATTGATTTGATTTGACAAACTACTGAGGCCTGTTTTATAAAGCTACAAATTACAATTAAGGCGAGTAAGTACGCCGTACTTTCACGACATTTGGGCATTTTCACGAAAAAGTGTACCCAATTAAAATTAAGGAACTTTAACTTTGTCAGTTTTGTGACGAAAATTAGCTATACATTGACGGCCGCCAAAACTGACAAAGTTAAACTTCCTTAATTTCAGTCGTTAATTAAATTGGGTACACTTTTTCGTGAAAATGCCCAAGTACGGCGTACTTACTCGCCCGTCTATCACCCCTTTTACAAGTTTCCATTTGACACAACCTCGACCAATGACGACCAGCTATTTGAGCAGTGTTGCCAATTTAGACCTGTAAAATTGTTACTTGCAGCTTTATAAAACGCGCCCCAGGGGCCCGTTCCAGAAAGCGACTCTGCAACTCTGCACTCCACAAATCCCACTCTTCAAACGTACTTCTGTTCCACAAAGCTATTGCAGAATTGAAGAGGCAGAGTCAAATGCAGAGTGTGGATTTGTGGATTTGCAAAGTATTTCTGTTCCACAAGACAATTGCAAAGTTTCACAGGCAAAGTTAAATACAAAGTGTGGATTTGTGGATTTGCAAAGTAGCTTTTAGGAACAGAATCTTTGCAGAGTCTGCAAATTACGCAGCGTGTTTTCTGGAACACGTTTGCTCTGCACTTTGCATTATCGTGGATTTGCAAAGTGCAGAGTGCAGAGTTGCAGAGTGGGTTTCTGGAATGGGCCCCAGGTGTCAGAATTCCCTTTAAAAAAACCCTATTGTAATTTGTATAGTTTCTTTTCTAGCTTACATTTTAACTCGGTCCAGAATCTACGAGAGACTATTTGGTTACAATTGATGGAAACTAGGAAGCCAAACATCCGCTTTTTGCATCCGGTGTAGCTGCATACTGCACGTCACATGCAGTTTCTGTCTCGAAAGGGGATAACATGGACGTGGAAATTGTATTATTTGTTGATAGAGATATGTCAACAGTGGACGTTAGGATAAGTGGACTCATATTGGAAGATTGCTTCGGGAGACGGGATATCTTTACTTAGATGTATAGTTTATATCTTAGCAATACAATAACGAGATAAAAACAAAGTAAGCTTTGAAACCCCTGGACGAGATTTGATATGATATTTTGTTTTCATGGTACGTTCGACGTTAATACACGTGATATTACTTCTTGCAATTTTCAGGTGAGTCTAAACCAACGTTTAAATAGTATCTTTCTTTATTCTTTACATAGTATAAAACGGTTCCGTATCAGAACGCCTAAAATAAAATTAAAAGGCCTAATGCATCATAATGCCTAAAATTTTATAATACCTAATTGTTTTTTTTTCTGAAACTTTTAACTTTTCAGGATTTTTTAAAACGCCATTGTATAGAACTCATTAGTTTAGGTTAGGTTTATTTTATAACAATCCTGAAAAGTTTACGGTTTCAGAAAAGACAACCATTAGATATTATAAACTTTCAGGGATTATCGTATCAGTATCGTTTCAGGGCTTACTAATTTTAGGCGTTCTGATACGTAACCTCAAAAAGTTACCCTCCTTTTTTATCAATCGGCTCAAAAGTAGCTTTTATAATAATCTATATGAATAATTCTGTTTAAATCTCGTCAATTGTAACTCCACTTTTAAAAAGTGATTATAAACTTATTACAAAATATTTTTCCATTTACAGCTATCGTTGGTAATAGGTACTGCAACAACCCGTAGCTAACAAATTTAATTCGTTACAAAATGTACCTTACTGATTTACTAGCTAAGATTTATTTTACACAATTCTTAATTCATTACTTACGTGGAATTGCAGTATCACTTATGCTAATTAATGAAGCAACGTAGTTAAACACTCATTCAAATCTCCGCTACCCAGCGTACGTGCACTTGAATTAATATAGCCGCATATTCATCATGTCGTCGATTCCCTTAAGTTTACCGCTGTTTTACCCGACTGTTGAAGAAAGAGGGTAATTTTGAGTTTAATATGAATTTGTAGCATATAATATTTTGTTATTTTTAGAGATTAACAAGCAGCGACAAAAAATCGTTAAAATAATTAATATTCTAAACGAAAATAGGTTTGAATGAGGTAAGTCAAGTTTTTGAGATATCATTTATATTACCAGGGGCAATAGGTACTATTGTTTATTAACACAACATGCATCCCCTAACTTTAACTAATACATGTTTTTACCGTTGTAGGTATGTACCTAGTACGAAACCCGAAATGATGCGTGCTCGACATCCCCTTGGCCGGATTTTAACACTTCCATACTGTGACTGACACTTATTTAAAAGTTGAGAGACATATGTCATATTCGACGACGCGCTGGCCTAGTTGATAGAGACCCTGCCTACGAAGCTAGCGGTCCTGGGTTCAAATCCCGGTAAGGGTAGATATTTGTGTAATGAGCGCGAATATTTGTTCCTGAGTCATGGATGTTTTCTATGTATTTAAGTTTATATTTCTCTATATAAGTTTTTATATCATTGTCTAGTACCCATAGCACAAGCCTAGAGCTTAATTTGGGACTAGGTCAATTGGTGTGACATTGTCCCCTGATATTTATTATATTTTATATCAGTAGATTTCCGTTTTTTAACGTGAATTAATTCTTTAACTAAATATAAAAACTTATTATCACCGTCAAAGTAAGTTAAATAAAACAAGGAGAAAAAAAATCATCGAATTTAGTATAATATATAAGTACGTAAGTAAGTACATTGCTTTCATATTACATTCGTTTCCTCAAATCACAATTGGGAAGCATTTTATTTCAAATACAGTGTATTGATATTTCTGCTCCGATGATCACCTATAATAGAATATTCGCTTTCCATCCCTAGCTAGGCGGAAGTCACGTCGCCTCCAACGTCGGCAGCAGAATTCCGGATTTGTTCAATTGATATAAACCATTTTTCCACAAATAACGATCATTAAAAAATAAAATATTCGTAGTAAATTCTGTATGGAGTCAAATTAGTTGTTGGTGGAAAAACGTACCTATGATTCAAAAAATCAGCTCAATTTGACTTATTAGTGTCGTTTTTGTTGTAACATTTTTGAAGCAATAACGGTCTTTTTGGAGTTGAACGAGTTTAGCAGAATATTTGTAAAAGAGGTAAAAGCTCATTTATTGTAATAATGATTATTGTTTGTCAAAATCTGGGGTCTTTTTTTAGATTTATCTATACCTCATTTAAACGCCATGTCTTTAGAGAACAAAGGAAAATTATAAAAGTGCTTACTTGTACCGAGATTGCTTTACATGAGCACACCGTCTTTACACACACAGACAGAAGTTAAGTCTAGACTTATGTTTGCTTTGGACAAGATAATCCTTTGTGGTTTTCTGTTGAATCTCGTTAATTTACAACCTTTAGAGACTAAGATCCCTGACAAAAATTAAACAAAATTCGTTCTCGCTGGTTGATTTCTGGAAATAAAACGCCCGAAAGAGGATTATTTCTGTGTGTTGTTGTTAATGACGTTCTTTCGCAAGCGGTTTAAGACAGCATTTACGAGAGTACGAGAACGTCCAGTGGCACCCCATATATGACAAAGTTTTAATAACTTTTAATCTTCGTGATAGTCAACTTAACGGGAAATGGTGGCCACTTTTTCCTGTTACTCTCTCATAGTCATAGGCCAATTATTATTAAACTATGTCATACACCCTATTAACTGTATATTCATTTGTACAATAAAAAAGAACTCTGATTTCATGACAATACTTTAGTTTATTCGAAAACATAGCAATAAAGGTATTTCATTACGCAAGTGCCATGTGCAAGTTGCATGAAGTATGACGTCACTTGAATAATAAATGTACGAGTATGTGTGTTAGGCAGGTTACCTTGCAACTTGCATGCAACTTGAATATCGGAATGGTAAACCGGCATGTAAGCTAAAATTTGCATGTACAAGTTTGAACTTGTATTCAAATGACGTGCAAATTGAACGCACAAATATTTTTAACTGCGATGTGACATACGTGCATAACTGCTCTCTCTCTCTCTCTCTCTCGTTGTACAAAATTATCGAAAAATAATGGCTGTTAAGAGGAAGCACGAGAAACTGTCCGCATCTCCACTTGTACGCAAGTGAACCATGTTTCCAATGAAAACCACTTGTACGCAAGTGAGACGTCATACTTCATAAAACTTGCACTTGGCACTTTGGCCTAATGGAATTACGGCTTAAGTACACTACTGGACGCTCGTTGCAGTCTGAATTTCTACGCCCGCCTGTCGTTTCAAGCACTCGCCTCTCAGGGGTGTGATTCTCTCAAAAACGCGGTCGGACAAACGAACGAGTGAATGTCGCAGCGGCGAGTTTAAGTAGTCCCGTCAAAGCGAACAAAACACATTTTATCGAGTGCATTTTTCAATTTGGCAGCATGGTTTCTGTCAAGATCGAACGTATAAGGCTGCCTAATTGAGAAAGCACATGCTAAAAATTAAATGTGTTTTGTTCGCTCTGATGGGACTACTTAAACTCGCCACTGCGACATTCACGCGTTTGTTCGTCAGACCGCGATTTTGAAAGAATAACGCCCCAGAAAATTATGTGTACTTGCAAAGACTCACTTTGTATCCTCTCCACCTCCGCATGGCATTACTGCACGCTTTTTGCTAAACTTTTTACCACACACAATGTTCTTAAGGAACCAATTAACTGTGGCGGTATTTTTAGATCACTACAATAGCGGCCTTTACACGGCACAGTTTGGACCGCGGGAAACGCCACGCGTCATTCCACGCGCCAGTCCGAACCGTAGGTTTTTTACTATTTTACTATTACAGTTGCATTTACACGTACGGTTCGGCGCGAAGATTGGAATGGTGCGTGGCGTTTCCCGCGGTCCGAACTCTACGTGTGCAGGCCGCTAATCTGGGGATCTTCAGGGGTTGAGCATTTTTTTTAAAGGCTGGCAACGCACCTGCGTTTCTTCTTGTGTGTCGCTTAAGTTAATCCGCTGTCTTGTTTCTTTCGCAAAAATATTGGGAATGTTTAACCGTTTGAGCTGAAGCTCTTAATAGACGGTGTACCTATAGGTATTTCCACAGAAATACTGTACTTTGAACACATTTACACCCCTTTTAGACCAGGTGGACCGACGATGTGGGTAAGATTGCGGAAAACCGATGGGTGCAAGCGGCGCAGGACTGGCCCTTGTGGCAAACCTTGAGTAGAACTATGTCCAGCAGAGGTCTCGAGGCTGATTACAATAATGAAAACCTTTTTTAAGGTTGTAGGTTAAAAAGATTTGAATTTGAAGATCTTACAACATATTTAAAACGTAACCTAACCTTCTAAGAACTGATAAATTACTTCATAAGGCATCTAAAAGGATCCTGGATTCTTGAATTAATTAAGAAAGCCGCGATTAAACCGAAAACCTCTGAACTATTTTAACCAAGTAAAGAATTTCTGTAATTCCGAAATCCAATTATTCATGAATTCTTAATATTGAAACTGGAAGATAACTAAAATATTTTTCAAGAAATTCTTGTACATTTGCTGTTTGTTTGAAGTTTCACTCATTAAATATTTATTTAATGTCATTCGTTTAAGTGTTATAATTAAAGGTATTTATTAAACAAAACAACAGACAAAAGGAATTTTAATTTACTGAACTTAAATTGAATCTTTTTTCACAAATTCTCACTGCAACACATCAGACAGAACAATAAAGCAAGAATAGACTCAATTTTGAAACGGTAATATTTAAAATCCTTAAGAGCAGTCTTAAAAATTTAAAAGCTGAGGCCCTACTAAGGATGCGTTACGCTAACTAGCGTTTCTATTCGATTCGTTTTAGAACCAATCACGTAACTGGTAAATCACGTGACTTTTCGTATCACGTCATCTACCAGTGCATCTAGGGTAGGGCCTCTGTGCTGGCAACGTTACATGTCTTTTTCTTCATCAGTAAAGTGAAATCGATCGATATGTATCTGCATCTATTATATTTAAAAATGTGTATACTCTGAGGGCTTATTTTACTTTGGCTTAGGTGTCGTCGATCCTTTATTTATAGTCTGTGTCAATTGAAATTGTCCAAGATGTAAACAAATTGGTACTGCTTGGCACATAACATCAAATATTCATCTAACGTGTTTAAAAAAAAAACGTATAATGAATAGTTATTTAATCTTAAACTTCATCCGAAAGTAAAGATCAAGTGTAGAAATCATTGCTAAGACCTCACTTGATCTGTAAAAGCACGTGATTATCGAGTAATAAATAATAGTAATTGGTAAATGTGGTTGTGTTTACATCTTTGCCGATTTCAATTGGCACCGACTAAGCTAAGGAATACTAAGGAATACTAAGGTATGCTAAGGAATATCTCGCTCTATATGCAACTCAAAAAAGAAAACGCATTTTTCAGTAACTCTATTATTATCTGCTCTGTTTTGATCGTGTGGTTGCCGAGTTAGAATAGTGCCACTCCATGTCTTCCCGTGGATGTCGTAAGAGACGACTAAGGGAATAAAGGCTTGTAGTACTGTTAGGCGATGGGCTTGCAACCTGTCACTAATACGCTGGTAAACATCTTAGCCTAATTGTGCAAATTGTGGTTATAGAATTATCAACAAGTTTTTAGAGATGTTTGTAATTCTGTAGCTCTGCCTACCCCACTCTGGGAACGAAGGTGTGAAATTATGTTATGTTATGTTATGTCTATTATTATCGTTTGTGTTACAAAACCCAAATGTCTCAGGTTTCCTTAAAAGTGAAGTTAATGGATAAACGCCATGCCCGACGAGGAGGTAAGTGAATTCTGGAGTTTTGCGGGGTGTTGGCAAACTTGTTAATGTAATTCCTTCATCCATTTGAAAGTTTTTTCCAGTGTACATTTATCACGTCTTATGTGAGATTCGTCACCGGCTTTAGTGGCCTGTTTTATCATCCATATCATATTTTCCCTACAATATGTTCAAAAACCATAAGCAAATGGCCTATATGGAAAACCTGTATCTGTGGGTGTACTTTAAAGTTAACATTAAAGTATTGCATGTCATGAAAGTATCGGTTATCGATGTGGTTGCATCTTAATATTTACATTAAAGTATCAGTGATCGATACTTTAATGTAAACATTAATATACAGGGCAACCACAGATACAGGTTTTTTACATATTGGAGAAAAAATATGATATGCATGTATGCGACTGTACACGTAATTAGGAATTAAAACACTCGTGTATTAATGCCTCTCATTATGCACCAGGCACATAAACTACTATTAGGGTTCCGTAGTCAACAAGGAACAAAAAGACTATCAAGATTCCACAAAAAGTTAATGGATGGATAGCCGCAATCCCTAATGTGTCAGACGTAAGTGAATTCTAGCGTTCTGCGGAGTACTGTTGATGCAAAGATAATTTCTTCCGACACCCATTTAAAACTTTTTTCCCCAGAGTGTAAATTTATCATATCTTTTATAGATTTTTATTCATTATCTTTGTTAGATACGTCTATTGTTTCACTTAAAGCAAAATGAAGGACTTTGTTGTACAAGAAGCAAATAAACATAATTAATAATGTAAGAGAAACATGTAAGATACATTAAATTGATATAAAAGACCAATTCGAACCAGTCCAGAATGGTTTTAAAAGAAAAAGGTTCACAGTTAAGAATTTAAAATCAGTCAACACTGATCTGAAATAGCCCCATAGTCTAAATAAGCTCTAGGCTATAATACTTGTATTAAATGACACATGTATAACCTCCAGAGTCCCCAGGTTTTCGCTTGAGGACATAATACCAAACATAAAAGGCACCCTATAGTTCATTAGACAAAGTTGCAATTACAATGCTACTAAAATAGGTCTTACGAAGATAAGACAAAATACCCGCTTTCTATTTAGAAAGAGACTAGGGCGTTAATTGTTTTTAAATTAAAAATACGTAGATATAGGTTAAACTTTTCTAAAACTGTTGGTATGTACAGTTACTAACCTAAAATGGTTTGCTATCAGTTCTTTCGATCTGAATTCCCAGAAAGTATCTTATTTTTTTAAGTCCATTTTAAACATGTTCAGTGGCCTTAAACAAAATGCATTGCGAGAACGGTATCGTCATCGAAAATGTATAGGACTGAGGGAAATTACGCTTATATCCGTAAGGCCCACCATACTGCAAACAGGAAGTTATTTGTAAGTGGGACTTTGAATCTACCATCAAGGCAATAAAGCTCAATTACTTTTGTTTGATAATGCCATTTTCAGTTTATGAACATAGGAAAATAAACCTTATTATTATTCCAACACAGTTCAAATTAAATTGACTTGATTATGTACGTCCTATTGCATACTGGGCCTTACGAGATTATGCCAAATACGTACATTTTGACAGTTTGTTTTTGATTGTTTACGTTGGCGTTATGCATGTTTTCTAACCTAGCAGTAAGTACTTTTTGAAAGCATTCATGGTTTTTATATCATCATTGTAATAACAAAATCATCAACATAACATGTAAATATTTTTCTTTGTAAATACTATTCTGCCTTCCTACGGAAAAAAGTCACATCTACTTTATGAATAGTATTGCACTTCCAACCTTATTATAACCCGTGAGAGTTTAATATGCTTCTATGACTTAATTGCACTTGTGCCTTTTCTTCGTACGAGGGCAGTATTGTACGTTATTTACTAGCGTCGGCGAATCAAACGCGTCTTAACAAACACTAAATGAAATTTGTTACATGAGAACAATATTAGCTACTCCAAATCTATAAAGAACTAGCTGTTCGTGCCCGGCGCCGCCCAGGTGTATGTTTTTTTATAAAAACCTTGTCCTGATAAATATGATCACAACAAAAAAAAATCGGGCGAGCCATTCTCTAGTTATGGCATGACCAAGGAAAATAGGGATTCATTTAAATTTAAATATATTTTCGGTATCGAATAGCTCAAACTGTTAAAGAACTTCATCTGATAATAAAGTGAGCAAAACTCGCAATACAAATTTTAAAGTATAATAAATTACCCAAAACAACTTCGAGCGCATTGCTAAACACATTTTAATAATATGCGCATAAAATATGACCCATTATTCATGTGTTGAATGGCACTTGGGAGTTTAGAATGAGTAGGTTCTAAATGTTCAGGAAAACAGCCAAGTTTGCGCATTGTTGGCTTTAAGAAGTGGCAGGCCGAGGTTCAATTATTATTAAACTTTACTTAATTAACCTACCGCTCTTAAGCAGAATTCCATTGCGATTTGGGCGGGCCCCGTACGGACTCCGTTTAGCATACCATGGTGCCTTCAAAAAGTTTTCTCGTGGTGAACACACTTTTGAAGTCACCGATGTATGCTAAACCGAGTCCGTACGGGGCCTCCCCTTTTTATTTACACGACTGCCCAAAAAAAGGAGTGCCCAAATACTAGAAAATATCTACATTGATTACTTCAAGCACATAAAAAATCAAGTTGGGTTGTTTAAAAGCACATTTTTACTCAAACTAAAATAAAATTTAATAATTAAAAAACAAAAGTCTTAAAAGTCTCCCGATTGCATTGAACAAAAACTTTTTCCGTCCTATTCGAAAAATAAAACTTATTTTTCACTTTTTCGTTCAATTTCTAAACGGCAGTCGTGTTATTTAATCTCTTAATATTATTATTTTTAGCCTCGTGTTGTTGCCGAGTTAGAATAGTGCCACTCCATGTCTTCCCGTGGATGTCGTAAGAGACGACTAAGGGAATAAAGGCTTGTAGTACTGTTAGGCGATGGGCTTGCAACCTGTCACTAATACGCTGGTAAACATCTTAGCCTAATTGTGCAAATTGTGGTTATAGAATTATCAACAAGTTTTTAGAGATGTTTGTAATTCTGTAGCTCTGCCTACCCCACTCTGGGAACGAAGGCGTGAGATTATGTATGTATGTGTAATAAAAATTTTTTTTGAGGTGCTGACACAATAACATCTTTGTGATCTCGCGTCACAACACATGCTGAGCCAGAACCTACTCATCTACACAGATTGCTAGGTTCCGGTGCACGCAAGTATTTGCTCTGCTTTGTCAGTATTCTGCCAAGTCTTTTATTCCACAAAATTGATTTTATATCATTATGCTGTAAAACATTGTTACTTTCGCTCGCTGTGCGTTCACTTTCAATAAACTGTTTTTCTTTCTTCTTTCTTTTTTTCTTTACTCCAAAGAGACGCTATAAATATTACCTTAACATACTAAGTTGTAGCTGTTATTCTTATTTATTATCATCGCATTTGTCAAATGGTCTCTACAAAATATTTTGAAAAATACCTCTCTTTTATACAAACTCATTTACCATTAGGCACTGGCACGGGTATCGACATATTTCCAATATAAAAACCGTTCCGAGTAAATGGGCCGCATTATTCTTCCATCAAGACGTCAATCAAGCATCAAGATCTGTCAGCCGCGATACGGTAGAAGAGTGTATTAAAAGTTTTGACACCCGGAAAAGTATATTTTCCACGAACGAGAAGAAAAAGAAGTCTATAAGTTCGAGAATTGTTATTTATTAACTTTGGGAGAGCCATTGGATACGCTGTTTGAAATTGACTAAAAATAGTGATGATAAAATAACCAATGTTTTGTAAACGGATAATATTGGTACGCAAAATTGGTAGGCATATTTGTTTTAATTTAAATAACTTTACTATTTTGTTTTAACGAGGGCGATTTTATTTGCTGATGTTTTCTCATAGCAATTATAAGAAAAATACGTTAATTTATTCTCTGCCCTTCCCGTACTCTGTTCAAACTAGGGCTTCCAATCCCGGGATACCGGGATCCCGGTATTCCGAGATTCCGCGCTATTTTCTAGTCCCGCTTGTTGCGGGATTACGAGCGCGGGATCCGCGGGATTTGCGGGACGCAATAGTTTGGCAAACGACAGATATGATAGATATGATATATTTTCTTTGAAAAAAAATATCATCTGAATGCTCACCAAACTAATTGATTTTTTCTTGGTTTTTGTTTATTGTGTGTATGATTTTGCAATTTTTTTCTATATTTTTGTTCATTCTTTTTTTGTTTCATTCACTTTATATCAATAGTATCAATTACTACGCGGGATCCCACAAATAACGGGATCCCGCGGGATTGAAAATGTTCAGTCCCGCACGAGATTGAAGATAGGCTGCGGGATTGGAAGCCCTAGTTCAAACGTAGAAAAAGTCACAAGTGTGTCAACGCGTCGGGGAGCGCCAAAGTTCAACTAAAATTGCAACTCCTATTATCGGAACTCCGAAAATGAAATTTTTATACCGCTGAAACCGTAAACTTTTCAGAAGTTCTGAAATATTCAATGCGTAGATAAGACTAGGTTAGGTTAGGTTTGATTTATAAAAATCCTGAAAATGTAACAGTTGCTGAAATAAATACGTTAGGAGTTGCGATAATTAGGACTTATGAGTCGTTATGAGTAAAAATAATTAGGTGAGCCAATATGGACCCAACGCGTCGTGCGGTGTGGCATGTCGTTATAATTTATATGTTTAACAACGCAGCGGCGACGACGCAACAGGCAACGCTCGTGTGGCATCCCTCGTACTCCTCAGCTATAAACAACAATACTAATCAACAGTAAAGTTGCTATAATTACAAAAGAAATATTAAGTCTTTTTTAGGCAGTTGCGGCAGTTTGAAGTTTTTTAACGAATCGCGTAATTACCAAGGTCTATCGTATTCCTTACCGTTTATTATTGCTAGGAAACTTCAGAGCAAGAGGAGCATTGTACCGACAATAAACTTAAGGAATTGTGAAACTTTCCTATGAGAAATTCTTATTAACTTTAAAAAGTATTCATGCAGTGAGCTTTTTGCTTTATTGCTGAGAAATATCTCGAATACAATCTCAATGATTGTGTTCGAGATATTTCTCAGCAATTTTTAGAGAGGGGAAAAAAAGGAATACTCCGCAACTTGCACATTGCTATACGAGAGTTTAACTCGCATTTGACTAATTAGTTTTATACAATTTGTACCTAGAGGTGCAGTCAAGCCCAGAGCTTTGTTTGGGACTAGGTGAATTTTAGCAAGATTGTGCTCTGATATTCATTTTTAAACCGACTTTGAAAAAAATCTGGAGATTATTAATTCGTCGTTTTTTTATTCTATTGACTTTTGTTAAATGCTACTACTCGTAGTCAAATCACTCAAGCCCTTTAGCTTTAATCTCATTTTTAGGGTTCCGTAGTCAACAAGGAACCCTTACAGTTTCGCCATGTCCATCTGTCCGTCTGTCTGCGCTTAGACTCAGAGACTGTTGGTACTACAAAGCTGTAATTTGGGACAATTATACAAGTTAGGTACTTTAAAAAAAACTATCACGACTAAGACTTGATAAATGATTAATAATGAATAAGATAGCACAAAATTAAGTTCCAACTTGTCGTTTTTTGAAATAGTTTTTTATGTTTAAAGTAACAATGCTCTTGCCTGGTTTTTTTTATTGTCACTTTGTAAAATGCAACTTGTCCTATAACTCAAATACTACTCAGTTAAAAGCTCTTTTTTGTATTTAGGTCAAGCGCAATTCAGCCGCATGGCTAAGTGCACCGTGTTTTACGTGCCATGAGTTTTATGCGATGCCCTCAATCTCAGTAATGGCGGATAGACAATAAGTGCTACGCGTTTGTTTATACATAGATACTACGAGCATAGTCGACTAAAAAGAGATCTATCCACTTTTTCACCTTATTGCCACCTTAAGTACCAATTTCACCATACGATGTTAAGCACTTAACGGACGATTAGAGCATTAACAGCTGTCAAAATGTATGAACTAACAGTCGGTTAACATTGATTAAATTTAACATCGTTTGGTGAAATTGGTACTAAGTCTATAGTGAAGATGAATTGAATAAAGAAACAAATATGATCTTTATATCGAAGAGATAATGAGCGATCTCTTCGATATAACTTTTGGATACCAACTTTTTGGAAAATTTAAATAGGAATTAAAATATTAATATTTTATTGTTTCTTATAAATAATTTGTGGATTTCTTATGCCTTTTGAACATTTTTCGAAAGAAATTGCAACAAGAATTGCTATCGATTGTTTTCATTGCAAATCTCTATTAGTTATCTGAAAGAGATCGATCTTTTGCGATAAGACCGCCTGTTGTTTACCTGCGCTTTTAATCTTCTTTAATATGTTGTATTCTATAATGTATCGATAAAATATGTATATCGGAAGTCGATGAACGAGAAGTCCCTATGACAGCTCAAAAGTGCTACGAGAATTCCGAGCTCTGGTTATATGTAAAATAGTATGTAGGTATAAGTATAAAACGACATATATATATTATTTATATAACCTCGTGCCGCCCAATGTACATCGCATTGTACAAAGTGACACTTAGCATAACCGCACATAACTAAAAAATGAAAAATTTGAACTAAACGATCAGTGAACAGTTTGGACATAAAAAAAAATTGGCCTATACATTGCACACTGGGCGTTTAGCTGTTCTCGCGTTTTTTTTTCTTGGGTGGCACGAGGATAATAGAATTGACTCTACGACAGTAAATCTGGTAGAGTTAAGAGTTGCTTATGGTGTAAAAACTACAGGTCCTCTATTAAGGCCCAAGGTCCTACCCATAGTACTTATTGACTTTGTCATTCAGACCCAGCTCCTTCGACAGTTGTGTAGTCATAGCGTACCACGGTCCTACCAGACGGACTTAATAGAAAACCCGCCAATAGCGTACCACGATCTTAGCAGTAGGACTTAATAGAAAACCCGCCATTTTGTATTCTAAGTACTTGGGTCTGAATGAGTATAAGACAATAGTACTACTGGTAGGACTACGGGCCGTAGTGAATACATGCTGAATTTTGCGTTGGACCTCAGGAGGCTAGGCAGTAAAAACCATGTCGTCTTTGACCTGGTATAGTATTGTCAACGTTTTGATAGCTCTTATTTACTTGACAGTAATGGCGGCCGAGTTCAAAACAATACCATAACAGGTTACAGAGGATATGCTTTTTACCGCCTAGAATACAGGCCCAGCTGTGATTCCATGACGACATGGTGACGTGCTCAGCTGTCTCCAAACCTGTGAGGTTGTTAAATATTGATATTGGAAAATGCCGAAACGTAGATTTGAAATTTATGAGACAGTGCGATTTAGTTCGGCGTAGTTTTTAAAAAATCTGGGAAATGGAGCTTTTGGTTCTTGGCAAACATAATGTAGGAAGAGATCTCTCTCCAGGCGGGTGTTATGCCTGGGGACCGAAGTCCATTGGGATGAAGTTGGAAGTTGTATATATCGCACTGCCAGATCAACACAGTATCATTTCAAAAAACTAGCTTGTTTTGTTTCAAGTTCATAGGAAATGTAATAGAGTCGATTTTAAAATGTAGTCGTATTTTGAGTTAATGCTGTATTGATCTGGCAGTGCGATATGTCAACTGCCTGTAGAAACTTCGTTAGCGCGATGTAGAACACTTTAGTTGCGCTGTCTGACGCTGGTGGCGCTAGCGAAGTAGCGAGTTGGTTGATACAAGTTGCCGTTAGATGTCGCTAGGTCGCCACACATATGTGACATTGCTATAGCTCGACCTTATCTATATACATCAATATAAAACTAGACTATTTTTTTACATTAATAAGACCAAGAACTTGCCAATACCCAAGACCCAACACAAATACTTCTGACATTGCCACCTACACTTGAAACTAAATAACACCCCCACATTCCTAAACAGAATACATTATTTAATAACGTATTTGCATTCCCACGTCAGTTTAAATACCACCGAAGCACAGACGTAAACAAAAACAGTGAAACGGACAATGATTTACTGACGCGATATTGAAAACATTTCAATTCAATTGATTTCCTCGCTAAAAATGTTTTTTGCTCAGTCCAGCACAATCTAATGGCTTGGATGGCTCGGGTAAGTAAAAATGTTGTTCAATATGTTGGCGTCCTGCCAGTTTATTATCGAAATTCAACAATAACGCTTAATGTTTGTTGGTAGAAAGTTGGGATTGACTTCATGGAAACTTTATAAGTGATGCTTTTAGGAAATAGAAGATAACAGGGTAAAAATAGGTGGTAAATTTAAAATTGTGTTGGCAACACTGAATGCTCAGCAAAGTTTCTTCTTGACAGATTAGTTCTTGCAAGTGAACATAGTGATTGTGTCCAAATTATAAGGATTTTTCTTCCCGCCCGCCGCCGCTTTATCACTTATTAAAAGACACTCAATCCTATAGACCAATATAATATAATTACATTAAAAAAACAGTGCAAAAAATTAACAGTGCAGAAAAAATACTTGCAACGTTATATCAGGAAAATAAAGCCGTGGCCTAAAGGTCTTGCAACCAGGCCATCAAATCCAAAAAAAAAGCGAAAAAAAAGAAACTCATAATCTGACTGCTTGTTTGAAAAATAACATTATTGCCATGTGAAGAATATATTCTACAGGGTGGTGTAAAAAAACTATGGTGATCTAGGAACTAGTTCGCAATAGAAGCCAGCAAAAGTACTCTCATTTTTTTTTTTGCGTAATCTCGGTTTCTGTTTTTATGGCAGAGAGCTGTAATGTAAATCGTTTCTAACAAAACAACAATAATATTAATATTAATATTTCTTTCGTGAAAAACATTTAGGTTCGATGTTTGTTTAATATCAACCTATGTTTTTTAAATTTTCAAATGCAGTTTTTCTCATTTATAATCCAGGTCTTGGTCCCTTAAGACCTGTTTACCCTATACTGACCCATTTGGCTTTATGACCAAATAGGTATTGCAACAACTCGTTGACCAAACTCTTGTGCACAACTTTGCACAAATACTACAATGGCTACTTTGAAAACTGCAACACTCGGAACACATTTCCTTGGATTGGGACCGGATGCGCTGCGGAATTATTTTGTTAGTGTATTCTAAGTCGAACTTTGTATTGCATATCAAACTAACGATTACACTTGTACGAGCCAGTTATCTTGTATCTCACTCTGCTAGATAAATAATACAATTGTTAAAGCCCGAAGGGACGTGCAAGGTAGCACTTTATCTGTCTGCGAAGTTTCAAAGCGTCCCATGATGTGGATAGGACAGACAAGATGACTAACGATTGTACGCTTTGTATAGTTATAAAATTACTATCTTCTGCCCGCGACTTCGTCTAACCTAAACCATTTTTTTTTCAAATTGACTTAATTATTTTTGTTTAATTTATTAATATTTTTGTTTCGGATTTTCGGACATAAATTCGGACAGGATTTCGGGCTATCAAAATTCTGCCATGTCAATATTATGCTAACATACTATTCGGGTACACAACCATGCGGATAATATAGATTTATACCAAATAAAATTTCGGCAAGTCTAAGATTCGGCGTAAATAAATTATGCGAAACTTGTTATGCCTAATACGTTTCGGACATTAAAAATTATGGCATATAGATGGCGCCCACACGAATACACACTTACACAGATGCATTTTTTAAACTTATACCACCCTTTTTTGTCGGTTATAAGAACTGTATCGTTACTGACTGATTGACGGAGAGACAACGCCTGCAATACAGTTTATGTGTATACTGTGACCCGCCCTCGCTTCGCTTCGGTTTATGCCAGTTTTCTGTAATACCCGTACATAATCCAAAACATATTATACGTAAAAACCTTCCTCTTGAATCACTCTATCTTTTGCTGAAAACTTTATTAAAATCCGTTGAGTAGTTTAAAAGATCTAAGCGAACAGACAGCGGGAGCGACGTCATTTTATACTATGTAAAGATAAAGATAAGGGAGATTGACCTTCTTTGTATGGCAGTTGGACCAAGTGCTGCCCAGAATGAACACATATTACAATATGTTTCTTAGGCTAACACTAGACTGTACATTAAACACGGGAATCATGATTAAAAAAAACTTTGGTTGAGAACTTAATCATCAATCAAATCAATTTAATAGGACATTACGCTCTTATTGTCGTCATCGTCGTTGATAATAATCCTATAAAGTGGAATAGATGCCCACTCTAAGAACCAAATTAGGCATATAACGTGCGCACAACAGGTATTTATTTCAAGGATCATTAACATAAAGTAATCTTCATGATTGCTTTATGTTGATGAATGTATCAACAACAACATCTATTGTCGTCAGTGGCGTAGGCATGAGAACTTGCGACCACATTAGGCGTTGTTGGCGCTTAAAGGTTCCATTTAATAATCGCTCACAGAAAAACCTTGGAAAACCAAAAATTCAGTTAAAACGACACAACAAAAGCTTTTGAAAATATGTGCTTTTTCTAATAGATAGTGCCGTAAGGAACTTGTTAGAGGTGTTTTCACTTCTGGGCAGCATATGGTCCAAACTTGTCAATCTCATTTCTGCAGAAATCCACATTTACAATTGTGTTGAAATTTTAGAATCAGAAAGGCTGTTTCCTCGGAAAATTTGCTTACTGCTGTAGGAAATATAACTTAATGTTCTTGTTTTAACAAAAGACGTGCTTGTTTTACATGTCGCCCCGCTAGATCAAAACAGCATCAACTCAAAATCCTCGCTAGTTTTGTTTCAAGTTCATTGAAGTTGTATTAAAGTTGATTTTAAAATACAGTTGTGTTTTGAGTTACTTCTGTTTAGATCTAGCAGTGCGATGTGTTAATTCCAATCTGTATCATGTTGAGTAGATTTTATTTTACATTGTAATTTGTTTGTCACGCCGCCATCATTAATTTCGCGGCAATGTAACCATCCAGCTACGTGAAAATTTTAATGGGATGCTTCTTTAATCTGTAGCCAGAAGGGATTTAAGAAATCCCTAATAGCAAATCAACAAAGTGTGTTTTTTCATGATCCACTTTACCGGCTCAATGGTATCTCCAATATCCATTAAATTTTGCGAGTTTAATGATTTTAATCCACTAGCTAGCGCAAATGGTTCGGTTGAATTCATTTGAATAACTGCAAAAATAAAAGCGTTATTAAAATACTAGTAGATGCAATATAATACGAATACTCTTTAATAAACACAAAAATAGATAAAATACGAAACAGTTCGTAGTTTTAAATTATAGTTATACAACAGGCGGACTTACCGTTAAATAGCGATCTCTTCCAGACTTAATTAAAAAAAGGAATAGCTAAGGGCACAGATACATGGCACGCGGTGTAAAGTAATTCGTTTAGAAGTCAAACTATTGTAACCTCCCAAGCTACCTAACTAAACCTAAGCACCAAAAACCGACGTCATACCCTACTCTGCCTTGCTATTCCCTAAGAAAACTTTAAGAATTGATCTAGTTTGTAGCAAATACGGAATTGTAATGGCCAAGTGATCTGTCTAGGGATAAAAGAACTAGAAACCTATGTCATAACCCGAAATGTAACCCAAATACTTTTGAGAAGCGGCCACTGAGAACAATCCTACAAAAGCTAGAAAAAACATGTTACGATCTCTCCTGAACCAACCTAAGGAAAATATAACTCAAACAATTTGGAAATCTAATCTAATTAACACTGAGGAAAGGAAACTATCGTGCTGATTGTAGAATGAGATTATGGGAGTGAAAATTAACTAAAAACTGAGTACATGTTTGGAAAACATGTAAGGTTTGCGCTAACGGTAGAGCCCCACACCCGCTCTGGAGCTGGTAGTGCCCCCTGGCTATCGCCAGACCTATGAGACTCGTCACCAGACTGGGTATCCCTCTAGCGCGATCTAAGATACTAAAGGAATTCCCTATTTATTGTATGTCTGTCGTTCAGTAGTCTCTGTCAAGCTAGGGGTCAAGAGGAAACCCTCTATAGAGTGCGTAGTTTGTGATTTTGTTTCTTTTCTTAACTTTTATTTTAGGAGACAAGCACTCTGATAGGGCAATACTTTAAATAGCCAAAGAGAAAATATTATGAAGGACTTGATATATGAATGAATGAAAGGTGGAAAAGATAGCTTAAGTAGTATATTCTTGGAAATCAGTTACATCAAGCAATTAATTTAAGCTTTGGGCATTACTTTCGCCTCTCTTGTATTTCCGTAGGAAGTTTAAATTACTGTATTGTCCGTAGACTTGAATGATCATTTTCTTATATCAGTTTGATTTTCTTTATTACATGAATTTCTTAATTGCAAGATGAACAGATCCAGAAGTTGAAAGGATGTACTGTACTCTACGATAAAAGCTGAAAATAAATGATTAAAAACATAAACCAAATTAGTGGTATCCGCACGAGAATAAATTATACTGGTTCACAAAAACTGAAAGAGATGATTACTTCCCTGAATTTGTGCCTCTACCGCATGGCATACTGGCTAACATTATCCGATTTCGTAGCGCGAAAATAGTTTCATGTACACTTTATTTACTAATTCTTTTAAATAATATTTTTTATGTTTTTTCTGTTCCCCATTTTTTTTTGTTTTTTTTTTATCCTCTTTTTTTTTCTCTCCCCGTCAAAAAAAACCATCGCTAAACCTATTGCAAAGGTTTTGCTTGCTATCCAAGATAAAAAACTCCTTCATCCAAAACCTAATTAAAAACTTAGATACTATGGAGGCGTTACATTATTTATAACAGAAAGTCTACTTCTTTATGCTCTATCTCTATAAAATTATATATTTGTGAAAGGGACAGACGACTATGGCAAAGTCGTAGTGTCACACTATTAACCAACAAAACTACGAAATTAAATCTGCTAGATGTAGGTACTTAGCTGAGATACTTATTAATAACTAACGGACGCCCGCGACTTTGTACGCGTAGAATTAGTTTCCCGATACTCCCCCTGTGTCTTCCCGTTGGAGGTCGACTTTCTGAAAATCTTTTCTTAGTGCACCACTAGTCATCATAAGGAACCTTTGTGCAAAATTTGGAATCTCTAAACCCAGAGGTTTGGGCTGTGCGTTGATATGTCAGACAGTTTCTTCTTTTATATATTATACGAGTATACAGCGTGTGTATTCCATACGATCCTATATTTTAAGGGCAGTTAGATAAGACCCTAATTAACGTAAATTGGTACATTAAGTTAACAAAAGAAAACATTTTTTTTTCATACAAATTAATTCGGCACGCAATGTATTCAAATAACCAAGTCGTCTACGTAAGCACTTTGTGTTCATTGATTTATTGACGACGTTATTGTCAACTCAATATTTGCATTACATTGCTGGCCAGGAAAACTGTAAAAAAATCATTACACTTAATTATTGAGAGTATTTGTAAAAATTTATTACTGTACCTCTTAATACTGCTTAAATCTATCGTATGTTAAAATTTAGGATCGTATGGAATACACACGCTGTATATAGATTGACGATTGAATTGAATATGCACACACTGTAGTTTAGTGGCAGGTTAGTAGGTAAGATGTGTTGTAGCGACCCGGACATTACAATCTAACCAATTTAAGTAAGCCCTTAACTACTTAGTAAACTAAGTTCATTGCGATAGGTCTTAAAAGGGCAAAGGCTTGTATTTCTCTTTAGATTAGATTTTATTCGTACCCGATACCAAAGTATAAATGGGAAAGTAGTTAGTCTCTGGCCCTTTAGGAGTTTCTGTTACCTATTGCCACTCGGGTCCTACGGTTGCGTCGATGCGTAGCTCGATACTTAATACGCACGAAAAGAAACGCAGCAACGGCACAGCCTCGACTAAACCTGAGGGCTTATTATTATTACTGATTAACTTATTGCCTAACGCACTCGCAACTGCAATCGTTTTCATTTTGACAGTCCCAAGGCGAGTTTGCATACAAAATGAAAACAATTGTTTCACTTTGAAGCCGATTGCGAGTGCGAGTGCGTTATGGGGCCTCTACACTATCGGCGAATACAGACGATTATTTATTTATTTATTTATTTATTTATTATCATCATCAACTTATCTATCATTACAGGTTTAATACCCAATGCGATAGAAAAGGCCAACCAAACCCCCTTAAGTACTAAAACATATAACGTGCAAGGCCGTTTTTTTAAAATCGCTCAGAGTGCAATGGAACATGTCAATCTGAATGGCTATACGGTTGAGAGTAGCGAGTGCGCGCGTGAGCGGCGCCCGCGCCAGCAGCTTGGTGCGGCTGCGCGGCAGCGCCAGCAGCGGCGGCCGCCGCCTGCGCTCCACGTACTTATCGGGGGCGCACAGCGCGACGTGTCGCAATAAGTCTGGATTGCTACGCTTGCCTCGCAACAGCTCCATAATATAGACGACCAACGATAGGTCCCGCCTTGTCTCTAATTTATTATGGGTGAGCACGATAGTTTAGAGGGCATACTTGGCTGTATTCGCCGATCATCGTCTATGATCGCCGATGATCGCCTGCGACCCGTGATTTGTCGGTTTTTCGCGCACGCATCAAAGGGAATCGACGCGTTGTGCGTTGAGCTGCCCATCATTCGCCGATCATTGATTCCCCGGTACACAAATAATTAAAAATTAAGTTGTATAATATAGTTATTGTATCTAGTAGTAGAAGAAGTAGGTATATATTATACATACCTACTTCAATTTATTATGATTAATAATCTTCTTCTCCTCTATTTATTCAATAATAAAGCAGCAACACAATCCACGTCCATCTTGTACGCTTGCCGTTCGAAAACTACTACGGGCGATATTGTGGATGCTTGCACGATCATTGTGCCGATTATAGACGATCAGACCATCAACGATCATCGCCGATAGTGTACAGAGCCATTAGGCAATTGCGACGCGGCTCCGTCCATCCTGTTGAGTTCGCATGTGGTGGCTCGCGGCGCTTACGACGAGGCACGCACACATACAAGCCGCGCGAAATACCTTTGTTTGAAGACGAGCTACTGTTTATACTGTGGTAGTAGTACTTCTTTATTCATTTCTGTTAATTGAAGCGAAACGTGAAGGTTTATTACAAGTGTATAAAATTATTGCTGTTTGCCCTCTAAGTTCAGTTCGAAACCTAAATAACCTGTCTACAGTACTTAGCACAAACTAAAGTTCCCTAAGTCTCATTTAGTCTCTCTAAGTTTTCTGCTCATTTGTGATATTAATAACTAACTCACTTTGAAGAAAACAGCTAAATCAAACGAAAACGTTTAAAACTATAACACTTAGCTATTGAATTTTATTTTTTGACATGAAACATGAAGTTTTTCAGCTTCTTTTTTTATGTAGCCCCCCTTCCTGGAAATATTTATTTTTGCTATTCAACTATCAAACTATTTAAAAATAACGGTTACGGTTAAAAAGTTCTAATTACACTAGGTACATAATGTTTTTGTGTCACTTTCCTAAATAAATTACTTATTGCTTATACATTATTGCTTTGTGATTTTATACATATTATACCGAAGAACCTTGTCATAGTAACTTCAAAGTTTTTAGCTGAATTATCAATATTTTTATTCGAAATTTTATTTATCCGTCCTTTTTTATGCAATGGACAAGGCCAACTAACCGAAAGCTCCCTGATGGTAACTGGATTAAGAAGCCCATAGACATTTGTAATCTCAAGATAGCAATCTTACAACGTCGATCGCAAATGCATTGCCAATCCTGAGAACTTACATGGAATGCCTCCATGCAAATTTCAACCTGTGACAATAGTAGGTAATAAAAAGGCCGAAAACTCATGCATTTTTTTTATCATCTACCTGATAAGATAGACTGTTATTAAATGCAGCTCAATATTTCAATATATTCGCGGGAAAATACCAATCATGGTACTTATGCCATATTCATTATGATTCGCGATTCGATTTTTATCTGACTGACGAATTTTATCTGGTGTTGTAATAACAACTTTATCTGAACGAATTTAAAGCCCATGATGAAGAGTGCCTACTGTTACTAGTTAGGCTAAAAAAATATGCAAATACCAACAGTACAAACTAAGTAAAGTGCAAAAACTTCTGGCATAGCCTATATAATAGTGGCACCACAGTGTCAATAGTAGTTTAGCTTCAAACAAAAATATATCGCACGGTTTGCATGTATGCGTGTCTCGACCGTACGCACCGCAAGCCACCACAAGCAAACTCAACTGGACGCCCCAAGCCGGTTTAGTCAGGGATGCGCCTTCGCCGAGTTTGGTTGCGTGCATATTATTAGTATTGAGTGACGAGCATCGACAAAACCCTAGCGCCCGAGCAGCAATAGGTAAGTCAGAAACTCGTAAATGTCGGGAATCGAACTACTTTTTTATTTCTACTATGGTGGCCCAGAAATAGTCACAGCTTTATCAGAATTAGTTTCACGTGATTTTTTATATTAAGTATGTTTATCGTTTTCTAGTACATAGTTAAAGCCTAGAGTTTTGTCGAGGACTACGTCAGTTTGTTAGAATAATCCATTTTTTTACATCAACATTTAAAGAATTTAGAAGTATTATAAACTGTGCCAAACAGAATAGTTTGTTATTTTATTGTAAATATAAAATTCACAAATAGTAAAATTACGAAAAGTTTCTTACGAAATAAAAAAAATACGATAATACTCGTATTGTGTGTCAACTAGAAATCATTTTTTTGTCATTATTGTTTTTTATCACTACACATATTTTGAAATTAATCGAAATGTGATATTAAAAATGATTTTATAGCTAATTTTAATGTAATATCACGTTAAATGTAAAGGGAATCGGATAAATAAAGTGGGCAAAGTCGCGGGCTGAGTCAATGTCCAATAAAACATCACTGCCAAATATCAGCTAAACCCCAACGCTGATAACATATCGTGGGATTACGGTCTTACTTGTTATCACACTAAGAGGTTACATTTAAGACCTATTTACCAAATGCTTTAGTTGCGCACAGACGAGTAATAATGTGCAAACAAAAATATTTTTCACTCGGTCGTAAAGTTCATCATTAATAGTGTAGAGGGCGGGGCAAAAGTACTTTTATACACTAGAGCGTTAAATATTTTTTTTAAGGTTAGGAAAAGTTAAAAGAGGTGATTAATTGTAGAGTTTTTGAAAAACTGTTATAAACAATCATTGGAAGACATTCTATCACTAATATACTATACCAACCAGAGCCTGCTCTTAAGAAAAAAAAACAATGTAGCCAGATCTGAAAAACATTAGCGTTCATGAAATTATTTTTTAAATTATAATTGTCAGACAAACCAAACAACGGAGCTTATTTTAAAATTTAATATTTTCACATTTTTAAGCTGAATTTATATGATCATAGTGTATTATTTATTCGTTTAATTTAGTTTTTAACACTCTAATAATAGCTTTAGTACCAATTTCACCAAACGATGTTAACCACTTAACAGACGATTAGAGCGTTAACAGCTGTCAAAATGGATGAACTAACAGGCGATTAACGTTGCTTAAATTTAACATCTTATGGTGAAATTGGTACTTACTGTAACTAACTAACTAACAAAGCGGTTGCCGATGATCATTCCTATGTAAAACGTTTTGACGAAGCATGTTGCTGATAATATGTTAATGTATTATTTTCTTATGTGTGAAATAAATGAGTGAGTTAGACTTTCGAATAAAACTAACAAACAATGTAATAAAATCCTAGAAGTCGCTTTTAACGTCCGTCGAAATATTAAATTGACTTAAAAAGTGGCTTACTTAATCCGATGACGAAACAATAATAGTTAATCTGGAGCCATCGAGTTGGTATGATGATCGAGACTTAAGCTGTAAGAACTCCTCAATGGGCCTTAGTAGACCCACCAAGTTTGGACTCCAAGAAAAGAGAGTTAGTTGGAGTTGGAGTTTGGTTTAGAGTTTGGAGTTTGGTTTGGGTTGGTGTTCGAATTTTATTTTTACCGAAAGCTATGTTATGTTTTAACGCTTTACGTAGGTTAAGTAGGGTTTGATTTATAAGCGATATCAAAAACTAAAATCTTCCATCAAAACATTGCGTTCGAAATTATGAAAATTCGGAATTTTGATAAATTGTACCAAACAATCAATATTAAATACCAGTATTGAAAATTGTAAAACGAAGATTTTATACGGTAGCATCATGAACAACACCAGGGCGGTAATTATGGCATAGCTGTGCAGTTAATTTCACGTTGAGCATAAATGACTAAGCTATAGCAGTTATATAGCTCTGTTTTTTTCTCTCAGCGTAATCTGAACTGCATGGCTGTCATAATAACGCACCAGCTCTTATAAGAGTAGAGTTATTCATTTTATAACGGTAATACTTTGACAGCTTATATAAAGGTATTGATTAAATCTTTTACAGCTGTTCAACCACTTAAAGTTGCCGATTGGAAGCGATTATTCATATCTACACAAATTGAGAGAAACGTTGAGAGCATTGTTTGCCGCTTCGACCATTACTGATCTATTCTGGCAGCTCTTTGTTTAGAGCTCACCACAAAGGCCCGCGTTGCGTCCCAAAATTTCCAGCTGCATTCGACAGTGAGGAGTTGTATCTCTAGCCCTAGATAGTGTAACACTACAAAAAAAGTTTACTTGGGTATTCATCTAAGCGATGCCGGACGTTAGATTTAGTCATATTATTACAATATATTTATTTATTGGTAAATCATCAATCGTACTTAATCAGAAATAATTCACAGTAACGTCGGTTTGGCGTTACGTGCGGTTAATGATATCACTTTGCGAAGGGTTATAGTCCAGGTAAACATTACATCATTTAAGAATTTAGTGGTTCAAATACCGAGAAGGAAAAAATGCCGAGACATAACTCGAAAGAGTGAATCTGTTTGGTTCGTCAGGTTCGCGGACCCAGTTTTGAATTTAGAGGAGGTTGTTCGGAAAAAAAACAAGGAAAAGAAAGAAGTTATCCTTGAAATCCCATGTCGTAGCCGGGTTAGAATAGTGCCACTCCATGTCTTCCTGTGGATGTCTTAAGAGGCGACTAAGGGAATAAAGGCTTGTAGTAAGTACTGTTAGGTGATGGGCTTGCTGTCACTAATACACTGGTAAAGATCTTATCCTAATTGTGCAAAATGTGTTACAGAATTATCAACAAATTTTTAGAGTTGTTGGTAATTCTGTAGCTCTGCCTACCCCACTCTCGGAATTAAGGCGTGAATTATGAATTATGAATTATATATGTAGCTATGTAAGAATTAAGAAGAAGTTGTTTTCCTGTACTGGGTGTATATCGGTTGATCTAAATTTTTTTGGCCTATTTTTGTTTCGCCACATATTTTTTTGCATACCTACGTTTCGTCTAATGATTTAAATGAGGAAAATTGTTTGATCGAAATTGTTTTGCATAATATTGTTTGGTCGAAAAATTGTTTAGTATAACATTTGTTTGGAATAACCCTGACCGTGAGGCGAAGTCGACGGAGCTCCGCTTCGCGGAGCTCCTATTCCACGTAGTTGTGGCGCTTCGCGCCTTGACACAATTCTAACCTAACCTAACCTATAGATTAGTTAAGACCTAAATGTTTTATACAATATTACATATTTAGCCTTTTAGTAATTAAAATTTTAGACAGAACAATTTTAGACCAAATGTGCCTTAGAACAAAAAATATGTATGCAAAAAAATCTTTATGCTAAAACAGAGTTATGCCATTCAATATTATAGGAAACATTTTTGACCAAAAAATTTTAGCACATAAAATTTTAGGTCAGTCGAAGGGCACCCTCCTGTACTATCACGTAAATATGATGATGATGGCTGGAGATTGCGGCATGGAGGTCTGCCATTCAAAATTAAATGGTGATGATGGTAGTAGGCGACGCACGTTCAATCGCTCACGTTCGCTCGAATTGGGACTCGTGATTGCAGTTAGAGGCGTAAAACTGCAATAAATGCTACTATGAGGCACGGAAAATCGACAGAAAAACGAGACCAGGGCGAGGAGAAATGTCATGGATTTACCCGGAAGATCCTGTTATGACGATTAGTGGTAAGTTATCCTTCAAAACAACCGGACACAAGAGGGCGTGATACGCATTACAACAATAATTTCTCTGTGTCTTGTTTTTTTTGTATCTATGTAGTGATTTTGTGTGTTGTGTCGTTGTGTGTGATTTTGTATTGTTGCGAATAAATGTCTCTTTGTCTTTGTCCTTAGCGGTTCGTTGTAGCGACAGCAAAACTGTAGCCGAACATTTAATTTTGGCACTTGGATTGATACTATACACAACAATAGAAACATTCGTAGCTTGTCTAAGTAGTATTCAATTAAAATTCGCTGAAGAAAAATATAAATTATCTTGTATATGTTCATTTTACAAGATCAGGATACAATGTTTTTCCAGCGGGCCTAGTACGGTTGCGTTTAAAAAGTGACGGATGTTTTATCCACATTTTGTCATGCGATAAATGCAGCCCCCTGATCGACATCAAACTGAGCGTCAAAGACAATTTAGAATTTAAACATGAAATTACAAACAGACCATAGGTATGGTTATGGAGTCCATTGACAGAAAGAGGCGGAAATTTAAATCGGAATGTAGGTAAAAAACCGGAACCAACACGCGATTTTTGTAGCGATAACGCTACAGTAAATACTACGATATGAACATGTTTTTCCTTCTATTTTTAACGTTTTTTTGTATGCCCTATCACGCATATTTACTCAAATTACATAGACGAAAATTGTCTTTTATTATTAAAGTGGTCCTCCCTTCCCCTTATTTCCCCGAGAACTAATAAATCAAATACTTTCTAACTGAGAGAAAAATATTTCTACCAGAAGTCAATTAATTTGTTTTCTTAAAACTGGGAAATAAGTATTTTTTGTTCAAAAACAAGAATACTTATTACCTAAATTACAAGAAAGAAAAATCCCAATTTTTACTTTCAAGTTACTGATATTTCTGTATTAGCATTTACTTGCTACCCAGTGAGGCGAAACAAGTAGCTTAACGCTAACGTAAACTATTTTCGAAAACTGACAAAATGTATGGAATTAACGTAGGCGCTCGACGCGACCATTTGACAGCTTACGTCAATCCCATACATTTTGGATAACGATAACGAACGCCTGTATCTTGTCTAGGACCTCAGAAGTTCAAAACGTATTCTATGCCTGCCTCCTTTAACCTAGCTATGAAGTATCTCTATACCAAAAACGTGCCATCCGCACGATTGCTAAAGTACCGGGTGGAGCCTCAGTCCAAGAGCACTTAAGGAATATAAAATAATGACCCTTCCGTGCATGCACATCAGCGAAGTTGCAAATTGTGCACACAAATGCCTGCACCTGTTCATACGGAAGAGAGTAAAGCTAGTGGCGGCTGCAGAGTTCATCCCGATCGCTAAAACCATGTTATATTTTAGTAAATAAATCAATATATCCTCTAAAATTCAAGTCCCAGGTTCCTGGTGCGTAGACGACGCACTGAGAGTCAGTCAGTCAGTCAATTTTTAAAAGAAAACGAGTAATTGGATTTCTGTCACAAATACTCAAATATATTTTGTTTTCTAAAAGCTAACATCACCCGCTAAAATAGATACAAACAGGAAAATTACACTATCTCAAACACTTTTATCTGAAGTGCTGATTTAGAGAACTGTCTGTCTGAGGTATTACCTAGGTAATCGATGTTATCAAACAGGGCTTAGCCGATTACAAGGAAAACATATGTTACTAAACCACAGATTAGGTAATATTACTAGCTCTACGTTAAGGTGCTGATAGACTTGATTACTCGAGCATTCGCTACGTAGTACTAATTATTCGAAATTAACCACTAATCGGATCAAACATTTTTGCGAGCCTTCTAGCGAATGTTCTCAAGTCTATCAGCACCATTATAGTCGCCTAATTGAGAGGCAATTTGGCTGTCGCTGTGAAAATACCTACTGACGTGTGTGGGCGATGGTGACCGCTTCCCATTAGGTAGCCCATGTACTCGTTTTCTTTAAAAGGCTAGGTATTTAAAGAAAAACAAATACCCTATCTTTAAATTTTGTGTGATATTTAACAGCAATGATATTACCTAGACCATTTGTCCGTAAGTAGGTGTGTCGTAAAAGAACACAGTATTTTGGTAAAGTAGAAAATACCCCGTTTTATTAACCGACTTCAAAAAAGGAGGAGGTTCTATGTTCCACTGTATGTATTTTTTTATGAATGTTCACCGATTTCTCCTTCAATTGTAGTCTTATTTTTGGTTTGATAGAGTGTACTTCCGAGGTGGTCACAATATCACCAAATTTGAATCTGATGAGGGGATCCGTATAGCGATTTTAGTATTTTTAGTAATAAGTCCAGCATTTGCATTCAGAAAGTATCATTTGGTGAAGCGGAACTGATGATGAAGACCACAGATTGCCACCGGAACTCCTCAACGGTACCTATTTCAAGGGTGGCGATAAGATATCTCCATTAAGATAGTTGAGCGACTATAATAACGAAGAACATTTACTTAATTATTTAAACATGACTATGGCTTTCCCGCGGCGAGCTTGAAATGTACTAAAGTTTCATAAATCAACTAAGAAGTGGTTCTACATAAAAGCTTATTATGATCACTAAAATGTATAAAATAAAATAAATGTTCTAAAAAACAAAAAAACACCTTCAAAAACGCCAAAAATAACTTCTTGTAAAATGGTAGGTCAGTTATTTTTTGCGTTCTTTAAGGCGTTTTTTTGTTTTTTAAAACATTTATTTTCTCTTCTGAATAGTAGATATAAAAAAATCGCTATCCGCTGTCAGTCTGTTTGTCCACTAACGAGTACTACTAAACTACAGAATGGATTTAATGCGGCTTTTACTATCGTTTTGACCATATTGTCTTTGGCGTGTTATGGTATTTTTTTTAACTAGGCCGCCCCTGTAGAATAGAGGCCCAGATAATTTCTTCCGAAAGGTTATGCATAGTACATTTTTGTTTCTGGACATCTGTTGTAACACACGTATATAAACCGTAGTTTTTCTGTAGAAAAAAACCGAACGAAAGCGAGGGCGGGTTGCTAGCGCCTTATATTGTAGAAATCATATTATCCACGGTTTTCCTTGGAAATTGTACAATAAAAGTTTATAGCAAACAACTTTCAAATTATGTTTTTTTGCCTTTTATTACGGAAAAATAAAGGGAAGAAGGGAAAGAAAGTACAAAACAAAAAGGGAGCATAATTTTTACGACTTTTGGCCTCGTTTAGCGTATTACCATTCGGCATATTTATTTGCAGTTTTCTTGTCTTTTGATCATTCAATATTTTGTTTAAAGTTTCCATACTAATTAACAAGTTCTATCGTTTTTTTTATCTTAATTACACATTTTATTATATTATTTGCAATTGCATTATCATACTTACTGATAGAATTTACATTATTTATATAAATTAAACATTCATAATTCTCCTGCCCTTATCCCAATTATTTAGGGTCAGCGCAACATGTATTTTTCTTCCACACTTCTCTATTAGTCGTCATCTCGGTAGCCACTCCCTTTCTAGCCATATCATCTTTCACACAGTCCATCCATCGTTTCTTTGGTCTTCCCCTACTCTTATAGCCATTCACATTCATACATAAATTAAATAAATTAAACATAGTGTTCTATTTAATGTTGATTAAATAAACCATTAAAATTTAATTAAACGTGTACATTTTCCTGTTTATAGATCTATTTTATACCTACATAGCTGTAAAAATACGAGTATGCGTCTAATTCCCAAGATGGCGTCCATAATTTAAAACGAAATCAATTCATGTAATTGGTGACTTTACAAATTGAAAATACCTAGGTATCGCTAGGAATCGCTGTCTGAATGCATGCTGCTACGTGCTTGCTGCATCTTATGTGGCCGGTAATTTGATTAGATATCTTTATCGATCGCAACCTTGATTTCAAAATTTCTAGATAAGTATGTATTTTGCGATCAGATGATTCCTTCAATCAACTTCGTACATAATCAGCCTGGATTGATTTTGATCACGGGTCACGATCTAGAGTGCCTACTGCGGAACTTAGGAGAAACTTTACGGAAGTCATCGTTCGTAGTAGGCACTTTCAGCAATAATATATCTAAGTTTCGTTACACAGTACCATAAAAGATTGATGGAATGGAGTCCATAGTACCAAGTCCAAAACGCCTTTGGATGTATTAATTTTTAAATTAACGGTTAGATAAACTTATTAGATTTTCCAACGCCCCATGCCAAATCCAAATGTTATCTTATTGGTTCCGGAAAATCCTAAAGTATTATGAACATACTTTAGGATTTATATAAGAACAGGTATGTTCATACGAGAATGCTGACGTGAATAAAGTAGGATCGAGAATAAAACCGTATTTATGTCACAATTCAAATATCATGTGCAAGGAGCGGAATTTTCATAGCAAAAATCAAACGTCAAGAGGGATTGATCATTGTGTTTTATCGACTATCGATGATTAATTGGAAGTGTTTTTGACATAGAGGAACAACAAACATTTGTCGATAAAAATTACAAAAAACCTGTGGCTGGTTATTTTTTTTCGATGGGATATTGCAAGGTACTAAAAAGAATATTAAATCTAGAAAAAACGTGTCACTGGTTCTTCTTGAGGATTGTGATTAATAAGTCTTACTCGCTAAGTGAGTTTGCAACGCAATTTTTCTTAAGCTGCTTTAAATGAACTTCACACTTAGAGCAGGAAAAAACGTGGAAGAATCTTCTTTGTAATTAAAAGAAAGATATTTCTTTCTCCATTTGTTAATCGTTTTTCTTTTAGGTTTAACCATTTTAATAACCCGGGAACTTAATAATAACTAACTTAAGAAAACTCAAGCGACATCAATGTTATATGTGACGTTGACGTAATTTATTTAAATAAGAAGATGCAAGTCGCTTATCAGAGTGGTCAAATGTTACAGAATAATGTTAAAAGTCGATAACATGCGAAGAGATTAGATAAAATCGATAACTGGAATAGTCGATAAAACATAATGGTCAATCCCTCTTGGCGTTTGATTTTTGCTATGAAAATTCCGCCCCTTGATCATGTGATAATCATCCGTTCAAACAACTCATGCACTTGATTTGTTCAAGTTCGTTACCTATACCTCCTCTGTAGTTCTTAATTTATATTTTTCCTGATTCGACTTAAAATTAGAACTGGCCGGTTTTTCCATTTTCTTTTTCACCAGGCTGTCAACGATTCACTATAGTCATCAGCCATAAACAATAGATAGTAACGCGCGTTTGTTTGAGTACTGACCCGGATTCATATCAGCTAAGTAAGAGCACTTCGATAACGTAATTTGCTAAAGGAAATAAAAAGTACTTAAGCATAGACAAAAAATCTCATTTTCTGTAATTGTATTTTAGCTCTGGCATCAAATTTTTCATTGCGCTCTTGCACATATCTTTTTATTGCATTATTTTCATGTGTAATTAATCAGAGTTGAGATTATTTTTTAAGTATTTCATTTCTTGCCTAAACTTTAAAATATAATTAAAAACTTACCTTAAATTCAAGACACGCATAAAGAAACAAAACACCATATAAGTCTGTTAATACTTTTCGAACCAAAATACCACTAAATTTCCTTTGCTCTAAGTTTTAAAACAGAGATTGAAAATTGACAAACTTTCAAACTAAAAACATTCACTTTTTACTCGAAAAAAAATGTCTTTCTTCTACTAAATGAACTCTAAATACTTTTACAAAAATGGAAATGAACTTTATCTGTTGTTGCTGTACGTGAAATAATTAAATTATACTCGTTTATATCGTAACGGAGTCGAAGGCTGGAACAGCGTGCGCATTGCTCGCAGGTTGGGTCAAGACTGAAGGTTTGCACCGTAGTCCTTTCTAACTTCCACGGCGTAGGCTACGTTTGTATAATTCAGTAGCATAAAACTACAACTGCAGATTAAAGACAAGCAGATTGCAGTTTTATATCCTAATCCTTAATGTTGTAAATTATATGTTTTTAAATTTGGAGTTACTGATTTAAGATTTCGAGGGAAGGATATAATTAATTAAATGCTGGATGGATATTATTACGAGCTGTTTGCTAGCGGCGTCATTCTTTCGATGTGAGCGGTAAATGGCGCGGAATACTTAAGTCTTTTGAAAATGTGAAGTTTGTAAGTAATGTAGCGTCAAGCGCTTCGAAATTTAAATTATTTAAGTGGTGAAACGAAGAAAAATTATTAATCATGGAAAAAAAGAGATACATGCAGCATCTGTACATTTATGTACGCCGCGATTATCTGAACATATTTTCATGCGGTTTTTACCATCAGGTACATAATTGTACACGAAAGGGTTTTATGTACAATAAATTCTAGTTTATGTACGTGTGTAGAAAACTCACATACACATGGCGGATCGCCAGTCATTATATAAAAAAAAAAAAATATCCCGACGAATTGAGAACCTCCTCCTTTTTTTGAAGTCGGTTAATGAAGTGAAGTTATATGAACATAATGAATTGAAATTAGGTTTATAAATTATTTGTGAAAGTAGGTAGTTTTAATAGTAGTGATTCTACCAGGGGCACGTTTTATAAAGCTACAAGTTACAATTTTACATGTCTAAACTGGCAACACTACTCAAATGGCTGGTCGTTTGTCGAGGTTGTGTCAAATGGAAACTTGTAACCTGTAAATTGTAATTTGTAGCTTTATAAAACAGGCCCCAGAGCTCACAAAGAGACCATTTTAGAAGATGACAAGTTTTTTTTTCGACGTTCGATTATTTCAACCCGCGGAACGTAATTTTTTTTTCCAGAATAATAAATACAACAATACATACGCTGTTCGTTGTTTCATTTTACGTAAAAGAGGTTAAACAATACTGGTCGTTAAAAAAAACGTAATTGTTATTAAAGCTTTTAATTTTATAAAATCAATAAAACGATTAGCAATGTCCAAGTTGCAGAACACCTAGGACTTTGAAATTGCATTCTCGGAAAAATAAGCGACTGTTCTCTTTCCATTAAAAAATTAAAAATATTCAAAGAAGCTACTGAGCATTTCTAATTAAAAAAAACACAATTTATGAAAATTCGTCATTATCGAACGTCATTACGCTATTAGAGACTAATAACTAGCTCGGTGAACCGCGTTACAATTTCGAATTCTATTTGAATAAAAAAATATCTAAAGTTCCGCGCGTATTTCCAATTATACCTACTCCCTGTTGATCCAATGATTTCAACATATTTTCTATACTTACAAATAGACAAATTCGCCAAATTATTACTTCTGTAGTACCTACTTGACGTATTCAATGGGGACCTAATGAATTCAATCATAATAATAAATATCATTATGTAAATAGCTCTTGATTTTGACATCGTATATTATTACGGTACCATTGTTAGTGCTATAATGACATGTAATGTACATCATTATTGATTACCACACGTCAACTCCCGCAGGCAGCTACGAAAATAATCTTGTTTATAAAGGCTAGAGTTCACTGATCCAGATATGACTAGAATAGAGCCATTCCATCTTAGTTTTATGTCCATGCCCTAGAGATTTATCATTACGTGGCCTTCCAGGGGGCCTAATATGGCTACGTTTATCGCGTGACAAAGTGTGGATAAGGCATCCGTCACCTTCTGACACGTAAATAAGTACGAGAGTGACGGATGCTTTATCCACATTTAACACGCGATATAGACGCAGCCATACTAGGCCCGAACGGAGCCTAATATGGCTGCGTTTATCGCGTGAAAAAGTTTGTATAAGGCATCCGTCACCTTCTGACACGTAAATAAGTACGTGAGTGACGGACGCTTTATCCACATTTGACACGCGATATAGACGCAGCCATACTAGGTCCGAAGGGAGCCTAATATGGCTGCGTTTGTTGCGAGACAAAATGTAGATAAAACATCCGTCTTTTTTTGACACGTACATAAGTACGAGAGTGACGGATGCTTTATCCACATTTTATCACGCGATAAACGCAACTATAATGCGATAAACGCAATTATAGATGCGATAAACGCAATTTTTTTTCGTCGCACCACCTTTGCTCAGAGTGGACGTGCGTTTTGTAGATTGTTAGAATTCATATTTTAAATTGTTTTTATTTTATTCTAATATTTTGGAAACTCGGTACCTCCTTGTCTTTCTTGGGACATCTCCCATATCACCCGTCGGCCATATTAGTTTGGGTCGGACCTTTCACTCAAGTTTCGTGTAGTGTTGGTGACGTCAGTGTGTTTGAAGTGTGGTGTGTCGGTGTGTCACTGGAAGGATTTTTGTGCTTGATCTTTTTGCTTGTTTTGTGGCGTCTGGCTGGATTTGAACTCACGTTCGCTGCGTCGGAGGCGCGCGCTTTACAGCTGAGCTACGGATCGGTGAGCGTTTGCGGCCGAATTAGCTCATTACGTTTGGCTTCACCCAGACTGTACTTGGATATTGAACCTTAACTTAATTACTTAAGGTATATCATATTCAAGATGCTTTGCGTTGCTTGTAATCAAGTAATCGACACTGACGATTTGTTGACCTGTACAGTATGCGATGGTTCATATCACTTGCACTGTTTAAATCTTACCTCCGAAATGTCAAAAGGAAATATCGCAATATTGGCCAAATCATGGCTATGCGCGTTCTGTGCGTCCGTGAACAGTCGCCGTCGTAGAAACGACTTCACGCCGGTACAGAGCTCGGTGTCTGGAGTATTGCTGGATGACTCAGTCATGTCATGTGATGTTACTTTGAATGAGTCTAGTGTGGCCGGAGACACGCACCGCCCGGGCGAGCTCGAAGGTGGCGCTGCGCAATGCACTCCTCCTAATACCTACCAGATTTCGAGCAACACTTCCTTCCAAGGCACCCATCCCGCTGAGCTGCTAAATACTATTCTTCTCAAAGTATCTGAGCTACAAACACAATTTGCAGCCATCCAAGCAATACAGGCCGATATGAACCAAGTTAAGTCAGATGTTGCGGAAATGAGACATTGCCTTGACTCAAAACTAGGCGAGATGGCTGGGCGTATTGAAGCCATTGAGACTAGAGTGTCCGGATTGGAACAGTGTAGGACTGAGGTCGACGACGTAAAAGTTGCAGTTAAGGATATTTTGTCAAACATGCGGAGTAACGAACAGTGGGTCAGGAGGTCCAATATCCAGATAAACGGTGTGCCCGAAACAAACGGCGAAAACCTATATACGATTGTGAACTCGTTGGCGGGATTAAGTGGATACCCTCTTAATGTCGCGACTGATATAGACTTTGTGACCCGTGTAGCCGTGAAGAACGACAGGGACAATAAAAAGCCGAAGCCTATTATAGTCAAACTACAAGCTCGCTACAAAAAAGATGATTTTATCTCGTCATTGCGAAAATTAAAAAATCTAAAAGCGTCCGATTTGGGTTTTTCTAAAAACGAGAGTCGAATTTACGTAAATGATCATCTTTCCAGCTATAACAAATTCTTGTTGAAAGAGGCTCAACTCAGAAAAAACCAAAACCAGTATAAGTATTGCTGGGTCCGAAATTGTACTGTTAAGGTTCGCAAGTCAGATAATTCTCCTATTCTGTACATTACTTCTGAAGAGTCGTTAAACAAAATAACATAAGAATGAGCTCAGCCGTGTCTTCTTATTATTATACATTGTTGCATAAAACTACTTATTATCTACCGGTTAATACACTTCAACATTGCAGAAACAAACCATCTATTTCTCGTTTTGATATACTTTATTATAAACACTTCATTTATATATTTCCTCGTAAAGTATTATATTGTTGCCATGCTCACATTTATTTAGTGATCCATTTAAATTTCCTTAGTAATCTTCTATTCATAAAAATTTATAACGTAACATTATTATCTAATCATTATGTTTAACATTTACTATCAGAATACTCGTGGACTCCGTACTAAGACTATCGAGTTCCAGAGAAACGTTCTAAAATCCAATTACGATATTATATGCATAACTGAAACGTGGTTAACCCCTGGAATTTTTGACTCCGAGTTATTCGATGCGCGGTATAATGTGTATAGAACTGATCGTGATTGTCAGAGATTAGGGGTAACTAGGGGAGGAGGCACGCTTATAGCAGTGCGCCGCGAGCTCAGGGTCGACGCGCGCGCCGCGCGGCCTGCGCCCGCGCTGCCTGACGCCGATATCACTTGTGTCGATATTCCTATTACTCAAGGCCCTTTAATAACAAAACTAAGGTTATTTACCTGCTACTTCCCCCACGGTAGAGAACAAAATGACTCCCAGTTGCTATTCTTTGAATACTTATCTGATTTACATACTGACTTTCCCGATGATGAATTTATTGTCCTAGGTGATTTTAATATAGGAGATGCCAGCTGGATCCGTGTTGATCAATCTTTACAAGGCTTGAAGCTAGTTAATCCTAATGTTAATTCTATGATTATGCAGTTGTCAGCATTCTTGAACTTTACCAATTGGCAACAATTCAATCATATTCCCAATAAAAATGGTAGGCAGTTGGATCTAGTGCTGTCCAACCGCAGTTGTGAGGTTTCTAGCGCGGACCCTTTAGTACCGATCGACACTCATCACCCAGTCTTTTGCGTAACAACTGTTATCGGTTCGACTGAGTGTCACCTAAAACCTGCCCAACGTATGGTTCGCCGTTTCTTTGCAGCCGACTATGACGTTATTAATTCGAAGCTAAGGCAAATCGATTGGGAGTCTCATTTGGATACAAATAACATTGACGTTGCTGTTGATAGTTTTTATTCTATAGTTAATAAAATAGTTGATGAGTTCGTTCCATCTAAAATTATCAAAACTAACAATAGCAAATACCCTGCATGGTACTCCCATTCACTTATAAATTTAATTAAGAAAAAAAATAAAAAACATAAAAAGTGGAAAATCTATGCCAGGTCGGCCGACTATGATGCTTTCTCTAATCTACGTTTCAAAATTAAAATCATGGAAATCTCTTGTTATAATTTATTTATATCTAGGGCCGAAAATAATATAAAATTTAACTCAAAATCTTTTTGGTCTTTTATTAAGTCTAGAGCTAACAATAGTGGTATACCTGAAACTCTATTTTTGGAAAACAAGACAGCAACTGAAGGGCTAGGTATAGCCAACTTATTTAATGACTTCTTCCACTCAGTTTTTGAGCCGACTGGTGCAGCTAATAATATCCAGCCTGACCATAATTCTGCAGCCTGCGTAATCAATACCGTCCAAATTACGTTAACCTTAGTGGAAAAACATTTGAAGTCATTAAAGGACTCGAAGGGCAGTGGCCCTGATGGCATTCATCCCGTGTTTTTGAAGCGTTGTAGTGGAACCCTGGCGTTACCAGTGTGTATATTGTTTAATTGTTCTTTAAATTCAGGAGTACTACCTAAACTTTGGAAGAAATCACTCGTAGTTCCGGTATTTAAAAGTGGGGATAAACACAACATCAAAAATTATCGTGGTATATCTAAATTATCAGTTCTTCCTAAATTATTGGAAAAAATTATATACGATACCTTATTTCCAACAATACGACCAATGTTAATATCTCAGCAGCACGGTTTCATTAATAAACGCTGTACGGAGTCAAATCTATGCGAATTACTGGATTATGTCCTATGCGCAATGGACAGGAACTGTCAGGTAGATGCTATTTATACCGACTATTCGAAGGCGTTCGATAAAATTTCCCATTTTATTTTAATAAATAAACTAGAACGGGCCGGGATTCACGGCGACCTACTGCGATGGCTTACATCCTACTTGCGGGATAGAACTCAGGCTGTAACTGTTAAGGGGCATACTTCTAGTTTCATTCCAATCACGTCTGGGGTCCCCCAGGGCTCCCATTTAGGTCCACTTCTTTTTAATATTTACATAAATGATGTTATTAGCTGTTTCTTACATTCTAAGGTATTATTGTATGCCGATGACACCAAAATTTTCACTATTATTCGTTCCGAAGCAGACTGTATTAAGATGCAGAAGGATTTAGATAACTTAAATGAATATTGCGTTAAAAATAATATTTTTTTGAATATTGAGAAATGCTCCGTAATAACGTTAACTCGTAAAAAAAACCCTCTAAATTTTTACTATAGTATTGGTAATCAAACTCTGAAACGGGTCAATGAGGTTAGGGATCTGGGGGTATACATTGACAGCGAGGTCCAGCTGACAACTCACATTGATAAGATAACGTCAAAGGCTTACAGAATGCTGGGTTTTATTTTCCGACAAAGTAAAGATTTTAAAGATCCAAATACATTGCTCCTTCTGTATAATGCCTTCGTAAGATCGCATTTAGAAACGGCATCTACTGTGTGGAATCCTTACTTTTTGGTTCATATGAATGCAATCGAGAAAATTCAAAAGAAATTCATTAGTCGTATGAAATATAAGTTCGGGTCTTTCATTCCAGAAAACGTTGAAAGTCTTCAGTTGCGAAGAGAGAAGAGGGATGTGACGTTTCTATTTAAATTATTAAACAATATGATTGACTCTCAAAATCTCTTGAGTAAAGTATCATTTAGATGTTCTAACTTCCGTACTCGGTCCACAGAGTTGTTCTCTACATCGTTCAGCCATAAAAAATATGTAAAGAATGGATACCTCGTGAGAGCATGCAATACTTATAATAAGAAATATTCTCATATTGACCTATTCGGACTTAAGTATCATCAATTTGTTTCTGCAATTAAGAAGGTAAATAATTAAATAATTGAATAATTTGTAAACTTTAAAGTATATTGGTACTGTTTGTTTCTTTCACTATTGGATTACTAATTTACTTTCCTAATTTATATCTCAAAATTCAAAATTTAGTTTTAAGTTGTAGTATTAGTTTATGTTTTCTACTTAATTATATTTACTCATTATAATAATGTTAACTCTTTGAGCAAAATTAATGTATTAACTATAGGTGGAAACTATTTTGGCTAATGAATTAAGAACATTTGTTAATTTAGTTGTATTATATCTGCTGTATGTTTCCCTTTACAATAAATAAAAAAAAAAAAAAAAAAAAAAAAAATGCATGGCCGGTATTCTAGGCGGAAAAACCTTTTGTCTTTGACCTGTTATTTTTTTATTTATTACTGTCAAGTAAATAAGAGATAGCAAATCGTTGACAATACGATAACAGGCCAAGAGCAATATTGTTTGTCGTCGTAGAATAGAGGCCCTGCTTGTCTCCACCATGTACAGTCAAGGTCTAAGATATTTATACACTTTTACACCTTATTTCAATGGGATAAGGTGCAAAAGGTGTAACATATCTTTGTACTTGACTGTACCTATTCAATAATAAAACGAACAACAATAATTAATGAGATTAATTGTCAATTATGATCGGTATTTTCTTGTTGGTACACACGTATGCAGACGTAACTAGTGCTTTTTCGCGTACTTTACGCCGCTATTTTTAATATAAAAAAAAGTCATAAAAACACAAAGCAAATGCTCCCTGTTGGATGGTTATAATAAGTAACATTGAAATAATTAAGATAAAATAGAGTTCTAAATTCTTAAAAAGTATTTTTTAAACTAAAGATTACACTGAATTAGTAATTTATTAAGGCACTGAATAAGAAAAAAATCATAAAACTTGCTTAATAACTCCTAAGACGTGGGGCGGAATATTAACTTTCTTAAATAAAGTTACACTTAATTTTGCTAGAGAGTTTCCTTCCAAGAAGGAAACTCTTAGGTAAAAAACACTGGGCCAGTGCGAATCGATCTCGCACACTGAAACTTCCTTACCGCCCGACTCACGCTTGGCCGGTTATTATTATTTATTGATTTTCTTTAGAATGTTCATTATAATAACACGAAATTTGACGCTGGTATTACCGTTTTGACGATAGCGCAAAAACAAAAAACGTAAAATAACGTTTCTTGTTTGGGATGATTTATTATTTTACATTTCATTTTTTAATGTTAGAAATTGGTCATTATTATTCACACATATTATTATTACAAAAAAAAACATCGTGTATCTATTGCGGTTTAAAAATATGCAGCTGTCTAAATTTAAGACGGACAGACAACGAAAGCTCAGTAATAGGGTCCTATTTGACACCCTCTGGGTACGGAACTTTAAAAAAACGTGACATTATGAAAGCAAACAGTGAATTTTTATGCAAAATATCAACATCTGTAGTTCAAACGGACAAACATAATGTGACAATTTGTGTGCAAATGTGAGTAGTGACGCAAATGGTCGCAGATCCGAGGCATAGTATAAATAGAAAGGTAGTTCATGGCCCTTGAGGACTTTCTGTTACCTATTGCCGCTCGGGCGCTAGGGTTGCGTTATATTATAAACAATAATACTTAGAAATATTAAACTATCAAAAATAACACTTAAAAATGTTACCAATTTATATTAAAAATAACACATAAAAATGTTACCTAGTAATATTAAAAATAACACACAAAAATGTTACCTAGTTATATTAAAATAACACATAAAAAATGTACCTATTTAAAACAAAAATTATCTTTGGTGTTTGCTTATACTGCATGTTTACTAGTTAAGTCTCTCCGGCCCTCGCCGAGGCCGTTTCACTAGGCTATTGTGTACTATTATTTTAGTTTTCTACCCATATACTTTAATTTTTGTAACTTTGGAATTAGTGCGAGTGATAAAACATGTTTGTTAAGGACGGCGAATCCTGACCCACCGAGATACAGTTCACACTAACTAGTACGGGGGTCAGATGACGCTTACCTATATACCTACCTTCTATATTGCTCTCTGTAAGTTACTTATGTCTAAAATAATGTAAGCAGCAATATGTACCATTTCTATTAGCTCAATAAAGTATTTCATTCATTCAATACGCACGCAACCAAACGCAGCGACGACGCGGCCCCCACTAAACCGGCTCGAACCGTCCTGTTGAATTTGCTTGTGTTGGCTAGTGGCGCGTATGGTTGAGGCACGCACTCAGTCATGCAAGCCACGCGATATGACTTGATTTGAAGATTAACTACTGTTTATACTGTGGTCGAGATTTTCTCGAGTCGTGTCCCGAGTGCGCGATGTTTTTTTGCCAACTTAATGAAGACAAGTGAGTAGCTACAGCGTGTTTTGATTTTTGATATTGTATTTTAACTTTCGAATTTCGTTACGAATTTTTTGCATGGTTATGTTGTACGACTGTTTAGTATTTTTGTTTTGCAAAGTATTTATTTAATTTATTGACTATGCTTGTTTGGCACCGTTTTCTGGAAGATATTGCTAGCGATAAGGCCTTCTGTTTTCCACATAAGAATTCCATTTTTAGGTGTTTCTTTGTTTATTATTTGTTTGTGTGGTATTACTCAATAAAGTGCATTTGTGTTGTATTGTCTTTTTATATCTCAACTTCACATGTTTGTTTGTTTGTTTAGTTCCCGCAACTGGTCAACTTTTAACCATCTCCTGTTGTAAGAATGGGGTGAAATCAATAATACATTATGTAAATAAGGTCGAATTTCAAAATCACACAGGTACCTACAGGTGCATTAGATTCCCAACCTGTTATAAAATGTAAGTGCATAATTAATTATAATTAACTCAGTCTCTATTTAGCTACTTCAATTCTGTTCTACTAAATTTATTTCTAGGTAACATACTTAGTTAATTAAAAGAGTTAACGTTACGAGTATATAGGTCAGTGTACAGTCTATAAGCATTAATTTCAGCGGAAGAGGTGGTTTTTTAAACTTTATACAAGCCAGTGTTGTACTTATCTAGTTGTTTTACATTTATTTCAGGGAATTCCCACAGAGCAGTAAAATTCCGAGTGAGTTTTTGTAAAATA